>VWZY01001789.1:165306-197806 GCA_013399075.1 Chloroceryle aenea
GCATTTTCATCCATTTTTAACATTAAATTATTCAGTGAAATAGGAGATTAGATTGGAATTCTACAACTAAGAGAAGATAAAAAAAGAGTTATTCCATAATTGAAGAAGTTTCTCTCCCTGTAATGGATAATTATGGAATAACTCTCTTTTATAAGTGTTTAAAAGACATAAGAATGCTCTCAACTAAGTAGCTCTCAACTCTTACATCTTCTATAAGAGCCTGTGATTTGTCATGGAGGAAAAAAAAAAAAAAAATAACCCTGCATTTGATCTGCTTTTATTCAAATTTTTACACTATTCAGGATATTCAAATGCAGAGGGATATTTCCACATGGATGCAGGTATCCACCCACTTGAATCTTAGTAGAGGACAAGGACATATATGACCTTACAGGTATGAAACTGCCAGCATTCAGCAGTGCTGAAATTCAGACTGTCCTATTCAGAGGTTTAAATATGTAGTTGTGTGACTAAAGTTATGAAGCAATTGTGGAGATACCAGTTATGTGACTATGAAAGCGTGTGTCCTCTGAAAACACATTCTTAATATTCACATTTGTTCATGCTGTCTGGTGTTATGTTTGCAGTGAGGTCTGGAGAGGAAAAAAAAAAAAAAAAGATTTTTTGTTTGTTTGTTTGTTTACCTTTGGAAAATATACTTAAGCATCCCTGAGTGTCAAACACTGGGATTTGCTAGTGCAACCCATATTTCTAACAAAGAATGGGAATAGAGAATGGATACAGTTTATTTGTAAATTAAATAAATATGTTTCCTCCATGCCCTTGAGAGCTAGCTGATTTATCAGTTAATAAAATAATCATACACCACAGACTTGTGCTTCCAATTTATTTTAAAAAGAAATAACACTGCATTTTTGACATATATGAATACAAATGTAACACTAGAGGAAACTTTGTGAGTAGCCCTGTATATATATCACCAGCCCTGCATGAATTACTTTACTTGCTTTTTCTCTGCTATTTATGGGATCGATCTGCATAAACACTTGTTTCTGCAACAATTCCTAACTTATGTGAATGACCCTATAAACTGCAATGCAATGATTGATTAGAAAAAAACTGCTTGTCTGAATAAAGAATATAGAATGTGCATTTAACACAGGTGAAAATAAAAGTTATATTCAGGAATTTAATTTTAAGTCTGCAACTAGAATTCACTAACATTAACACCATAAAATAAACTTAAAAGGAAACATATTTATTTTAAAAAATTATGGCTGAATCAACTATTTTTCTTGACTAAAAATGCTGATACAGATTTCAGCTCTGCAGAATTTGGACAAATACAGTTTGTGCTAGGCAGAAGTGTTTACAGTTATGTCCCAGAAAGGGAAGGCCTTAGTCTCTCAGCAGATTTCTTTTTTATTTTATTTGAATTCTTTTTAAGTTTTGTGGCCAGCAAGCCATACTATAAACAACACACAGGAATGTTGTGAGTAGAGGTAACTGCATGGCAAAGTCAATACGCCACATGGCAATTCAGGTCAGCAATGGCTGTAAGAATACAACAAGCATGTACCTGAAATCCTTTTGTGAATAAGGGGCTCTTTCCCGTAGCCCTCATATGAATAACTGACTTCAGTGTGCCTGCTGACATCAGTAAGGAGCAGTCCCCTGAGCAGAGTGTGCCATTTCAGACCCTTGTTTTTGTGTTTGATAGGAAGCTGAGATTTTTAGCATTCCCATCTCCACCCCTCCCACCTCCTTCTCTAATCATCTTCTCCTTTTTTGGACATACGCCTCTCCCCCTCTGCTCTTTCAATTCCCTCTGCTCCCTCGTGTATATTAGCCTCAGCCCTACTTTGTTATTTTTGTTGCTTGCTTCATCCTCCCTCCATCACTACTCCAGACACTTCTCTCCCCTTTGCTAGTCTGTTGAGTTCCCTGGGGACCCTTCACACTCCTCCACAAGTGAGCAGTTTCTCATTTCCAGTGGTATTTTAAAAACTCCAGGCTATATTCTCTTCTCTTGAGAGAAAATTTAAAAAAAAAAAAGAAAAGAAGAAAAACACAAAACAAAGCAAAACAAAAAAACCTTCTCCAGAAACTCTACTAGTTCAAACTCAAGACTTCCAGCCAATTCCACTTTTCAAAGGGACAGAGGAGATTGAGACCTATGAGTATGCGGTTGGGTGAGCGGACCACCCACTGAAATTCATGGAGCCATGAGGAATTGCCAGAGATCCTTGGGCTCTGCTGATCAACCCCTTTTGCAAAGCAGGAAAACCTCTCCCCTGCCAGCAGCACAGCACTCTGAAAGTCAGTGTGAGTGTAGCCATCACTCTCTGTTGACCAAACCAGGCCGAAGTCGATGGGAGTCTCTCTATTGACTACAGTACAGAGGATCAGGCCTCCAGGGAAGACACATGCTGGTGCAAGTTATATTCGCTTTCTCATGTATGTCTGTGGAATAAGTTATCAGGGAATCATGATACATAACACTGCTATTTCTCAGAATACATTCTGACAGTATTTTCTGCTACAGCATGCAATTTTTCAATATAAATTACTCCCGGTCTCCTTTAGAGGAACACAAACTTGTGGCAGGTGTACATTCTGAAAGTTGAGAACTCCTCTGCCCATCCCACTATATATTTCTTCGAAGCACCAAGCCAGACTTTTTGCTGAAAGCCTCCAAATGAGACTACTTAAACTGTCAATTGCACTGGTGTCAATCTGGAGTTAATCCCACTACAGTGTTCACAGAGATTAGCCACAGACAGGTCCTTCCCTCATCAACCCATGTGCTGGGCAGGACCTAGGGACCACCAAATCAAGCACAGACTCATACCGGATGAATACTGACATCAGGGAGAAATGCCTAAGGCTGAAGGACAATAAATAAACAAAAAAGAGAAGAGTAAAGAATTAGACCAGAGAGGGGATAAAGGAAGGAGTCAGAAACTGTTGAGTAATGATGGGTTCGTCATTCTGGTGCACCACAAAGGAAAAGGGTGCAGAGGGGAGACCAGGGCACAGGCAAGATGGAACACTTTCACCCCACAGAACATTTCAGCAAAATAGCTCTGTTGTGTTCTATCCTGGAATTTAATGCAATTTGTTTCTTTTTTTAATCAAAATTCTATCTCAGTAGGTGATACTCTGTAGTGCAAGAATATGTTTTATCTGAGGTATTTTTATTTTTTATCATATGCTCATTTTATAATCACACTAAGACACTTTGGACTAAGCAGTTGCACTGATTAATCCACACCTCAGATGTGCTGGAAGCATGAGGTGAAATGAACCCAAGGTGTGCATTAATCAGACCCTGCCATACAGTCTGTCCTGTCTGGCTGCTTAATTAAATTCCAAACCAAATAGTTTTGGGGAGAAGGTTAGGAGGGACTGCTTTTTTAAGCAGCCTTTACATGAGCTGTCCACAGTGCATGGAAAAAAACCACAAGATATATTTAGAACAATATTTTAATTTGCAATACTTTACTAGATTAGATGGAAAGAATGTAATGTTTAAAAAAGGAAAATGTGATTAAGAAGCTTAAGTGCATAGTATATTACATGAAAATTCTGATCATAAAGAAAGGTAATATCTACTCAGAATTATAATTTCTGTACTTTTGAAATCATCTCAGCAAGAATTATCTACCCATATCAAATTGTAGCACTTGTCAAAATCAACTGTAAAGCATCTCAAGTGCTCTTCTGAATCAACAAAACAGATGTATAGCGATGTGAGGTTGCACTAAAATGGAAATAAAAGTGAACTAGGTGCCAGTCATTGCCCTTAATCTCTTGAACCAGCACTTAACACAGGGTATACTACAGGTCTTTGGGACACTGTTTAGAAGGGGAAGAAATCAAGACTTGAATCTTAATAACCTATGCAAAAACACTCTATAAAATTATTTTCTTTCTGCTTTAGAAGAATCTGGAATGCTCAAAGATCACCTTGCCTTGTTCACAAACATGAGATAATGTTTGAAACAGCATCCCATTTCAGCTTTAAAAAGGCAGAAAAAAAGAAATACGTGAAACTCAGAAAAGGGTCTTTAAATTTAGAAAACTACAATTAAATATACTTAGTGGTTCAAAAGCCACCATCCCCTCTCCTTTTAGTAGAACTGTGACATGATGTTTAAGGGGTAACAGCTGCAGCAGAATGAATACAATGAATATAACTTTAGTTAAGATTATAATATTGCTGATTTTTATTATGGTTTTAATAGATGAAAAATGTCTGCAAGCAACAGACATTAAAAAACAATGGCTCTGATACCAAAGCCTAGGACATATGGTTGGAAGTGAGCTCCTCTGCAGATTTTGTATAATCCTCCCTTCCTGGAAACATCATGAAAATGACTGTTTTTCCTTGGCTTTGTGATGATAGTGCTTTTCAGGAGCATGATGCACAAAGGGAAGCTGAGGGGAGCATAGACCACAAAATGATCGATTATTTCCTCCACCTGTCCCATGAACTTGTTAAACTTCTGAATTGCAGGTGGAGGGATTTATATAGGTTGATGAGGTACTACAGAATCATAACTTTTATCAACACTTGCTTTCCTGTTTTCAGTTACATATAGACTTGAAGAATTTTTAGTAACCAATGCAATGCTGAAAAACACAGATTTCTCTGCTATTTATAATGAAGCCATTGTAACACCAGATATAGATGAAGTAGCTCATTTTCATTAGCAACATTACAGGGCAGACATAGACTGATGAACGTGGAGCCCTTCTGATCCCATACTGAGACAAGGTCCAGATAGAGAGAAACCTCTCTCCAAGATGGACCAAGGATCCCAAGCCCCAGTCTGGATGCCTAGAGTCCTGGAGACACAGCAATGTGCTCCTGTGGCTCAAGTCCAGACAAAGCTGTCATCCTTACAAATAGTTCTTGATCTGGTTTTACAGCCAAGGTTCAGAGGCAAACGAGGATCACTTGCCCTGCTGAAGATAGCAACTAGTTACAAATATTTTAGTCTAATTTAAATGTATTTCAACAAAGCTAATTCAGTCATTCTGGGATTTCATTCATCATTGAACACTATGTAGGATTTTCCTTCTTGTCTACAGCACGCAGAAATAGCAGACCATCAGTTCTAGCTCTTAAGCAAGACACATAGAAGAGTGTTTGAGATCTTTTGAATTTAGCATGTGACAACTTGCAAAGCTGCTGACCAACACTTCTCCTGTAGGTTATCTGCTGCAGCCAGGATGCATGCATCAAGAGAGGAGATAAAGTGAGACCTACTTTTAATTCAGTTATGACTATGGCCACTGATTTTTTTTTATTTTGGTCAACCAAAAGGGCAAGTCCTAAAGAAGAACAAAGGAACTGAGCATGAGGTTTCAAGTTCTAGTTTCCACTCTGTCAGTGATTCACTCTACAACTTCAGGTATGCTAGGTAACTTATGTGTCTAGTGTTTCCTAGTTTGTATACTGAGGATTTCTCCAAATTTTCAGACTGGAGAAGTAATTTTGTTAGGTGCCAAAAGGTCAAAAGGCTACTATAATTAACAACAGAGAAAAGAAGAAAATTAAGGATTTGAACAACATAAATATACGGAAAACTCTAACAGATACCTGTTCAATTCAGCATAAAACTCAGCCCAAACATTCAGAAATGGTAGAAGATGAAAAGTTATACTGAAACAGAAGCAGGATGAAAAGTTTCTTCTCACACCAAGGTTCAGAGTGAACACAGTAATGGATCCCCAAACACAAACATGGGATATATGAATTGTCCTCCCATCCTTCTGCTCTGTCTTCCATCCTTTTACCAACAGCACTGCAGAGTAATAGCTAAGACAGAAAGCCTGACTTTCAGTCCTCTATTTTCCTCTTGAAAGTGCAAGCTCTGAAGTTTTGCAGGGTTTCAGTAGTTTCATTTGTTTGCTTTTAGGTGTTGTTTGTTTGTTGTGTTTTTATTTTTTTTAAAGGACATTCTGGTTATGTTTGATACAAAAGTAAAAAATTGAAGTTTTTTTCTTGTTTTCTAACATTCCATGAAGCACAGAGTACATACCAGCAAAGTGTTTCATGTGAGTACTTAAAGCCTCAAGAGAAACATTTCAGAGTGCTACATGGCTTTTACAAGATGAAGACCTGAGGTGTGTCCCAGGGACAACGCTGGGCACCCCAGTGTGACCAGTCCACCAATCTACTGATGAAGTTTCACTAAGCAGATGCCCAGCTCATGCAGACCACTTTGCAGCAGGAATCAAAGCACAGCATCGTGCAGAGAATATTTTCATCCTTGTCCGCAGGAAGGGCCATTTCTCCCCTGTCTCTGAAGTCCAGAGGAGATGCCACCATAGAGCAAGAAACTTGTCCTGATCCATATACAGTGCATAGCTGCACCACAGCATCAATATCTCTCACTTCTGTGCCAGGCCTTGTATATGGAGAGATAGAAATGGGCCTCCAGCTTTCTCTTCTTTCCTGTGGAGGTGGCAGCAGGTCTCAGCTGGCCATCAGCTTGTGCTCAGGCTGGGAGAAGGAGTTTAGTTTAGAAGGAGTTAGGACTACTTTACAGAGAATTCCATAATGAATAAGAATTCCACTAACTCCATAAGGTTTTGAATCAGTCTTCAGCACATTTTTTTATTCAGGCTGCCATTCAGAGTACCTTCCCTGCCCTGTATATGATGACACTTTGGCAAATGTATTCTTTTCACCTGGACACATTTCCTTTCCAAACCAAACACATAACAGAAATCATTTCAGCTTTCTAGATTATTGCCTGACAAAACTGGGGTGTCTGTGAAAGTCAAGCAGACATTACAGCAGCTCTCTCTTCAGGATTTCTTTTTTAAAAAATATATAGATAATTTTATTTGGTTTGGATGCTCGCTGAAATGCTGAGGAAAATTGCATTATCTGTTGCACCACAGTACATATATTGTTGTTCCCAAAGGTTTACTTAAAACGTTCACAGCACCATTTATTTTTTTCTTTTCCCCCCATTGTCATTTCTGTACAGATTTAATACAACAGAAACATGGCTTCCACTGGGAGCTACAGGTAGAGCAGTTCCAAAGTTCTCTATAATTGGTGTCTGCCATGGCTGCTCACAGTAAGTTATGTAAATCACAGCAAGGACCCACAACCCCTAAAGGCATGAATATTTTTTTCATTCAGTGCAGAGGATAACTACAGAATCTTAGCAATAGTTTTCTCCACATCAGGGATCTCCTTACCAGGCAAAGCCAAGGTCTAGAAACTGGCCATGTCAATTCTGCAATTTAAATCCTATTGTTAAAGACAGTTTGGTAGGTATTACAGCAGGTCAAGGCATTGTAGGCAATATTAATTTTTAGGATGCATTTTCACCTCACAGACCTTGCAAATCCATCTGTTTCTGTTTACATTCACTGTACTAATTCCAGCAAGCCACAGATTGGAATTTTTTTTTTCCCAGTAACAACTCTTTAATTTAAAATGAAATGAGGGACTGTCGGGGTTTCATTCTGAAGGTGGAGGAATAATTCCACTGATTTTCTAATGATACATTTAATTAAAATCATGACTTCCAAGTGATCAGATATAAGGTTACTCTTAAATGTTTCCTTTAAAATAGTACTGCAGCTGTGAGAATTTTTAACCTGAATTCAGTAAGTCAACTTCTGTCTTATCATTTTTTATTTCTCCCACAAATCTTGCATTTATGGGTCATATATTGCATTTTATGCACTATCTATTAGGCAACTGTCTGGATCCTTAAAACATAGTAATTGTCTACTTTTGTTATCATGAAAACAAGATTTCTCAAAATAAAATCCTTGTTCACATTTCTACCTTGATTAGAGAACATCCTGATGCCCTTTGGCAAAGCACAAGAGAAAAAAAAAAAAAAAAAAACAAAGATAAATGCTTTGAAAAGCCAGTTAAATATGATTTTTCTGTTGCAGTTACCAGCAAGAATTCTGACAAAGAAAAATCTCCTTTGGGCTTGATTTTGCATAAAATCCCCCTGACTGAATCTCAATCTAATCTAATAACTTTTCCTATTTTACCTCCACCCCTTATCATCTACTTACTCAGGGAGGCTAAACTCAGAATCTGTATCTGTTTTTCACTGAGCACCTGCTTTTCTTTGATTTAAAGTCATTATTTTATTTTTAAGAATATAAAATAAATACATATTATGCACGCATAATATACGTACACACAGGCATATATAGACACATTTTCCTTCAGAACAGACATGGGCTTTCCAAGGCAATTAGGTGTTTCTTGACAACATGGTGTTAGGCAAGGCTGTACACCTTAAGCTTGTTTTCCAATGCACCTATTTTGCTTTGGGCTGTAACTCTTGAACCACGTTACTTGTTGGTGCGCGCAGGTAAGTAAGGATACAAGGACATGGATGAAGCACCCTGCTTTGGGAATGCTATCAGCTCACAGTGCCCTTCAAGTCTCCGAAGAAGCAGAAATACAATAGACAAACAGATTCCCAGGAGAACTCCCAGTGATGAAATAAAGAGGACTTAAAGCCTTGGCCCCTGAATAGTTCCAGACCATGCACAGCATAGCTCCAAGTGTATGGAAGAGTATCCGTCACTGATGTAGCCCAGGCTTTGGGAATTATTTTTCCATCAGCTACAAAAGGCACCTACTCAACCCTGGTTTTCATCATTCTACCAGCTAGACAGGTTGAAGAACAGAAAAGTTAGTGGCTGATACAACCAGCTAGAACCAATTCAGTGGTTCAGTGGTTCAAATGTCTCTGTTCTCTATCATCTCAGAGAGAAACGTGTGCCATAACCATCCATGTGTCATGCTCAGCTAAGCTGGCTATTGGCAGAAACAGCATGCAATTGAAATTTTGCCGAGCCTTGGTGGATGAACTGTGTCCTCATGGAACGAGAGATAGCTGCTTCTGTCAGAGAGAGGCAACTGCAAAAATCTTCTTCCTCTATGACATATGCTATAAAGTTTTTAGATTACAACTGTTACATAAAATGATGCAAATAAAGTGTATTTTCACTTGAAAATTGTTGTCCAGAAAGGCCAGCAAAGTATATTCAGGTCATAATAGACACATGCAGCTCCTAACCTTCATGGATTTTAGTCATTGCAAAAATTTATGATTCATATGTCTATTATTGATAAAACTTGTTTAAGACTCCTGCAGTCTCTCAAATGGCTTAAAAATATGAAAAGTATGATTATTTTACTTCAGGTAGCCAAAATCAAGCTGTTCTAGTACAATTTGTACTCTCCCTTGAGGCCCCTGAACTCCAAATATGCAAGGTCTGGAATACTCCCTCCCTACTGTAACATGAACCCCAAGGTAGAGTAAAGAGTACCCATTTTTCCAAGTGATTCAAGAGTCCTAATTGCAGGTTAACTTTTGGCTAGTTAGGACAGAGTCCAAAGACTCTCTTCAGGCTGAAGTAATTTTTGTCTGGAAAAAATTACTGGGGAATGGGTGAAAAAAAGAAATAAGCATTGTAAAAATGTTGCATCACTCTGGGTTATGTCAGATGAGTTATGATAAGGAACACTCTGTCTGACATGAAGAATTACATTAAGTTAAATATAAAATAAAAACTAAAATTATTTCAGTTGTGGGTTGGCTTTTTTCCCCCCAAACTCTGGTATGCTTAATTTAGTTACTGGAACCTTGTTTTCTACCTTCTTTTTATGGCCGTTTTTATAAAAGGTAGCTGGTACTTACAAAAAAAATTTGGGACCTTCAAAACTTTTCACAGTTAATTAGTAATGCATGTAGCAAAACACCCGCCCTACCTCTGGGCCTTGGGGGTTGCCCTGGTTCACTTGTAACTGATTTATTTTTTAAAGTTGTCTGGCACATCTCCACCCAGCTGCTTCCAAGAAATTTCAGCCTAGCGTCAGCTGGGAAAGATCAACTTCACATGCTGACATACAGAGGCGGCCTTAGGAATATTGGGGCCTCCATTGGGAGGTGTCAATGGGAATCTTTGCTCTTTTTGCTGATCCAGAGATACAGTATCTGCCACCATACAGGACTTTTTGTTAATGTTTTCCTTGAAAGAACACTCATCTGACTACTATACTATGTTTTTTCTCAATCAGAAACAGAAGTGTTATCTTTACCAGATTTGTGGCTCATTATGTAGGGCTGAACGTTGGATGGCTTTTGCAGGCATACAAACCCATTGATAATGACTTATGAGATGCCAAAAACCCCCATGTTATTTTATAGACTGCTTAAATTTTACAGAATACACAAGAGGTTAGAGAATGTTTCTGATATCTTTCCTTATGTCTGAGTAATATCTTATTCTGGAAGTCTTCTGCTCAAACTGATGGCCACAAATCCTAGCCCTTTTCCTAAGGATACATGGAACATTTTTTTAATTATTATTTTTACTCAGAACTTCTCTGGAGAAAATTTTATACCATGTTCCCTCCTTCATTTTTCTTCCTCTTCATCTGCAATTCATTTTGTCATTAGTCTTCTCTATGCTTCCATCTGGTGCCCTTCTACCATTTCCAAGATCATATGAATGAAGAGCATCTTATAATTTATGCAAAGTATTGTTTTTTAAAAATTGTAATATCTAATTCAGTCCATTAGTAAAGGAATAAAGCATCTCTATTTTTTATGCATAGTACCTGATTGTACTTAAATTCAGACACAGTACACAAAGCGACTCACTGTAAGATATAGACTGGTAGTGAACCTCTGTGTTCACATTTCCAAATTTCTGTAGGGGGTTCAACGCTTAAAAAGGTTTTAATCTGCTAATCATGGGTTTGGTTTGATACAAAGTTGAGAGTATCCAACAGGAAATTCCACGGCTCTTTCTTTTTTTTCCAAACTTCAACAATATTTTTCTTCACATGCATTGTTTCAAAACAGCAACAGGGAACTTTTTTTTTTTTTTTAGAAGTGGAGGCCATAATAAAAACAGAATTTCAACATTAGCACAATGAAGAAAACTGGGTGTTGATAGAAAATCACACCTCTTATAAAAACAATATTCTTAGAAAACATTTTTCCTCAGACTGATAAGCTGAACAAGTTCCCTGCAGTTTAGCTGTGCAGCATTACTCATTTTAACTGTTACTTTATGTTTGCCTGTGTTCAGATGTTTATAAAAAGAGACCATTGCCCACCTGCACAGAGGCAGAAGCTGTATTTTGTTATGAGAGCAGGCTTGTTATGTTCCATTCAGCTCAGCACCATTAAACTTCTGGGTCTAGTATTTGCTGTCTGCCATCAGGATTAATATCTTAGTATTTTCTTCTTAGTCTATGGTTACATTTCAAGAATTAAATGATCATTCAGAAAGTTGGCTTCAGTTTATGAGCTGTTGAAGCCAAGAGAGATACAGTGCGTCAAAATGAAAAGAAATAGGCAAAGTTATAATCATTAATGTTAACTTCATCCTTAGAGTCTTTATCACTTGATACATAATGTGCACCCATTCCTGTTACAATAATTTCACTCATAGCTTAAAAGCTGATTTTCTATGGAGGGCCTGGAGAATACCTTTGTATTGTTTTGTGCTTTGTGAGAAGGTGGACAGAGAACTCTGGAGACAGAAGTCTTGCACTTATACCCCCAGAATGTCTAGCACAGATGAAGTGAAACTGTTCCCATACTACCCCATTTGCAGACCCTTCGCTGTATTTGGAGGCTGAGTGACAGCTCAGCTGTTGTGCCCTTTTAATTTTTTTCCTCTTCAGGAGGGAGACTGATAGGATCAAATGAAATGTTGTTGGAGTTACATAGACATTTTTGGGGATCTTGGAAGGAACCATTACCTCCCTTCATACTCCTAAAGTATCACAGAATTTCTGAGGATTTCTGAGGATTGAGCCCAATCCATGGATTGACAGCTTTTCCAGGAGGACTCTGTGGCAGACTTTGTCAAAGGCTTTGCTGAAGTCTAGGTAGACCACATCAACAGCCTTCCCCTCATCTACCAGATGGGTCACCCCATCACAGAATGAAATCAAATTTGTTAGGCAGGACCTTCCTTTCCTAAACCCTTGTTGGCTGGGCCTGATCCCCTGGTTGTCTTGTACATGCTGGTTGTTGGCACTCAGGGTGATGAAACATCTGATGAGGGAAGAAATTTCCAAGCAGCTTCAAGCTAGACCCTTCCAGCTGGGTCACTTGGAAAGCTTGTTCACAGGAGTCCTATATAAGAATTTCATTTGTTGTAAGTTTTTCTGCATATCCTCAGCACAGCTCAAAACCATGTTTTCTCTTCCTAAATAATAATAAAAAAGTAATAATTGCTTTATACTGATGCTACTGTCACTTCCAGCATTGTCTCTTATTGTGCTGTCACTCCTCCTCTCCTTACATTACCTGTAAATATATATATATTTTTCTATTTTAATTTTTATTCACCTATCATTTGGCATATAGATCCAAAGTTCAGGCAAATATAACAATCATTTGAGAAAGAGTCACCAGACAAGTATTCATGCACTCTTGTATCACCTGACATATGGTGAACAAGCTGATGAATGACTCAGGATTTAAATGGTAATTACCATTCATCATTATAATAGACTTGCTAATTCATAAATTCTTGGTAAGCCAATTTTCTATAAAAAGGTTAATAATAAGAGGGGAAAAGAAAGAAAAAATAGACCTAGTGTGATAAAAAATGTAAAAGCTAGAATATCTTCACTGCTACATATCCCTCTAATGATTGAGTAGTTTTGCACCAAAGTGCTTATTGACACAATACCACTTGCTGTACTGGGGTCTGATGGAAACAAGGGTAGGCAGAAGAATCCAGGATCTAACTGCTGAAGGAGGAGGCTGTGGTGTGTCAGACAGAGACAAAGGAACTAAGACAGTCACACATGGCAAAGGCAGGCAGGATCCCCCTCACTCATTTTATAGTACTTGATGACAAAATCATGTTCTCAGAACTGCTCACAAGGTATAGGATGGGCAAAACTGTATGGAAATGTTCCTGGGACTCCTAAGTGGTGCTGTGAGAAATGCACTGAGATAGCCTTCATATCTGATTTGAGGTCTCTTCAGTACCTCATTGACTTTCAGTTTCTCTGAGCAAAAGCAACATGAAGTTGTCTTTGCTTTGGTTAAAATGATTAAAAAAAAAAGAGAGGAGAAAATAAAAGAAGAAAAAAAGAAAGGAAAAATTAAAAGACAAAAATAAAAGAAGAAGAAAAGAGAAAAAAAGAAAAAGAAAGGAAAAGATTTCATCATTTTATGGTGTTTATCAGAAAGAGCACTGTGAATGTAATTTACAAGCCTTCTGGAAAACAGCAATGTAAACTAGGGAGAACACATACAGGCAACACCAAAATCCTATATATACATTACTTCCCCATTAGATAATGTACGTAAATGCACATGAATGCAAACACTCATTCCACCTCTGATCCTCATGTAACCATCTTTTTATTATAAGAAGACAATATGGGAAGGACTTTATTGCCCCACGAAGGCATACTGTTTCTGCATCTACCTATATCCTCTACTCCATGCTTGAGCACCACAGATGTAGAAGCTACCCTAAATTGCATAATAACCACACTTTTTGCTTCCCATGCATAAGACTAAGGAGGCTGGGGTTGGGGAAAAGATGCATCTGTTTGACTGAGGGACAAGAGGATATTAGAAGTGATGCAAGGAAACTCAGTGCCCTTTCCCTTCACCCTGCTGTACTATTGTGGTAGTGCAGGGGAAACTGAAGACACATCCTCATTGAAGGGAATGAAGTAATCAAGTTTAAATTGAATTTTTTGGTCTGCATTGGAACCATGCAGGGAAACTTGCCCCTTCAATCTGTTGCATATTAGTTATCAAGATGATTGGACAAATAAGTATTGGGTACTTAGGCACAGAGCATTTGGAAGGGAAAGAAATCAACCCCAATCTATTGTGGACTTCGTAACAGCATACTGGGATTATGAATAATACTAAAATTTACTAAAATGTACTTCAAGTTCAGAAAAGCTTATAATGTGGGTTATCTTAATGACTGCTTTCCTGCAAACAAACTCTTCTAGCAACAGTATGTGAAGATTCTGACAATCCAGATCCTCTTTTGCACGCATTTTCTCTGTTTCTTTGTCTCTCTTGTACACACACATTTTAATATTTGAAAACTGATTTAAATTTCATAAAGGATGTAAAGACCTGACCTGTGTCTCAAAACAAACAAAAGTTTTAAAATATGTTTAGATCTCCAGATTTTGGCCCATTTCCTTAACTGTGGAAGAAAATATGTAGAGCATTACAATGTGCTCTGCATAAGAACTGGTTTTCAGAGTCTGTTTATAACTTTGGATAATTTGCAAAAACTTACTTTAATTGCACTGATTATAGCAACTAGGCAATGTATGATAAAAGACATAGGAAGAATGTATCTATTCCCTCTTTCTTAATATTTGCTTGACAGTATATAGCAGTAATTTGTATAAAGCAAAACTGAAAGCATACAATATAAGTCCAAAACAAAAGAAAAGTAGAACTCAAATACAGAAGTAGAGCAGTTAAGATATCACTCTAAAGAACATACATTCAGGCAAAATATTAAGATGCAGCTACATTTCAAGCTATAGTATCAAGCTAAATACAAAGTCCAAGAATGAAGTGCATGTTTTCTTTATTGCAAAAATGATCACATTAGTTTACAGTGTCAGTAAAATAATATTAACAATGGATTTCAGCAGGAGAGTATGTCAAGCCTTTATATATTTGCATTACTTTTGTTACATGTAGCTTATGAGTATGCTAACTGAAAAGCTTAAAACTTGTGGTATGAAATACCATGATTAACAATTGTCACTATTGTTTGTTTTCCTGGTGATAGAAAGCATAAAATAAGGTCAACTTTTGAGTCAGCCACAACAGAGAGTTGAATTGGAATGGAATGAATCAAAATATTTTTGCTCACCCAACTACATAATCAAAGGATAAAGATTCCACTGAACAATTTAGTATCCAACTTCCCTAACAAGCCTTTTTGTCATAAATCAAAATATTTCTTTTTATATTTAAAAGATAGACAGTATTGTGGACAAAGGGAAAGAAAAAGGACAGATATCCATGAGTTATATATTCCAGTAGTGTCACACATCCAGAGATTCCTGCGACATCACAGTAAGCACAATGGTAAAGCTCTGGTGGATTGTGAAATCACTGGGATTACACAACGGTTTCTTTGGGCTCAGCTTGTTTGCACCATGCTTTTTGTGCCTGATTATTATATGTAAAATACTCTTTATGATCACTAGAAGAATATGTACCCTTGCTGATCTGCAGTTCTAGATATCTTGGAAAGCTTAGTTTGTTCAAGATTTTTCTATTACTGAATAAGAGCATTATAAAGTTTTAGCCTTACATCACAGTTTCAGACTTGAGCTGCTATTGTTGAACAGCGGATAAAGAAACCATTAATTAACATTAGTACATATGCTCACATGGTTGTCATTAGATTCTTGAAAACCTACTTTAAAGTGACTTATTCCCTAGCTTTACTGCTTTCAGGGTTAAATTCTAAACATGGCCAATTTTTTCCAGAGGTTGAACACTTGCAACTCTCATGAATTTACTACTAAATATCAGTAATTGAAGTTGACAGAAGATGAATATAAAGGTTTGGCCTCAAAGTCTGTGTTGCTTTTATGGAAATTTTGAGAAATGAACATGAAGTTGTGTGATTTTAGGAATATCTGGCATTCTCTATCACAGTTTTTCCTATGCTTTCACTGTAGAAATGAATATTACTTTTGTCATTTGCCTTTTTTAACAGATGTATTTTCTTCTTTGTCATACAGTTTTCCACTTACCAATATTTTAGAAGGAGAGATTAACATAAGTATTTCTATTTGTAGAAATAGTTCTTATTTACCTCACGGTGGGCAAATGAGTGGAAAATGGTGACAATAGGTATGGAAAAATTTCATTTAAGAGAGATGGGCCAGAGTAGGAATACTGAGACTGCAGAGGAATGGAGTACTCCATATTATAAATGGCATAGTGGACTGGATTACAGAACAACTGATGACCATCATTTGTATCATAAGTGAAGAGATTAAGGAGAGATTTCAAAGACCTAAAGAAATGCTCTTTTATTTAATGCCTAATTAAATCAGGCAACTCATTGCCACAGGATATTGTGAAGGCCAAAACTCTAATAAACCCATAAAAAAACCTCTAATATTTTCTTGAAATTAAGAACCATGTAGTTTATTAACCATAGTAGTGTACCTACTACCTGCTGCTCAGGAAATCCCCCAGCCATGAGTTGCAAGACAAGGAAAAGGTTCAAAAACCATAATCGCTCTGTCCATTCCTTGCTCATGAATCTTTTTTCCTAAATCCCTGTGTAGTTATTTTCAGAAGAGAAATCCTGTGTTACATAGTTATTTATTCTGATGCATAGCAACTTATATTTATTATATTCTTAAAACTAGATTTTTTAATATATTTAAAAATAGACATTTCTATTGAGATAGGGTGTAGCACTCTGTACTCAATATCCCACAGGTAGCCAAGGTAATCCTCTAGAGACTCAGTATACTCCTACTATTGTAGAGATTGGTAAAGAATTCCTGTAACTTTTGACTTTTTTGCCCAATCTGATACTTTTTTAAACCTAGCTCTGACCAGTACTTGCAGATCCAGTGGACTACTACATGATTAGAACAAATTTTCCTCACAGTATATATAATGCAGAAATCAGTGAGCTTAACACTGTATAGTAACAAGCATTCCATAAATATATATTTATGCACAGACACACGTTTCTGTTGAACCTTACAAGTCAGTATCCCAAGATAACATGATGTGAGTTGAAACAAAAATATTCACTCAGACTTTAGTGTTTTACTTGCATAGTCTATAGCCTAGACATCATTTGTCCAAAACTCCCATTTATGCTCAGACTATTCCTATAAAGAAAGCCAAATTTTAAAGTTTGACAAAAAACTTCCATTCTGCTGTGTATCAAATACAACAAAGTCTACTGCATCACATTCATGGTAAGCAAGACTGCAGCATAGGTCAAAGTGTTGGACCAGTGCTGGCTAGGCTACTCACACACTCTGTGGCCTACTATTACCCTCAGACAATGCATAGGTTCAGGAGGTTGTTTTTCAGGAGCAGTATCTGCCATCGGCACACTGTCTTGGGAGAAAGAAGATTCAGCTGCATGGACATGACATCTACTTTGTCTTCAGAAATCAAGAAAAGACGATTGCACTTAATCATTCAGATACAGCTACTGCAGAGAGGTATTGTTCCAGGTGCTAATTATTTGAAAAACATTCTCGTCTCTTTAATCTTTGCAATTATACATTGACACCATACAGATCACTTTGAGAAAATTCCTTGTTTTGTGTGGGAAGAGTATCATAGATGATAGTTTATCCCAACTTTAACACCTGTTACTCTGTGGTACTAACTGGCTCCTTTTTCAGCAGCAGAAACTTTTGTCATCTTAAAGCACCACTGGCACAAGGGAAAGAGCCATATGGAACATTTTTGGGTAGTGCAAGTATAATATATGGTGCAAGCTGCAGAATACAATACTGGTGATCTTCCTGATGTTGGTCTTTTAGTCCGATGTGGCTGTTTAATGCTGGTGTGTACATTTCTTGCAGAACTGTGATGAAGCCTTTTCCAAACATTGCCAGCCCTACACCTTGCTTCACCCACTGTGAAAGAAAGCACTTTGGCTTTGAGGTTTTTGAGTTAAATGTGCACACCACAGGGGTGCCATCATAGTTTGGGACCTTCAGCCTCATTCTCAGGAATAAGCTGGTTCTGCTTAGTATCCATTCCTTTCTTTTTAACAAGGAACCTAGGGTAAATCCAAACTGTCTCTGTCTGCAGATATGCAACCATTTTCAGGCATGCCTTGATGCTTTTTGAGATAGAAGTCTTCCTGTGGGTTTTTCTTCTTGCTCAAGGTCAGGTAACTTTCACAGTACTCACACCATCTACAAGATTTATTATCTGAAATAAAAATAGCTGTGAAACATAGGTTTATTCTGGATGTCTGGAAGTGGGCTTCGTGTTGTAACTGGTCTATAAATAACAAAAGTAAATATCCATGCATGAATACTTTGAGACATAATGCATGTACTAAACACACAGTATATGTACCATCCAGTATTTCAGAAATATCTAATATGTTCTGAAATATATATTCTGCTTTTTTCCATCACCCCATAAACTGAGCAGATGTCTCTGGAGCCATGTGTCTGCACTCAGGATTTAGTCATGTGCTACGAAATCATCTGCATGAGGAAACACAAAGACATCCACTGCATAACCTACCTGTTCTGTGGATCTATAGCCACAGACAACAGCATGGCTGGTTTACCATTACCTTCTTGTTCCTTTTTTACCTTCCATGCAGATTTGTGAGGCACTAACACA
Organism: Chloroceryle aenea; assembly: GCA_013399075.1. NCBI lineage: Eukaryota > Metazoa > Chordata > Aves > Coraciiformes > Cerylidae > Chloroceryle > Chloroceryle aenea. The sequence continues at coordinate 183,669 of VWZY01001789.1, forward strand.
GGCTCCTCCAGATTATTTCACATGTCAGACAGGAAAGTTGAGTCATCATGGAAAAGGAAGAGGGAACAAACCACATATTGAGCAAAAATCCAGGTTTTACATGGATTAAGGAAGGAGCAGTCAAGCTAACCAAAGCTGTCAATGTAGCTCATTATGAGAAAGGATGCAGATGAAGGGAATGAATCCTCTAATGACAGATGGTTTCTCTTTTGTCTGTCAGCACCAAAGTTTAGAGAAATGTTAGATGCACATGAAGATTTCAGGAGAGAAAACATTTTGGGAACATGCTTATCTTGGAAGGTTGTGGATGTCATTTTGGTTAGAAAATTACACAGCAGTGAACTCACTTTAATACAGAAATATCCTTATTGTAGTTTTTCTTTTTCTGTGGTGATCTCAAGTACACAATGGTTATTCCATGTGGTGTAAAGCTGTAATGTGTATTACCTGGGTTCGGCTGACAAAAATGCTTCAGCAAATATTTCATCCCAGTCTTGAACTGTTTTCCTTGGTTTTGAGCATTGAGTTCATAGTTCACATTCAATTACTAGTTTTATGTTTAATTCATCCACATATAAGAGAAATTTCAATGTAGTACTTCAGCAGAGAAGCAGTTCTTTGTGGAGTAACTACACATTTCTGCATATATTTACAGGAAGGGCCCTTTCCAAGCAAAGCAGAACAGATATCTGATGGTATATAGTTGCATATTCATGTAGATCTCAGCAGTCTATATGCAGAGTTGTGTTCCACAAGGATGCCATCATAGTTTGGGACCTTCAGCCTCATTTTCAGAAATGAGCTGGTTGTGCTTAGTACCCATTCCTTAAAGATAAAATTGATGTTCTTCCTCTGAACAGTGCCACCCCTTTGTGCTCCTGATAGCATAGTGAACCTGAAGGGAGGAGGAACTCTTAACTGTTCAGAGAAGATACACTGCATAAAGCTTTATTTATGCTTTTTTCAAAGCATGAATTTGAGCCAAGTTCTCCAGCATTACTTCAGGTCGTTCATTGTGTTTCACTCTCATAACATTTAGGGAGTCAAAACTCCTATTCAGTCCAACTAAGTTCCACTTCATCTTGGGAAGCTTCAGTGATTCTGTCTTCTTGCAACATAAGGAGCTGTACCTGTTGTGCTATACAATACTTTTTTTTTTAAAAAAAAACTATCCAAACAAGCCATTTCAACACAGGGAATTATCTGATAATATGGGATCTGAAAAATAAACCTGAACACAGTTTTAATTCAAAATATCTGGTAAACACAGTAGCTGAGAGTTGCTATTTATGAGTCATGGCTCCAGTAAAGACTAAACTCTAAGGGAATTGTTCATGATTGTCTAGCTTAGAGCAGGTTATGTTGCAATTCCAGTGCTGTTTTATCTATTTTTTGGGTTTTTTTTTAAGGAACTACAAGTCTTCTGACAAAAATAAGACCGCTGACAACACAGTTAAATCTTCACTAGAAGATGTATTGAAAATAAAATAAAAATTTCATATAATCTGGAAGAATAAACACAACCTAATAATATTTCTCAGTTTTCTTCAACCTTGCTCCCAAAGATATCCATGTTTTCCGTGTCACCATATACCCAGTTCAACATCTGATGGAAGGGGAATAAACAGTTGAACAAGGATGCCTTCTCTGAAGTGCAGAGCACCTGTAATACAAAGAAATGAGAGCTATAAAAGTCAGTGCCTTTGAAGTGTCTGTTCTTAGGTGATATAAATAATATCATCAAGGCCAATTAAGTACATAACCATGTGTTCTAATTTAGGCTCTGAATAGCTGTAATAGCCCAGATTCTCAGGGTACTGTAGTATCTAACTCCTGTTGGAGGCAGGGCAGCTCAGCTTCGGGGAACCTGCTGTTGTCTGGAATATGGAAAAGCTCAGTGCCTCAGGATAAGCACAGCCTCAGGCATCTCCTCTTGCATTAATAGCTGGACAAAGCTGTTTACTATCTGGGAGAGTAGATGGCTGTCTCATTTGCAGTAAGTCACATCAGATGTGATCTATGGCCAGATAACACTACAGCTTTTATTAAGGCCTCAAAATTAGTTACACAGTTGTCAGCAACCAGGAACAACAGTTCCAATATCACAGCTGTGCACAATAGTCCTGCTTCATAGACTCTTGGTCATTTGGCCCAAACCTGGCAATAGAAAACATGGAGCATATGTAGGAGAGGCAAAGGAAGACCAGGTTCTTTACATGTTACTCCAGGGGCTTACAAAGTCTCTTGTGCCTCTGCTTCCCTGTCTGAGAGTAGTAAACTGAGCCAGCTCAAGGAACTCTATTACAACTAAGGAAAGCTTCTGGAGCTCCTCAACATAAAATACACAGAAATCCCCAGAAGTCTGCAATGTTATTTCAGAGACTGGAAATAATCTTTCTGTGATGGCATAGGCATAGGAATGAAACATTCTGTGTATATTTTATGTTGATGTATATTTTGAGAGAGATTTGAGGTCACCCTCAAAGGAGGAATTTCTCTTATGTTAGGTGTGAATGATTTTACTAAAAATTAATAAATGAGAAATGAAAGAGGAGATTGTTTCTCTAAAATCCAAGCTGTAAAATATATTTGTTTAGATTTTTTTAAAATTTTGTTTATTGCTCTTTTGGTGTTTTATGTTCTTAAATGACTACGAGGATTTAAACAGAATTTCTAGTTTTGGTTCAATAATATTTTAAAGAAGAATGTTAGCAATCACAGTGCCAATTCAAACTTACTTCCTACTAAAGAGCAAACCCAAGGAATGCTTGACTTTTCTGGTTTAAATTGTTCATTAAAAAGTTTAAATTGGCAGAGAAAGTGCCGTTTAAGCTGCTAGTACACCAACATCAGAGAAAGTTGAGTTTTTTTACCCTTGGTACTCTTCCAGGTACCATACTGCATATAATCAAGATAAAGACAGGAATAGAGGGAGAAAAAAAAGAAAAAAAAAAAAAAAAAAAAGATGATGTGAGAAAAGTTTTATTTAGCCCTTGCTGCCCTAATGGATTTGATCTAAATAAATAAAAGTTTATAAAGTATCTCCTGAGACCATAACCAATGGACTTTCAAAACCTGTCGATTTACACTTGGCAGCAAGTCCAACAAAAAGTGACAGAACTGCAAAGCACAGTCTTTTTTGGTCAAATGATTGGCATATATTTTTGAAGAAATGCCCTTATAACTTATTTAAAACTCTGCTTATGAGTAATAGGCCTTTTTCCTCATGAGTGAAATAATTATGTACACTATTACACCACTTAGCTCTCTTAAAAGTTAGAGCATCAGGATCCTGATGTTGTAGTTTGGCATTTCAACTGTAAGAACTGTTTTCACATTTAATATCTCAGCCACTCTGGATCCTATCCACCTAAAACATGGCAGGTAAGTTTGTCTACCCAGATGATTATTTTCAATAGCTTAAAATCAGTTAGGCCTTTTCTAGATGTAGAATAGCCAAGAATTAGTTTAGAGGTAGTTATGGATTTACTTTTTTATAAACCAGATGTAATTATAAAATGATTCTGTTAAAAAAAAAAAAAGGCAATTTTCCACTTGTCACCAATTTTTTTTAGACTGTTGTACTTTGGATTTTGAAGTAAAAAAAAAAAAAAAGTGTTTTAAAACACCCCAAAGACAAACTATGAAAATCAAATACTGAGCCTTGGGGCACGTGAATTCTCTAGCAGACTTTGCCCATTCCACTTCACCAAGGCAACCAGAGTGGTCAAAAGAAAACACTCAACAGTGTTTTATAATAGTGCTTATAGTCAGAGATGTGAATATCACTGATTCCTTGATTCACTGTCTGAACTGAAAAATTGATAGAAAATGTATTATTCTGATCCAAAACTGAATCAATACAAATAACAATGGATTATGCAGAATAAAAAAATAAAATAATAAAAAAATTTAAACCTAAAATATAACATTTTCAGGTTTTTTTTCGAAGAATTTTGGAATTCTGCTTTATTAAACACAAATTTGAAATGTCCTTTAAAATGGAAAAAATCAAAGCTGCAATTAGAACATGTCTAAGCAAATATTTTAACTGGAAACATTCTCTTTTTTTTCCCTTCCAACGAAACAGTGAAATTCCATCATGATTTCACAAGTTCTTTTTATTAACTCATATCTACATTTCTTTATGCTTAAAAAAAATCAAACATGAATTTATTCCTACTTTCATGGATTTCCAGGCTTTCCCATGGATTTTATGTTTAGCAAAGAGCATCTTTTTAGAGAGCCTGTTACACTGATTCTTCCAAGTGTACAACAATATTCTTCCCTTACATGTGTAAGAAAGTTCATACTGCTTAAAAATATATGCCCATTTTCTCTTTCTTTCCTCTACTGTATTTTCATCTAAGGTGTTTATGGTAAAAAACATTTGACGAGAAGGAAAGAGGCTGAATGATCTATCAGTCTGTCAACAGAGCTCCTTATTAAAGGTTCATATGTCTTATTAGTTAAAAAAAATAATTATCATCAAGTAGAGGTAGTCCTCTCGGCTGTCACCATGATGTTACCATGTTGCTGTTGCAGCTTTCCATATGGACAGAATTAAAGCCAACACTGAAGTCTTACACCCAAGACAGCATTACTACAGTACTATCAATGTCATCATCTCTTTCCATGTGCATAACATCTAAGCAATGTATTTAGTAACAGTGTTGCAGATGTCAGTGCTATCCCTCTTACTTTCCTATCTTGGATTTAAAAGCTGTCTATTAGGAAAAGAAGATCCCAGATGGAATGAGATTATAATGCAATCATCCGGTTCAGAACATTATGCCATGATTTTAGCAGCATACAAGAAACTCCCTCTTGTCCCAGGCTTAATGAAATTTGAACTTACTATATGGTTCAGCACAGTTTTGGATGACAACCAGTAAGCATGGGAGGTTTGCAGTTGAGACAAGGGGCTTGTTTGCCAGGATTTGACTCGAGGAAATTTAGCTGCAGGGCCAGATCTTTTCATTGGATATAAAACAGCTATGCTCATAGCAGTATTTACTGGTGATGGTAGCCTGTGATAGAGCTGTATATTTCCAGAAATACCTTAACCAGAAAATACCCAGTAATGACTACAGCTATATACCCACTCAACGGTACTTTGCCACTATATAATACAGTATTCAAGACAGGGCACTTGACTGCAACAGTATATTTAAATGTGGAAATCCACCTATTGAATAAAAATCACATACTACACCTTTCTAGGCCTTATTTTATGTGAAATTATAAAATGAAGGTATCCTGGAATAAAAAAAAAAAAAAAAAAGGATGTGTACCTGCACGCAACTGCTTGTTCTATTTTTCAAGCTAACAGCTTAACTGTAACATTTGTGCATTAGCTAAATAACATCTCAAGGGGAGCTGGAGATAGAACCTCGATGTCTCCTGATTGTACATGTGTGAGTTTGTGCTCTCAGAGGATGGTCCTTAAAAAACTCCCTGCTGGAAGCTATTGTGCATATTGTAAAAGGACTGTTGCTAAGTGCCTATTGAGCTAGTACTGTATACTTGCCATTTTAAAAGAAGATTTCATACCACTTGATTATGTTAAATAGAAATGTTTGAAATTTAAACTGAATTACAACAAAATGGCACAGTAGTTACATGTATAAAGAGCTGCTGCTCCTCTCTCGTAACTAATGTCAATCCCTTCTGGTAGATGGTTTTATGTGAAACAGTGACAGAATATATTACAGGTGAAGTTTAGAGACCCCAAATATAAAGAAATCATAAATAAATACTACTGTAAAACTGGACCTGTGTGTATATTAACAATCAAGAACTACAGTAAACTACCGTCCCTTGTCAAAAACAGATGTCATTTTTTAAGATTAAATCTTCATCCTTGAACTTTAGGTTGTGCTAAGGTGTCAGAAGTGTTTCTGTGCAGATTATGACTATTTAGGGGAACTTGTTCCAGTAATACAATCTAGAGAACACATTTAGTAAAGATAATGCAGAAATTATCTCAAGATAATTTACCAAGAACAGAAATAGATAGTAATATTAAGAATAATTAGTCAGCATCAGAGTCCAACTGAAACAGAAATCCAAGATCATTATCAGGTATCTGGGAGAGGACTGAATGATGTAGCACAAACAACTGGAAAATCTATTGAAAAAAAAAAAGGGAACTCTACATGTAAAAATCTGGTATTTTTAGTATCAGTAACTGATGACATTACCTGCAGAGATGGGCAAAAATAATATATTACTTTTCAAAAACTACTTCAGGATTTATGATTTTGAGAGAAAGTAAGATAAGTAGATCTGAGGAAGGAAACAAAGGAAAACCAGATACATTTAAACTAATTTTACTATTTTCCAAACATTCGAGTTATTCTCTGGAATACCTGATACTTATTTTATAGTGAACAAGATAAAAATATCTTTCTGCAGTTTTCAGTCTCATGTTACTATGACTTTAAAGAAAGAGTGTTCATTATGTCTATATTTGTGTCCAGGAAAAATCAGCTGCAATATATTTACTAGTTGTATTAGAAAAGGACATTTATGCAATTATGACTACAAAAAAATCGTCTTCCAGGGATGGTGCTAAGTATGCCCCCAAAACTAATGCACTTGGCTAAGAGGGTTTGTAAAGTATTAAGTCTTAATTTTCACTACCACAACCTTTTTTTTTTTTTTTTTAATGTATATTAATGTTTACTATAATAGATACTGTGTTCACCCTGTAAGGAATTACATAATATATAAGTATGAATTGATGAGTCATCATATAAGTGAAAGAGAGAGTGCTGGAAACTGAGGAGTGAGTCGTATATGTGAGGTACCTTTTATCACAACATTCATTTTTCAGTGAAATATTTTTAAATGTGTAGATTTAAAATAATAAAGAAAATTTTTTTTTTTTACATTTTGCTTTGAATTTTTATGCTGAATTTTATTGAAACATACTTTTAAAAATCAGTCACTTTAGTATCCTTTTTTATCAAATTATAATCTTTTACCACTTAATAATAGAGGAGCAGAAGCTTTTTAAGTACATAACGACTGTGACAATTTGATGGAATTCAGTTTGAGTAATAATTTTATCAAATAATATATTTCTTTTTAAAAATACCATTTATTAAAACATTATCCACAATTTAGACAGAATGGTAAAGCAAATGTCATTTTTAAACACATGACCCACCTTTGCTGAAGACGCAGTACAATCACAACATGTTATAGGAAGTGTTGGCATGCTTTGGAGCACAGGATGACTCTATCAATAGATTATTAAGTCTACAGATGAGACCTCAGCATTTCTGAGCTAAATGCTACTTATTCATTTCTTCTTGTGTATCTCCATTGATTTTAATGAGTTTTCATGGTTTGAGCTCAAGATGGAATATTATTCTCAGCACATAGTGCATGAAAACACACTTGTCTCACATAGACAAAAGCATTCATAGGCTCCGAAAAGGCAAATTTTGCTCTTTTTGAACATCTTCAGGTCTATGCCCCAGAGAAAAGGAAGTCCATGGGACAAGATGTGGCAGTCACTGACACAAAAATGACCTCAGCATGGATACTTTTAAGAAAAATCAGGGCAAATAATCAGAGGCATTCCTTTGGCAATTGCAGATCTTCAGGTGAAGGATGGAAATCAAATTCCTTAAAGTGAAGTTGTTCTGTGGAAATGATACCCAGGCAGAATATGGAAAACACACTAAAATACAATAAACTATTAACTATAGTAAGTAGCAGGGACTGAAAGCAAAGGTAAAGGTCTACATACATATTATCAGAAATTGCAACTGTTACTCTTAGAGAGAGACAGAAATATTTACTCTCACATTTCAGCTCACCCACAAAACTTCCAAGACTTTCTTCCAAGACACCTTCACTAGCTTGGTCAAGCATCAAGCTTATGACATTTCTTCTTTTGGAGCTATTTCTTACCTCGAAAGAATATTTTAAATTTTGTTCTAAGGATTAAGACATTTATCTGAGAGGAAGATGAGCTGCATCCTCCATCTGCAGAAGTCTAGAAAACTCAGCAATTCACATTGTAAACTCATTTAAGCAGGCAAACATCTACGCCTGATGATGGTCTGGCTACAACTCGGAGAGGTTGCATGTACTGAATGGGACTGGCTTGGATCAAGGACAAATGACAGCACAGTAGTGGCCAGCAGTTGACTGCATTTAATCAATGGAAGGGTAGAATATTATGCATACAAAATGCAGTACTGATGATGAAAGAGCTCGAGAGTGCTCCACCCCACATGCCTCACAGACTGCAAGCAAGTGAACATAGAAGAGAAGCAGGTGACACAGCTCTAGAATTCCCCTAGGCAGAGGTCAGAGGTGAAGCACCGACAGTCTGTAATTTCCTTTGCCTGTTCTACATGTGAAAATGTCTGAAGCAAAAGGAAAGTTTGGAGTCACATTAAATAACCATTTTTTTTTTTTCTTTCCCATGTTGGGGAGAGGACAGTTTTAAATGGTAAATTTGATTTGAGGCCATTAAATATTTTTCATCAGTTCTTCACTTTAGCAATCAGTTTTCATAACCATCGATTTTGAAAAGAGCTCCAGTCTTAGAATACAGTCCCGTGAGATGCAGGTGGATAAGTTAACATCTCTACATTGCCAGAAAACAAAGCTTCTGCCTCCTACTGGCAACTGAAAAGTTGTGGTCTTTACATAATTCTGCTGGCTCTGGAGCCTGCCAGACTTGATCATAGGCAACTTTAATTCCTTAAACTGGCAGAAGCAAAGCCACTAGATCATCTAATTGTTTTTCTGATGTGTTAGTGAGAAGGAAAGAAAAAAGCCCAAAGCAGCATCAGAGCTGCTACAAGGTAGGGACAACTGTCTTCCTAGGAGGAGGGGGAAAAAAGGAAAAATAAGAAGAGAAGCAAGGGAGGAGAGAGGGTTCCCTTCCTTTCAGCAGCAGCACGGTAGCAGATAAGCTACCATCAACCTCTGGTTTTAGAGGTCTCAGTGCTATCTTACCTCTATTTCAAGGTGTTTATTAATGGAAGAATTCAGAGCAGGCCATCTTAATTTCTTCAGGGAACACAAGAAGTCTCCCAATTCAGGTGAAAGTCAGTCCTCTAAACCAAACAAATTACGGAGTATCTGCTTGGGTTAGTACATCTGCCACCCAAAGAAGTCCATTTCTTGCTAAGGATGAGATGTTCTTTATATGCAAGTGCTGGCTTGTCAGAAAGCACTGGAAAATAATATTCTTAAACATTTATTATATTACCATCAAAGACTTCTGCAGTTTACTTAATTGTAAAGGGACATATACAAGTGTAGAATATTTTACATTTTAACTATCCTTAACTGTAAACCTTATGGCAAGCTTTCAGGAGATAAATTCTTTTACCTGACCACCATGGATACTCCTGCATGGAAGAGAAACACACATTACCATAAAGAATTTTAACTTTTCTAAGACTTGAGATTAATTCCCAAATTATTTTTTTTCTCTCTAAAAGCTGCATTCCATGATGATGTTGCCACAGTTTCATAGATCTCTCCTGAATCACTTTCCCAAAAGAATTTTGTTGTGGATGTCCTTAATATTTCACAAGTGCTCCATAAAATTCTGCTGTCTCTTTAGAATTTGCTGTGTTCTTTTCCTGCCTGTAACTGCAGACAGAATATAGTCCTTTTACTGGTCTGTATGAATATTCATAAGTGACAAGTACTCTGAGTTCTAAAATATCAGATCAGGAAGTTTTGCAATTATTAGATCAGGGCTTCTCTCAGTTGTAACCTGGGATTAAAATGTCTTTATTTCAGTGCAATAACAGAGGGGGAACACAAGATTACAATACATTTTAACAAAAAGAAGATAACTTTGCATTATTTTTCATTCTTCTTTCAGTCTCTGTCACGAGGATGGAGTCATGCTGTGACATTCTTCTCTGGGTATTGGAACATGAGAATGATATACTTGACTTTGAATGTCTCAAGTTTTGTATAGTATAATAGTTGAGTTTTACTTCTTTCACCCCAGCATTTTGCATTTTGATAGGAAAGTGCCACTTCACCACTAAGGACCTTCTGCTGACCTTTAACACAGCAGGTAGCTTTAGCAATGCAATTATCAGGATGGGTTGTGGTGTCCTGGAGGAAGTCAGCGTGTACACCTGTATAAACTGGGATATCAAGGATGTAAAAAGCAGAGGAGCACATACCAGGCAAAGGAAGTCATTTGATCATGACAGCCCAGTCAGGCCAAAGTCAGAGTGATGGTTATGTCAAAAATTCTTGCATAGCTTCCTTCACATGTTGAGTGGAAACAAGAGAGTGCAGATTAATGCGACCTCATTTTACTTTCTCTTAAACTACTACACTTTCCATCTCAGAAAGTTCTGTCTACTAAATAACAGTCAATCTACATACAGGAATCTGATCTACTCACTTGATGTATTTTGTTTATATGTTTGATCCCTGGTTTCCAGTTTCACCACTGCCACTGCTTTTTACACAGCTTTAAGGCTGTTGTTTCAAAATGTGGGTGCCTAAAGCATAAATATATATCAGGTTGTTCTTTTCTAATATATAGAACTACCTTGTATGAGAAATAAACTCAGGATTAGGTTTTCAATAACAAGAGGACACAAATAACACATTTCAGTTGACTGTTACTAGAAAATATTCAGCAAAGAACAATCAGTGTACACTACTATGAGTAGAAGACAGACGATCCATGAAAGGTAAAGAAAAAGAGGCATAAATGTTCCTCATACTGTAGCTTTTGCTATTGCACTTGTAGTTACCACTACTGGTGTTGAGGTACTGCTCTCAAAATTTGCTTGAATTGAAAATATTTTAATGAGAGAAGCATTTGTGCTATGTGTTACTTTTGCCCTTACAAATATAATTTTAAAAGTTTGAAGGGTGTTATTTTCCTTTTACTGAGTAGCACCCTTTAGAAGCACACTTGATACACCTTCTTTGCTCTTGCCTGCACTGTTTCTCTTTCCTTCACTTGGTATCTGTTGCTGTCACACAGTTTGCTGTCCCAAGCTCCAGCTGCCCTCCATCTTCTTCCTATTCTCCCTCCAAACAAAGTAAAACCAACCAAAGCTCTGTTCATTACTTTTTTTTCCTGAGACAAGTTCGTGTTTTTTCAGCATACTGCAGGAGGACAGTGTATGCTGATTTTGCTGCTTAAATATTATTTTTCATCATTTCTGTGTTTATTTTTCCAAATGTGCTAAGAGACCTCCCAATGAGATCCCTTCTTCCCTCTCCACAGTCTTCTCCCTATGAATCTGAATGTTGCTAATATCTCTTGGGTAAAATCCAGCCACTGTGTCCACAACAAGTCAAGCTGAATTTACTCCATGCCCTGCAGCTGTTCCATTGTCTCCTTGTTACAGCACAAGTTTCTGTTTGTTTTATTTATTTATAATTTCTAAGTACCAGGCATTCTGGCAAAATGTTGCCAGCTGGAAGTTACATGGAAAATGTTTAGCACAGCTTTAACACATGCTCCAGAGTATGTGTACATGCATTTCATTCTTGGTAAATAAGCATTTAGGCAGCATGGGGAAATAGGCTGTGAAATGTGATCAGCTTGTCCTGAGCTACAGTCTTATTTAATAAAAGCTCTAGCAAATTTAAATAGCTTAAATTCATCCAAGTTCATAGTGCATGCATTTGCTCCTCCCTGAACTATAAATATCAAAACAGTCTCTTGGGCATCTATGACAATGAAAAAAAAAACCAAACCAAAAATACCCCAACCAACCAAAAAAAAAAAATTCAAACAAACAAACAAAAGAGTAGCTATTTCTGATGAATAACCATCATGCCTGACTGTGCTACATCACATTTCTAATCTCATTGTTTTGAGCATTTATTAGCATTTACTTCCATCAGTTAAATAAGAATGAAGTGCTATAAATAATATTTATGCCTCTAGGAGTTTATGCAGAGGGTCTTCTGGTTTTCTGTAGCTTTTCCCTCATTCAGAATCAACTAGAATACTGCTCTGTTGACAGGACATAAAATATAGAAATAAGAAAGAAAACTATGTAAAGTTCCTCTGTTTTTCAGGGATGGGCCTGTACTGCACTGTCTCACAGATCCTCTCCCCATTGCTTTGTGCAAAAAGAATTCCAATTTCAGTGTCTACTGCTGTGTCTCCATGGCAGTCCAACAGAGACATCTCTCAGCACATTGGCCAAGCATATTAAGAGTAGGTCTGTCTGCCTAGGCAAATCATCCCACACATTTATTTTGAATTCCTACCTGTGAATCATAATAAATACACACTTTGGCACTGACCTTAACCTGAATACCTTTACAGACAACTCTATATTTCATGTGTCCATCAGTAAGACTTGGAAACAAGCAAGAAAAACATAAGTATAAACTTCTGGTAAGTACCAGATTCTTTCCACTATGAATTTTCAGTTGATTCTTCATGGGTTTTCTGGCCTGTTATCTAAAATATACTGATCTTACATAATGATGAACTCTGGTTTAGTTCTACCTCTGGTACTTCAGTGGGAAGAATAATTTCTAAGGCATTTCTAAGGAACAATGCAGTCCACCATGATCCCTTTAGACTGGAACACAGCTGATTATTTGTGACAGTTTGGATCCTCACTGTTTATACAAAAGCTAAATAAAAAATAGAATATACTTCATAACATTCATCTATGTATTTGCATTAAAATCCACTAGAGTCTATATTTAGGTGTGAATCCAAATAAGGCAAGGTATTGAAACTAATTTAATGTATACCTTTCTGCAGTCATCTTGATATATGTGTGGTATGTCACTTCTAATGAATTTATATTTACAATTACTAATTTTCCTCTTCCCTGCCTTTAGCATGCCTTAACACCAGCTCTAATTTTTTTAAGGAAGATTATATTGGTGTAAGAGCGTGATGGAACCAAAACGTTTTAATTTAGGAAGAAAGCCAAAACAGAGGGCTTCAGATGTGTGTAAATCAAAAAATGACCACTGTTTACTTGAACACACACTTTCTTCTAGCTAGTTATGTATTGGTAAGTATGTGGTGAATGTCCAGGACAGTTTAAATTAACCTACAGGAGAATTTATATCTATATGCATGACTAATCAGCAAAATCATTGTCTTACATATCACCTCTGACTTTGGACTTTGGGTTCAAGCCATCAAAACGAGTAGTTTTGTGACATTTAAACCCTAAAACGTGATATAGATTAATAATGACATTAAGTTGTAACAAGAGGCCTCTACCAAAGAAAACAGCCATTTTGAGAACCTGCCATCTTATGTCTCTCAAAATCCCCAGCTGTCTGTTTTGAAACAATCTGTGGATGTTGTGTCACAGAGAAAAGAACTCTGCAGATCCTCATCCTGATCTTTTCAATTGCAAGCTCATTTATGATGCTACTTTGCACCAGAAGGTGGAACAGCAACTCTCACCCCTATCTTTCATTAAGTTATTGAGCAAGTGTCTTTTGAAGAGTTCTCATTTCCATTATCACTTTTAGGTTATATGGGTCAAGTAGTACAATACTTGTCTGGACCACTGGCTATGTGTCTTTGAACAAAAACAAGAAAGGCAATTCTGTTAGCTCCACCTCAAGACATTTGTTTTCACAGCTGATCTGTGGAACAAAACTAAGGCCTTATGTTAAGAGTGTGTCAGGGGGAGTTAGCGAGCAGAACAGTAAGTTTATGTACCATTTCAATGAATTTAACAGCAAGGGCTGGAGGCACATAACAACTGGATAATCACTACGTAGATGATACCAAGACAGAAATTTCCTTCAGAACTAAGAACAGCCTCAAAAATGTGGTCAGTAACCACAGAGGCCAATTTGTATTCGGTCAACAGTAAACTGCAATGAAAATAACTCATAAACCCAAAATTATCAGGAAGTAAATTTCCTGTATCACAACATTTTTTTCATGTAATAAGAAGCTGTGCAGGTCAGTATATAAATACCTGTTTATAATAATATTAAATCTGGTACATAGAATATATATATAAAAAAACCCAACAAAATCAAAGCCAAAAACAACAACAACAAAAATCCACAGCTTTTTGGTGAGTGGTGAATAAAACTGTAATCCACAATATGTTATTCTCTTAATGCCTGATTCATGATTCAATGTGGGGTTAATAATGATTCCTGTCAAT
>VWZY01001789.1:200306-210306 GCA_013399075.1 Chloroceryle aenea
TCAGCTGGCAACAGTAGCAGGCAGTGGGTTTGGTCATTCAGTTCACATAATCTTAACCTTGACCAAGTTTAGATGACAAACACGACAAATCCGTGAGGCAGTTTAAAATAAAGCATACATTCAGGTTAAATTAAACCCAGATTAATTAAAGCTGAATCACTGATATGAGAAATGCCTTGTTCTGCAGAGTAAGGTAAACAAAATTTACATGTTAACTACCAAAAATATGAATTACCTTATAGTTAAAAGGCACTATATAAGGATATAAATAAGCACCAGATACCTAATACAAGACAGACATATTTTCCTGCTTTAAGAATATAACTTTCAGTATAGTTCAATAAATATTCTTTCCTCTTTCTCAGAGCAGCTTTTCGAGTGTATTTGTAGAATTTTCTAATGAAAGCTACAAACAATAGTAAGTGCAGTATATTATACATTTCTGAAAAGATCATTTAAACTAGATTTTCTCTCTTAAAAAAGTCAGTTAATAATTTCACTCTTAAAACAGTCACCTAATAAGCAATTACAGAATATGCTTTCTTCTTAGAAATACTAAAAACTTGATTTCCTTCTTCCTTGAAAAGATGTTAGAATTAATATTAAGTGCTCATTTAAAAGCACATACTACCAAAATTGATGTTAAATGAAAGGAATTCCTTGAGTTAGACATTAAATGACAATTTAAGGGGGGAAACAAATACTTTTTTATTAAGTTACTCATTAGAGAATTATTGCATTTTGCACAGAATTGTAACCATTGCCAATTAGACTACTTGCATTAAAAGACACTCTAGTCAGGATCTTCTCTGAAATAAGTAATTCAGCATATCCTTACTAATGAAAAGTTTAGATGACTGAATGCACAATATAAAACTTCAAGCTTTAAATCTACTATCCTTTATTAATTTACACATACAATATATATTTTATTATGTTAAACAAAATGCAGCATAGTCTATTTTTCTGAGTAATGTGTTGCAGTTCAATTTTTGCTTCGATAGAGTACTGCAAGCAATTGCATCTATTTCATCCACAGAAACTCATCCCTCTTTCAGTCTTTCTTTCCCTTTTTCTTTATGTTTTTGGTATGTGATCTGTTAAAATCATGCAGGCTTACAAAAATCTTCATTTACAAATGGAAACTGAAACAGAAAGCTTCTGTCTTTTTATATATTTGATATTTAAATTGCATTTTCTTATGGATAGAAATAGTTCGGTAACACCATTTTAAGTAATCCTTTAGTTCAACCTTTGTCTTTCTAGTCTAAACATTTTTTTTTATTTCTCCAAAGTTTATCTGGACTTTTTCAATATGATATATGTCAAGGAATCAGCCTAAGTGATAAAAGCAGGAAGGGAAAGTCTGGATCAGTGAGTATTTATATTGGCAAGAGCTGACAATTTTCTAAAAGAAAAATAAACACAGAGGCTGTTCATTTCTGAAATGAAATCAGCTTCACTTCATTTCTCTCAGGAAAACATCGTTGCATGAAATGATATAAATCAGTATTGATATCACTAAACTCCAAACTAGAAGAGACAAATGCACTCTGCAGCACAGTAATTCAATGGCTCTGAGTCAAGTTTACTGTTGTCTCGTTTCTACTAATCATCGTAAAAATTCCCTGTGAAATAATTATCCCTAAAACAATCAAGACAGTATATCTCTATAAAGGAGAGGATCGATTTAACAACAAACTCTAGATTTATCTGTATTGATTAGAGGGCATTCAGTGTAATTTTAGTGAATTATGTTTGGCTTTCATTTCCCAGCAGAAATTTTTCTTGTGATGATCAAAAGGTAAATTACAAACTACTACATGGTCTTTGTGTGCTACCTATATAACATCCAGCTATTACTTTTCAAAGAAACATTGATGTAAGAAAGGACAAAATATTGGGTTTTTTTTTTTTACACATGATATCTTACTATAAAAATCATATGACTGAGTTTATAGCACTTACCTAAGAGCCTGATGTCATCTTCTCAATTCATTAATACAGAAATCAGGACTGCACTAAAGAGTCTGTGCTAAAGGAACAAATCCAAGATCATCTTATGAGAATAGAATTAGAAAGATTAAGAAAGTAATATGATTTTTCTTCTTAAATAGGAGTAATTTCAAAGGAGCTGTTAACACTTTCATGTCTGGAACTTTCTTGCTGGCAAGAGGGAGAACTAAAGGAATCAGACAGATTCAAAGATAATTTAGTGTAGCTGTAAGTCTGACACCACTGCTGATACAATTTAATTGAGAAATAATTGGAACTAAGAAGGCTAGTTATTTTGTCAACTACACGTATATTGTTTCCAGTCATTTTTAATCCTATGTAACAGTGATAAAGAGTCTAACTTACTTTGTTTAGTTAATAACATTAGGCCAGAAAGGATCACCTAGTCATTTCATGTTACCCGACACACTGTTAATATAAACAATGTCTAATTACACTGACTACATACTCCCATGAAATGACCAATTAAAATATTTGCTGATTCTAAATGTTCACTGTTAGAGGCATTTCCAGAGGCTTTCTGTGAGTTCTACTCATAAATTCTACCCCAGCTGGTAGGAAGCATAAGGGAAGAATATATAAGGAAAAAGTTGGGTTTTAGCAGGAAAAAGGACATTTAAATACCCAGACACAGTGTACCGTTTTCCTTAAAAAATATATCAATTTAATATGCATTTTTGTATTCCCTAGGAATATGTAATATTGCACATTTATAAATTCTTCTTGCTGAATCAAGCATATCATACTACATGTTGAAGACTCATGTGATAAAGGAGGCATGTGTTAGCCTTTTAAACATTTAGACCAACAAATTTAGAGTGATTTGTATTCTCTTTCAAAGCTGATTTATTGACTGTGATTTATAGCTGGTATGAAGAATACCAGAAGCATCTCTTATTTATTTGTTTTACTTTACTTATGAGTCAATAACTTCTTCCTGAAAACACCAGCCCAGACTATATCAGTGCTTTATAAAGTGACACAATCTGATAATTATATTGACAGCAAGTGTGTTAAAATCAAAATAGAAAAATACAGTAAATGAGAACAATCTCTTCCGTGTCTAAAGAAAAACTGCTGACACTGTACAAATTGCATTTTTAATGATTGAATGATTATCCCTTAAGTAATCACGCTGAAAAATTTGCCAGTTATGTTAAAGTAAATAACAGTGAATCAGTATATGCATTACAGATCTAATTAAAATGAAGCATTAGAAATACTGGGAAGAGTGAGACACAGCTTTCTAAACAACTTAAAAGAAATAAATTTTCCAGGGCTGCAACCAATGAACATAATATAGGGGGGAAAAAAAAAAGCATACTAGTAAAATATCTGAAGGTATCAATGTTAACAATTGCTCTGCAGACGTCTAAAATGCCTGGCTGACACACATGTCTGCATTGTGCAAGGTCTCAATCCTTCTCCCAGTTAAGTGAGTTCAAATGTTGCCACTTGTGTGGGTAGGCTAGTATCAGGTGATTTTGCTATTCTTCTTAGATGATGCCCTAAACATTATTAATCTACTTCCGTTAGTTTTTTCTTGGAATAAAAGGCAGTATTACAATCCATAGATCTGACCACCAGAAATGTTTGAGAGAATTAAAATGTAACTTAAAAGCCACATCATGTAAATAATTACTATTTGCTAACAGTAAAATTAACAAAATTTTTTTTTTGATTAATAGGTAGATGCTAAATGTGTGCTACATTGTCTTATTCAGGATATTTAAAAATTAAATATATGATAAACTTTGTCTTATTGTAATGAGATTAATAAAAAGGATAAATTAAAAGACTTACATTTTTTTCCTAAGAACTAGAAAATATTAAAGCATCCAGGAAAGAATCAAAGCTTTTATATAAAAATAAATCATTCATTGAGCTGAATTGTAATAAATCAATAAGAATGTTATTGTTCAATAGGTAATAATTGTCTTCATATAAACTGAAAATATTGTTTGGGATGATTAATATACAATGCCACGTTATGCATTTGGGACTGTCAATGCATAATTTTTAGTTCTAATGTTATTATGTAATTGAGAGAACATGTTCATTTGCCCTAATAACTACTAAGATGCACTTAATAAAATGAAATGTAATAATACTTGTAATTTAATCTATTCATGGAAGTAATTTTAAAAGTCTACCATTCTCCTTAATGTGGATAACATTCATAATTTATAAAGTGTTGTGATGCAGAATTGACAATGCCATTGTTTTTTACACTTTGAGATGATTCTGCAGCCTTCATTATCTGCATACCAACCTCAGGATTATCAAGGGCAAACAAAAGATAATTAACACCAGAAACGGGCAAATGCAGGAGCTACTGAGTGAGGTTTTTTTCATTTAATGCAGAACCTTTAAAAACTGGGAAATGAAATAACTATTCAAAACCATTTTTTTCCCCATTACAGAAAACTATTTCAATATGTTTTCTATGTTTTAAATGCCTCTTTTTGCTATAAAACTACACTGGCATGTTCAACCGCAGATAAATTCAATAAGTGAACATGTTAAGACAAGTATTTTTTTAAAGTACTGTGTTAATTTTCTGAAGTGTTTTCTTTTTTATTGTTGTTGTTTTTTTCTAGAACAATAGACAGGTAACTACAGTATATATATTCAATTTCTATAGTTTCCCTTGCCTATTGGACATCTGTAAATAAGTCACTTAACTTCTCCACACCTTATTGTACAACACTGAGACGGGGATGGAAACTTCTACTACATGAATGTGATTAACGAATAAGGTTCATTTTTATATGTTAATACCTTGTAGAAAAAAAAAATAAATGCAAGACTGCCTGGGAAATTTTTACATGAACTCACAGCAGAACAATAAAAGTTTACTAAATGCTGATATAGGTCCAAGACAGTATATTTCAATCAGTGAGAATTGCAGGTTTTTTGTTGTTTTTTTTTTATTGTACAAGGTATCCTCACTGTGATTCTGCATTGCTCTCTAAAAGCTTTGCCACATAACTAATCATTTCAGAAATTAATCAGGGAAATTTCTCCACAAAGAGAACCTTTTGAATGCAAGGCAAAGAAGCATTGTGTCATTAGACTCTTATCTGTGAATGAACATCCCTCTACAAATGGTCCAGGCAAAGTCATTTCACAAATGGAAATATAGGACAGTGACATTCGGTTTCACACAATTTACAGATGCTGATGACTCCCCACCCCTTACTTACATAAGAAATTCTTATTACAGGGGAATATGATTATTAGCCTATGAGCTACCCATGAAAGATTCAACCATTCGTGTTTAAATGGCATGATATATTACCATACCTTCACTTTTTACATTTTAGAACTGAAAATACCTTATAAGTAACTGATCCAAAAATTATATGCAAACAGCAGGGGCTTGCTTTCAGTCCAGTGCAATGGGCTGACAGCACACAGGGTTGAGGATTAACACATTAGATTCAACCTGAAAGACAACTCAATGAGTCTTGTTCTTCCAGAATATATGATGCCAGTTAAACTTATAACAGTACTTTCATTATCACTGTTGTCCCTCATGTTTACTGCCATAAACTTTTTCCTCTGGTCCCAATCTACTCTGGACAGTGAAGAGCATCAGGAGATGAATGTGAGACAAGGAAGCCTGTGTGAGACAGAACATGTGCCAAGCACCCTGCTCCTTGGCTGGACTCCAGAGTCAAGGAGAGGCTGAGGCTAAGGCCCAGCAGCCTTTCTGTGCCCTCAGTTCAGTTCTTCCAGCCAGACTAGTCAAAGTATTTAAGTGCTAAGGCAACTGTGTGGTTGATGGTAAGCTCAGTATGAGTAAACAATATACCCTAGAGGCCTGGAGGGTCTGGGGTATCCTGGGTTGTGCTAAGCACAGTATAGGTAATTGGTCAAAAGAAGAGATTGTCCCACTATGCTCAGTGCTATTGCAGTTTTGGGCTTAGCAACATAAGGATATAAAAATATTATGAGTCCAAAGGAGGGGAGCAAAGATGGTGAAAGGACTAAAGGACGTGACTTATGATAAGCAGCTGAGGATAACTGATTTATTCAGCTTAGCGAAGAGGAGGCTGAAGGGTGATTTCATTGCTGTCTGTAGTTTCCTCATGAGGGTAAACAGAGAGACGGGTGATATCTCCTTTCTGATGTCTGCTGAGGGAATGGCTTAAAAGTGCATCAGGGGAAATTCATATTGGAAAATATCCTATTTGCTGAGAGGGTGGTCAAGTATTGGAACAATCTCTCAAGGGAAGCGGTCATGGCCTCAAGCCCATTGGTGTTCAAGAAGTATTTGAACAGTGCTCAACTTCAAGATTTATCTTTTTTTATATATGGTTTAAATATTTTTTTGTGGTTTTTAACATGAGTTTTGTGCTAACTACACAAAGCATCTTGATTACCAAGTGACTTGGTAAAGAAAACGCTATGCCAGGCAGTGGTAGTGGACAGCTGTAGCCTCAGTGACAGCCATCACTCACCATGAACCAACCCCTGCCTCCTGAACCAGGAGTGGCAATGTCTTGTTTAGAAATGTCTGTGTCCAGAGACATACACAAATAAAGTAGATAATGTAGAGCTCCTCCATTACAAGAGACACTCCAGTTAAGCCTTGCTTCCACACCTTACCCCTTGAACTGTTAATAATAATGATAATGACAATAATGAAACCTATTAGCTAATCTTCACATGTATCACAAGACTTTTTTTCTCAAAAGTTTTCTCTTGAGCTATCCTGCATAATTTTCTGAACATCTCTTAAATGTCTGTGGTGTTCATGGTTTTATTTTAAGAGCTTACTATAGACTAGGATTTTCAGAAATCTGTAATAAATAAGGAGAAAATCTTAGTGCTTAGCAGCTGATCCAAAATAGCACACACTCTTCTTATTTACATATTTTTATACTTCACACTGTATTTAACATTATATCATGGTTATGTAGTTGCATTTTCTAAACATTCATTTCATGAGAAGATATAGTTTGGAAATGTGCGTGATTCTTTTTGGAAAAGTGTAGTAGTTAAAAATCACAGCAATATCTGGCCCTTGATCTCTGTGCAAAAATTCCATCTGTTTTAATGGGAATTTTGTGATGAAACGAGAACTACGGGTAATTACACAATAAAACACAGATATTGAAAGATGTGTGAACAACAGAACACTTACATGATAGTGTGTATGCATGTGTATGTGCATACGCTAGAACAAAGATTTGTCAGAATTTGAAAAATTAATAGATGGCATTACTAGAATTAAATAACTAGCTCTGTTTTTTCCTGATAATCCTTATAAGAGAATAGCAAACTATTTTTTTTTCAGCTACTGAGTCCCTGTCATTTAAAGAACCTACCAATTCAATGAACTGGTTGAGCTATGTAGAGAGGCTCACATGCTGTGATCACAGAATCACGGAATGGTAGGCTTTAGATCCTTTGGGGACCATCTGGTCCAACCCTAATGCCAAAGCAGGTTCACCTAGAGCAGGTTACATGGGAATGCATTCGGCCAACTTTTTAAAGTTTCCAGAGAAGGAGACTCCACAACCTCTCTGGGCAGCCTGTTCTGTGCTCCGTCAGCCTCGCAGTAAAGAAGTTCCAGTTTTCTAGTTTGTGTCCATTGTTCCTTATCCTGTCGTTGGCCACCACTGAAAAGAGTCTTGCCCCATCCTCTTGATTCCTGCCCTTTAGGTATTTTATAAACATTGGTACCATCCCCTCTCAATCTATGCTATAATTTGAAGTGGGTTACATTCATTCCTGTAAATACACACATATTCGGAGTTTTAGGATGCACACTCAGGAAGGACCTGTAAGGATCTTACTGTGACAACAGGCAAGTTCCAAAGCTTTAGATCCCTCGTAGGCAAAGATCGCTAAGCAAAAGAGCTTCATGAGAACAAAAGAAGCTTCTGCAAGCAGACAGGGTGCCTGTGGAACGCACTACTTCCAGCAGGTACATGAGGGACAATATGCTCTTCTTAGGGCCTGCACCTGTAGAAACTTTTCAGGAACATTTGGAAGAAAGCAGAGGAAATTCAAGAAGAGTGGCAGTAAGTCCCTAAAACTTAAAATACAACAGCTTAAAGTGTATCAAATGGACTAGATGTATATTGGATACAGGTTGATTTTTCTCCCTTCATGTATATTTAGGAAAACACATGCATTACAAACAGGCACCCACAAATTTGTTGCCTTAGAATGAAATAATAGTAGGCAATAACTCTATCAGAAAGAACTGCCTTTACTCTACATTGAAACTCTGTAGTCATCTCCTAGTATTGAAGAAATTTTTTTCTATTTCAGGATAGGCTGTTTGTGATAAGGAAGAACCAAATCCTGCCATTGTCTCCTAAGCTTCACCTGATGTTTACAGTGATCGGAAGAAGGATGAATAGAGTTTCAAATATGTTCAGTACTTCAAAAGTCCTATTTGACACCTGTAGTATCCCAACGACATGAAGATGGTTCCAGGTTTTGTGCTTGTGTGCCATAGCGACATACTGCATGCTATGTTGTGACCTTTCAGATATTCCTTTCTGTCTTTAGTTTGGAGATCCCTCTTGGAACACACTTGAATTATGGGATCAGCTTCAATACATAGTCCTGGTGGTGCTGCAATTAACGACTTAAAAGAATCAGCAAAAAAAGGCACTTATCCTTTGATTTTCCTGGATAAGGTTATGCTTCTGGTTCTTCAATGGTAGGACTTATTGCTTGTATAATTGCAACATGTGCCAGATTTCCAAAACTGCCTACCCAATGACTATAACTGCCAAATATATGCAGAAGCTGCAGGAACAAAGAAATGGGTAGGCAATCTGTGTGTGCAATTACAGTAGCAGTTGTTCGTACATGTTGCATTAATGTAGTTTTACATATGCAATTATGGAAATCAAAGCCTAAGCTTGTACTGAGAAACATAGATACCTCCCTAACCGAAAGTGATGCCAGCTCTGCTCTACACTTCCAACTAACTGACTGAAGAGCTTTTAAACCTCATTTACTACATTGCGTCTTCTAGCTGTCCATGCACACTGTGTCTTATTATTCAACTGATCTACAGTTGCCCGGGCCAAAGTGGATCTCCAGAGAGAGGGAGAATAATTGCCCAAATTTATCAGTCATGTCAGACAAATGTCTACAATTCAGAGTGAACTCTTGTGAGTGGACTTGGAGGAAAGAGTAATCTGGAACTCTTTTGAGTGTCTCATTGATGTGAGAATAGACTGAAGAAGTCCTTGTTATGTGGTCCAATTGTTCAGTGAAAACACACTGTCAAAGTTACCAAACCATATCCATTAATCTGTGTGCTACATGCTGAATAAAGGGGTGAAAAATACTTGATTCAAACCACAAAATAGTTTAGTTGAGTTACAGCTAATTGGTTTTTTTTTGATTGGTTGTTTTTTTTTTTTTCCTGTGTGTGTTTTTTTTTGTGTGTTTGTTTTTGTTTTTGTTTTGTTTTTTTTGTTGCTTGTTTTTTTGAAACAACACTGGTTTGCTATTTTGTGTCCAGAAATTTGCAATCAACACTTTTGTGTAATTCTTTCTTTTGTGTTCATTTAGACTGTAATCTGAAAGTAAATTTTGTCTGAATAATGTAGCTATGTGTTCTGCTCTGTGTCTGTCAAGTAAGGAAAGCTATATTGTAACTTTAACTCTGCCTATGGCTTACAACAAAGTTTGACTGTGGAAGAATATGGTTTATTTGTGTCAGACAAATATCTTAAATTTAAGGAAGTTGAATATCTTTAATATAAGTTCAAATATCTTTAACTTATATTAGTCACCGATATTTGTGTACTCATTTCAAAAACAATGGAAAGCATTTATTCATCTCTCAAGGAAACAGGGAGGAATATTGAGTCATATACAGGTAAATGTTTAATTACCTTTTGCTTGGCCGGGGGAGCCCTACAGGTCAAAATGTCACTTTAGTTTAATAATTCCCAATTTCTTTCAGAAACTTCAATTTCACTAAGATAAGCAACGGTGGAAG
>VWZY01001789.1:213632-258513 GCA_013399075.1 Chloroceryle aenea
CAACACTAGGCAGCCGTGTAAGAAATACTCTTTCAGCCTCAGACGTGCCACTTCACTACAGCCTGTCTTTTCACTCCCCTTCCTTCGGCTTTTGTGCCTTTTGAAATTATTAAAATGTTAACATGACTGCAGAGCCTTTGATATTTAAGACAAAAGAGGAGGAATTGCAGGCAAGCCAGGCATTCAACAAACTGCAAATGGGAAGAAGGGGGGCGGGAGGGGGGTAGCAAAGCCTTTCTTCCCTTCTTCTGCCAGCTTTTCCACTTCGAGGAATTACTTCTCAGCTCCTCACGTCTCTCTGTAGGTATATGTATATCGAATGTATATAAAATAAACCGCAAGAAGATCTATGGGTGAATTTCTAAGGAGGGAGACTTTATAGACAACTGACTGTTTGCAATTGATGTTTCAAAGGCGCATTTTTAATTACTGACAAATGCAGGTATCAGAATGTCTAAGAAGAACAAAGAGCTCGATATTTGCATTTGAATTATTATTTTTCCCAAGCAATTGATTCCCGCGGTTGTTACCCAGACGCTGTCCTGGGGAAGGGAAATTCGGTTCTCTCCTAAAGCCGTGTGTGCTGTGGCAAGCCCTCGTGTGCCAGCGCCTGCGACCAGTCGTGTCGTCCCCCCCCCNNNGCTCTGGCGCCCGGTCTGACCGTCCCCCCCCCCCCTTTTTTTTTTTCCTCTCAGAGATAGGATTTCCCCCAAGTGCTGGAGATCAGTAACTTGTATGTTTAATTCATTTCAGAAACACAGGAAAGCAATTTGCCAACGCGAAGCCTCGGGAAGCCCCGACGATGGGCTGCCTCTCTCCGCTGCGCTGCCCCGCGGTAGCCGGGTCAGCTGTACCCTGCCCAGCGCTGCCCGCTGCCCGGCACGCTCGTCCTCCGCTCCGCTCCTCTCTGCTCCGCTCCGCGACGGGCCGGGCTGGAATTCAACCCGTCCTGAGCCGCATGTCACTGCGCTCAGAGCATGCCGCACACACGTGGGAGCTGGCGGAAAAAAAAAATCAGTCCATGTCTCCCCACGAGCCCCGGCTTATACAGAATTAAAGTTGTTCTCCATCCTTCTTTCTTTATTTTTTGTTTTCCTCCGTCCCCTCTCGCAATCGGTAAATAAAGCTCATTTGCATGTCTTTGCAGAAAGTTGCTGCCGTACCAGAATAGAAACCGGGCTTACCTAGTTTGGCAGGGTATGCAAAATAGGATTGGCTGGATCAATTAGAGAATTATCTATTTATGAAATGTCTAGCTGCAATGAAAAGAGCTGGTACAATTATGAACTGTTGTCTTGACAACTGGGAAGGACTGATTGGATCATTTTATCAGTAGGGTTGCTGATTTCAAAAGCAAGCTGCCGAAAATAGTAAAGGACTTGGGTTTCAGAAATGGGATTTTTTTTCTTCTTAGCTAGTAGGGAAAAATGTAAAAGGGGTGGGGAGAGGGAAAAGGGTTTCGCCAGGAAAGGTCCGTGATGCAGATTTATTGGCAAAAAGCCAGAGTTGCTATTGTAAATTTCCTCACCGGTTTCAATGTCAACCCAAGCTCGTATTTGAACCCGGAATCAGGGCAAAAGCATTATCACTCTGTCACTTTGTTGCCAGAAGTGGATTTTTTTTTTTTTTTGTTAATATTTTACTGTTACATCTGACAGGATTTCACATTTTCTGTAGCCCGCCTTTAGTACGTTGAACTGCCAGACAGAGAAATTAATACCCTGAGTGACTGTATTTTAATTAAGCAATTTCATGCAAATTACAAATTTTAGATTGCCAAATAATATATTGCACAAAAATTGTAGGCTGGCTGATCTGATATGCATGGAGTATTACTCTTCCAGGCGCTGTGCATACATGGGAAAATGAACAAAAATGCTAATTTCCAATCTACTATGCAAACGGAAAAAGATGCCTATTTAGATACATATGCTTTCCTTAGGAAGGGTAAACAGTTCTTTAATTTAATATAGCTGACACTTGNCGCTCAGAGGGTGATCTGAGGGATAAGCAGCTGCGGTTCCACAAAGCTTCTTAAGATAAAACTTTGTACGAGCCCTGGCATCCTCTCCTGAGCCTTTTATCTCCGGGGCTACTCACTTGGGTAAAACCATCATGGTTTTCCCCTGATTTTTCCTTCTATTTTAACAGTTTGATTTCCCAGCACCATGAACAAACAGCGTCTCTGTAGGAATCAGCTGAGGCTTCCCAGATGCTTTACACAATTAACCCGGTTGAAAATTCAGAGGTACAGTATTTACAATTGTACCTAGAAACGGGGTGGGTATACTTGCAAGTACTGAGCATCTTAGCTGCATTCAGTGGCTAAGTAGGCTGAACACAATAGAACTAAAGTGTAAAGCACTGATCTGAATTTAAACAACACCATAGTTCATATTTTTTCCCTCTTTATCCTTTTTTTTCTTTTCTTTTTCTCTTTTTTTTCTTGGTGGGTGGGGAGGAACCTGTTAATTAAAAAAAAAAACAAAAACAAACAGCCCAGTATACCAAAGTGTGGATACTTTAGCCCTGGAACTAGTATATACCAAATGCCACCTTCTTTTTCTTTCCCCTCAGGACTTAAATACCATATTCAGGCTTAGTATAAGAGTCCCATTGCTGGTTTCACTGGAAAGAGAAGATTGGTTGTTGGGGTAATGTATTATTCTCTGTTGGCCGAATATATTTTACTTTGCAAGACTTCTGCTGCTGTTCTTGCTGAGTCCTTCCAGATTTAAATCAGATTTGGATTTAGGTTTTCTGAGATATATATTCATGGGCCATGTTAAGATGAGAATTATTTATTGCCATGTTCATTCTCTGAAATTCATGGAAACACTGAAGATGTGTATTTTTATTCAGAATTTAATGCAGAATTTGAATACAGTTTTTACATGAGATTTCAGTGGAAGAGTCAGTGTGTCTTTAGTCACTTATCACCAAGATGTAGTTCAGATTGTTGAAAGCAGGCAAAGTCCAGAGGACCCAATATCAGAAAAGCATTTTTCCACCTTCCACAAGGTTAGGATATGTGAAGATCATTTATAAACTTTTGCAGTAAAGCTGTGCTGTATTTTCAGTTACACTAGGCGTGTTGGTCCATATTAGGCTGTGTTCCTGAAAGCAGCCTGAATCATTACATACTCGTGCAGAATTTCTGTTCTTTAGTGTCCAAGTGCAATTTCAGTGCAGTGATTCATACACTCTCTCTGCTTGCAAAGCAATAAAAATTAAGCAGAGCTTTTTAAGTAGTATTTTCCATTGACATCACTGGAGAATCTGCTTAAAAACTGACGGTATCATATGGCCAATGGAAAGTAGGCTATGAACAAAGAGAAATATCTGGATAAACTATAGCATCTTCTTTAAAAAGAAAAGAACAACCAACAAACAGTTTTGCTCTAATTAAGTGCCAGTCAAACAGTTCCTTGCAAATAATGTAACAAAACCTTCAGAAAATAGCCAATAGTAAGTTTTTCTGTTTGGTTGGTTTGTAATCAACAAACTCAGTTTCAATTTTGGTCAAATAATATTCTGGGAAATTCTCCACCAGTTGTCCAGCAGTTTTCTGGACTGATTTCTGTTTCGTTATTCAACCAACTTGGGGGTTTTCACTCTTGTGGTATTTGGCAGGGTAAATATTTTCAATACCTGTAACTGACCATCTTATTAACTGTGAAAAATTTCACTTGAACAATAAACAGTGTTCTGCCAAAGAATCACAGCAACTTATTCCAAAGTACATTACTCAATCAAAAATCTTGGGTAACATTTATATGACCTTTGCCTGCTTTAAAATGCAACATTAATGTATTTTTTTTCCCCTCCAGATTTATTCATTAAGTAATATGCGTTGGTTTTTAAAAGATAACCCAAGAGTTTCATCAGAACAGTTATTCCACTTGTGATAATGATATCCAAAGGGACTCACCTTGCAACTTTTACACACAGAAGCGGTTAACTCTTACTTAAATAAGGACAAGATCTACTCACATGTAAAAGGCTCAAAGGAGCCTGACCCAGCAGCTCCGAATATGACAAAGTGTTTAAAAGTGGGAATTACTTTAGTCTTTTGCCATATAGAGCTGGATTGTTGAGCTCGGGCCATAACTGATGTGATGGTTGAAGTTTCTGGAGTTAAAGGAGTCCTGTTTTCAATGAAAAATTAGAAAAGTATTTTGAAAAAGGGGAATATGTGAGAAACAAGGAAGTAGAAATGTATAAAAATGTGAATACAGGATAGTATTACTTCTAGTATACAGAATACAGATAGTATTACATCTACTTTCAGGTAGATTTCTCCAGAATCAAGGAAAGCTGACAAAGAGGCTAAGCTTCTTGCACAGCTCATATATACTGGAATTTCTTGCCACTGACACCAGTTTTTCACAGCAATTGTTTGTCAAAACTTTCTCTAGGGAAGCATCCTAGCTTCAGGGGGGGATTTCAGAACTGAAACAAAAATAACTTTTCATTATAACACCCTCCTATAGGCAGGACTGTCTGGTTCATAGGTGGAAGCTGAACTTTGATCTCTTGCTTTTGAGATAGGTGCCCTGATCACCATTGAGTAGTCTGTGTAGCACTCTAGCACTCCTTTTTTTTTTTTTTTTAATGGGAAAATAATTTTATTTTCATGGGGAGAGAAGAAAAAAAGTACAAAAAATAATTAAAATATTTCATGCAGAGTAATTCTTATTTTTCTGACAGCCCTTCCTATACAACTTGGAAATCTGAAAGAACTTCATACTTACATAAAAATGTCTCAAAAGAGCAAGATTTGGCCCCTGTGAAACTGGCAAAATATTTTTCAAATGCTTTTGATTTGAATGATTGAGTTGCTCAAACTTTAATAGATTTGGATATAGCTTTTAGCAGGTTATAAAAAAAACATTAGAATACAGGAGTATTAATTTGTCCTCTATTACAGAAACACCGTTTGTACCATCAGGTCAGTATTTCCATTCAAAATCTGTTATTTGGGGATAACTTACGCATAAACATTCATTCAGAACTGCAATAAGACATCGGAATGTATCAAACTTGAATGGAGCCTTGTGTATTTTTTAAGTGACAGAAAGGATAGCAAGAAAGGCTATTAATTTTTGTACTCTTTCAATTCAAAAGGAAATACCCACTGTTTAAGCAGATAACTTCCATTATTTAAGACTTTGCTTGTGGTACTTAAGTAGAAAACCAAATCTGAAATAATTTTTTCATCTCCCGCAGTATCTCAGAGTGATATAGATTTACCATGTTAAAAAAAGAAATATTTATACAGTAATTTTTAGCATAGGTTTTGGATAGAATTTAGTTGTGGTGAAAGTTATTGCACCTCCTGATGATGCCAATAGAGACAACTCTGCTCACCCTGCCTTTTATATCTATGTTTAGGAGCTAGATAAACACAACCTAATAGTGTTAGAGACATTATTATAAACAACGAGGAGATAAGAAACTCTCAGGAGCTGAGATTATTTTGCTGTTGCTGGATGGAGAAAACCTACTGTGTTCCCTACTAGCTCAAAGCATGTCTTTAATCATACATTGGAACATGGAAAGAAACTTCTTCTGGAACACTTATCTGGAAACATGGGAAGCAGCTCCAGCTATTGCCATTGTTTCCAAAATACAGGACAGCAAGTGGGAGAGCTGCTCAGCCTTAGGAAGTCCAGTAGCATCCTCTTGATGTTAGAAGCTCTCCCTTATTACGTTAAGGGCAGAGTTTCTGAGACTCTGGAGAGCTGCCTGGCATGGTTCTTGCTGGGCATCCTTCCATGCCGGGGAAGGCAAAACGCAATCCCCAAGGATGACAGCATTCTTCCAAGTGGATTACAAAAGCTGTCCTGCCTACTGAGGCCATGAAATGGCTGGAAGGCTTGGAAGGGATGCAAACCAGGGAGCAATAAAAATCTGGCTAAGCTTCACATCTAGGCAGTCAGGAGAGGACCCTCTGGAACTCAGAAGGAAGAGACAGGGGATAACTAGGTTTTTCCTCTTTTTCGTGCAATGATGTTGCCAGTGGGTGTTATCTTTCTTGAGGCCAATACAGTTGCAGCCATCTGGCTGAAATACTGTAGGATTTGGTGTTTTTTTTCACATTTACTGGCTCCTAGACATTCTGAAGGATCAAGACTATTTCCTTCTGTTCAGCTATTCATTTCTTATCAAGCTGGGCCAATGATGGAAATCATGTTCAGGCAGATTTTCCTTCTTCTCTGATATCATCACTGGGTTCCACTCTGATGAAATGCTAATAACCAAACAGGCCTTCCACCAAAGACATGCATTCATATGCATTTTGAGACATAATTCATGGCACCATATGACTTTACCCTTACCACAAAGATGATTTATTGCTATGGGAAATAGATACCAGTGTTTAAAAAAGTCTTTTCTGATTTTTTGAGAAGTAACTACAGGGCCTGAAATTCCTTCATGTCACACTGCACAAAAGGAGTCTTTATGTTAATGCTATGTCTGCAGGTCCAGGTGAGATAAAAATAAAGACAAGTTATTAGAAAAATAGTTCCTCTAATGTATAACACCTGCAGAGGCATGAGTCTCACACCTTCTACCATGGAGGCAGGTGACTGGGAGAGGAGAGTTAGGAAAAAATGATCTGTATGCCACAAATCCTCTGGCAAAGTAAGATACCAGTATCAATATTATTACTGATTAATGCACTGTTCGCTCCTCTCAAGATTCCAGGTAATTTCAGTGGCACCATCATAAGGCCACAGATCTGGGGAATTCTGAGAAATGGTGATGCAATGAGATCAACTTTTCTGAGCCCATCAAAGGTGCTTCCCACAGATATTATTGATTTTACTGTTTCAACCATTTCTCTGCTTTTCCAAGAACAAATTGAAAAGTGCAAAAAGAAAGGAGGGAAGAAGGTATATGCCTGCATTTTTTGTGTTGTCATTGCTGTTGAAAGCAACAGCATCTGCCATCACACAGAACCTTTCAGTCATTATGTTATTCACTGTAGTTGAAGTCTGCTTCAGTGAAATGTTTCAGATTAAAATGTCAATGTTTATGCTCAACAAGACCCAGACCTATGGGTTTAGAAGTATTTTTCCATGGGTTCCCGAACTCCACACATTCTTCATTCTGCATGGCTGCAAGCCATGCCTCATAAAGGTGAGAATGCGGCATAACTCTGCAGACTTAAAACCACAGTTTTGTGGCATGTTTTTCAGTTTGTGTAAGGCCAAACGTATGGCCAAGTTCTAGTTACTTTAGTTGGTTCCATGGACAGACACAACCCAAGTAAGGGAAATCAACAGGACTTCAAACTAAAATATACATGTTTTTCAAGCATAGTTTCTGTTCACAAAAGTGTAATAACATGTTTCTCCCATTCAAGTGACTTTGGCAGAAATTTATATTGAAAAAAAAAAAGAAAAAAACAAGAAAAAAACCAAAAAGAATTTCAGGTTATTTTGATGTCCAGTCAAAGAATAATGTTTACGATGGGTAGCAGTTGGTAGTGATTTCTGTATTTTAACATCTCATGTAATTCTTTAGTATTTGATGAAGTAAACTACTACTCCCTATAATGTACTGCTGTAGCTACTGTTGCCAGTAAGGTGAGATATTATCAGAGCTACAGACTAAAAGGTTGAGTTACTCTTCAGTATTTCTTTTTATGTATGAACAACAGCCATTTCTGTGAAGAAAAACAAAATAAAATTGCAATATTTTTAAAATGTACCCAATGAGTTTTTAAAATTTAGTAACATGTTACAATTTTGCAATGCTACATTATTTTATGGCCTTTAAAAATGCTAATTTTATTAGCAACACCTTAAACTTCATCCTTTGTGAATAAAAGGAATCAGTATTATACAGGATGAGATTTCATATCACACTTTAATTTCTCTTTTTATGTTTGAGTCTTCATTGCTTTGTACTTTTCTAGTTTCTAATCAATTTCCCCAATACATTCCTCAATTTTGGGAAAGTATCATTAAAATAATTTAATCTTTAATTAAATTATAAAGCCCCAGTTATAACTTGACATCCAGTAAACATAATTTAAATAAAGCAATTATTGCTCAAAGATAATTTTTATGTATTTCTTCTGAAATAAATGCTCTCATACTTATTCTGTCTTTCAGAGTGAATCTTTTGCATAATCACAAAACTTAACAATATCTCTAAGATTAATTTGTGGTAAGAATTGTTAAATTATTGGTTTGGTTTTAATCTGTGCCATTTTGAACACCTTTGCTGAAACTAGTTGCCACTGCTGTTTGTCCCAGTTTGTGTCAAGAGATTGATAAGTGCGAAACAGATGAGGACGTCTGCTGCCATACCTTCTCCTCACCTATATACAGTTCATGTGTACTTTCCTAATTCAACTTAATCCTGTATCTTCTCTGTGAAAATTTTCCATTCACACCCATCTTCACTACACACACCACAGCCCTTGGCTCAGTTCCTGTCACTGTCCCCTGTGCTACCAGAAGATGAGTGCCATTGTTTTGCATTGCTTCTCATGTCAGATGTATCACTTCCCAAACCCCACTGATATTCCTTTCTGCTTCTTTTGTCAAGACACAGATTTTCACATCTTTCACAGTTCACAAGATCTTGAGCTTCTCTTTCACCAAAATCACTTCTCTGAAATACCTTGTCACAAACAGAGGATGATCAGCTTCTCACTCTGACTCCAGCTCTTTCTGTTGCCTTCAGCTGTGGTCAGTGAAGCAAGGTCTGAGTGTGGAGATTTACATGGAGGATAAACATTTGCTCCCAATCTTTACTACATTGCTTTTACCCTAATGGAGTGTCATCTCAGGACCCTTCTTTTGCACTGGCTCCCATGAGTCCCAGACCTTTTGTGAGAGTTGGATCTCACTTTGAGGCTACCATGCCCTTGCCTTTTCCTCTGAGAAGTGGAAGAACCTGGTTCTCTTTATGTTCATTCTGCTCAGCTTTCATATTATTCACTTCATAACACTGCTGAAGAAAAGAGAGAGGAGGAGACCTGTGATGAGAAGCTGCTCTATATCTATCTTCTCTCCATTTTTACTGGCTTTGAATGATTAAGAGGTGAATATCTTCTCCTGGATCAAAGTGACACTGCAGAACATCATGGATACTCTCCATGAGGAAAAAGGGAGGAAATTTCCTCTAAAGCTGCCTATTTATGTCTGTAGAAAAAGAGGGCTTTGCTGTGTGGTACTGCATAACAGCACCTTCAATAAAATATGAAAATCTGCAGACTTCCTAATCCTTGCACAAGCATTTAGTCTTGAGTGTTTTACTGCTACTAATAGGAGTCCTTCAACTAAATCTCTACACCGTCCTATAATAATCTACACAAGAAGTAATGTTCTGTAATACCATTCAATCTCTATTTTTATGTCATGCCACAGTCTAATATTCCTCAGTCCATAGCAAATACACCCTCAGAAAATAACCTGAGATGGGACAGAAAAAGATCCATGATAAAATGAGAATCGCTCAGTGAAACAGATTTTTCTAGCGAGCTGATAAACCAGACCACAAGGATATAAAAAGTTGCAGGGATGGTTTGTGCCAGGTACAGTCTCTGGTTGGAAGATTTGTCTTTAAAAACCCATGAGAAGAACACATTCTATTGACTGAGTGGAAAAAGAAAAGCCAAGATATTTTAAACATAATGGAAGCTACCTGAACTTTACCCTTTATTTTATTCGTGATCAAGACTACCATTGGATGGCTGTGGAGTAAGCCTAAAAATGAACAGAAAGGTGAAATGTTAAGCCAAAATTAGAGGAGGCATTTATAGGAAAGAAAAGGCACTGATCTGCAATCTTCCTTCAGTCTCACAGAAGCTGTTTACATGGTAGGGGACATTAGAGTGAGCTTTCAAACCATCCTAGAGAGTGGTCTTTTCAATGCCAGAACCTCCACAATTTCTCTGTTTCATCTGGGATACAAGAAGCAAGATACAATACTGAAAAGTTGTAGAGATTTTAGGGAAAAGCCTGGAAAATTAGATTGAAAAATATATCTTCCCATGCAAGATTCAAGAGACTTGGTCTACTTAATTTATCAAGAGATAACTTAATATCAGTCCTTAGATATCTACATCAGAAGCAGAAATTTCATAGTAAGATGACTCTTCAATCGAGCTAACAAAAGTGTATTAAGATCCAATAGCTTGACAAAATTAGGCTAAAAATTAGGTGCATTTATTTGACAGTGGAGTTAATGAGCCACTAGAACAATGTACTGAAAATTTCTATGGATTCATTGAGGAATTTTTCAATAATGCTGCATTTTTTTAAGGCTTTGCTGGATTTCAAATAGGTTTTATTTCAGAAAAATCCATTAGCCTTTTTAAAACAGGAGGTCAGCCTATGTGATCAAACTGTTCCCCATGCGCTCTACACTCCGTAGAACTCCTGATAAAGTACTTAGTGCCCAGATGTTAGGATATTTTTTTTTTAAATGCCAGGACTGACAATGATAGCTGCAGATTGTACATGGACTTTCTGATCGGGTAAGTTCAAATGAAACAGTTCAAAATTTGGCAGTTATGATTTGTCTGCCCCAAATTGCTTGATACACAGCAGAGAGAGGAAAAGAGTGTAGGTTATCATTGCCTGAGTGCCATGAGTAGTGGACATACTAAAAGCAGACAAGAAAGCTGAGAAAATGCTTCTTTATTGACAACAAAATCTAGTTTGGAAGCTCCCCAAAATGATACAGGAGCCCAGCCTGTCGAAAAGAAGCATGTTATGAAGTGTCAAGACAATCATGTTGTTTTGCTCTATAGTAAAACCTGGATTTCTACTGGTGAAATCAGACGATTTCCAAAATAGCACTTAGATGCTCAAACCACAATTTGAGCGAATTCAGGCAGTTAAGAGAGTGATCTCCAAAACCTCTCCACCTAATTGGTATCAGATCTGAGAGGTTGCAGATATCCACACTTTTATTCAGGAAACAGGCATTAAATATGAAGAATTCTTCTAGGTTGTAGAGCATTGTCATCCTCACATGAAGCATAGCAGCTAGCTGTCAGCTCATCTTTAAGGACATTTGGATTCAAGGATTTTCTCTGAAGTTTATACTGTGGTTTGCAGCAGTTGTGGGTTTAGTTGCCTTCAAACAGAAAATGCATCTCAGGTTACCGACCCGTTAGATGGCTGCTCTAACATCCAACCTATTGTATGAAAGACTATTTTTCTAAAGAATTGAACGTATCTGTCAGTTATAACTGGAGGGCTGTCCTGGTTACAAAATTACGATATGCATATCTAGCATGTGAGTCCCAGCTATACAGAAGCTCCTTATCTTTGGATAAAGACATCATCTTGAGCACCCCCTTGTTTGAAATTTCATATTAGGTAGCCAGTTAACATTTCCTGTTCATTTCCCCATACCCACACCTCCTCTATCCTAATTGGATGTACAGAATATCATACATCCCACAATTAACTACCAAACTCCTCATTTGACACAAGGAAACTCTGAATATCACACCTTCTGTGTTCCAGTTGGGCTCTGACACACAGTGATCATACATGAGGAAATGGGTCAGGGCATATCAGGCCAGCTTGATGGCAAAGACTGCCTTGGGGAGGCAGGACAGGGAGGAAAGAGAAAGCACTTGTGGAACATATCACAAAAGTGTTTTGCATAAAAACAAAACAACATAAAAAACCCGAACTGAACCAAAATAAAGAACCAATATAAACAAGAAAAAAACTCACGCATTTCTTTTTTTTTTTTTCCCTTTCTGATAGGCTATTTTTATCACATGTCATTCATTCCCCATCCAGTTCAGAACATCAGGAATGAGAGGTCTAAGGGCTGGCATGGAAAATTCTGGACTTTCTTATAAATCTAACTTAAGGTATAATAAAAGAAATAACCACAACTTTAAACTTCCCATGAAGACAGGAAAAATTCACAGTTGAGGGAAAAAGCAAGACTCAAGAGAAAGCAAGTCTTAAGTTTGTTTCACCTCCTTCCTTGGACAGTTCTAATGAGGAACTGCAGTTCCAAGTGAAGATTCAGAGGGAAAAAAAAGAAAATCTAATAACATAAGCAGTCTAGATTTTCTAAACATTATACATGAAGGGATTCTATCATCCAGTCAGAGCACTCTTGGTGAAAGCCTACACCATGTACATGTTTTCATAAAGAAGCAGTGGAAACTTACTGCTAGACCAAGATGAAAATTTTTGGATACAGTCCTTTTGCAAGGGAAAAATGCAAAGTTCTTATGTAGAAATTGCTTCAAAGAAGCATACAGATGCTTCAACAACATGTACAATGTATTTCAACTGTACACAACTGATTTCAAGGTTTTCTGAACAAATTTGACTTTTCTTCTGGTCATAATTTTCTACTTCACTGTAACTACAAATCCATAAAAGATCAACAGTGAACTGAAATATTTACATATGAGCTACAGCTTTTAATGTTTTTATTTCCTAGAAAATATTTGGAAGTATCTATACCTAGAAGTATTTTTGTTCATAACAACTCTTCAACTTGCCATACATTCTCTTGTAGAACAGAAAGTTATTGAGAGGCTGTGGAAGTTTTCATGAAATGGAAAGCTTGCATCTCATCAAATGTAACATTTAACAGTTTGTGATGTTTAGGGGATTTTGAGTATGACCCTTTACTAGGTATAAGTGATACATTTGTGGTTTCAGTGTTCTTCTGACATATGTGTGCATATGATCTCTTATGATTAGCCCAGGCAGAACAAATTATCATGGCCATGATGTTTCTGGTATTAGAACTAGCTCTGCAGACAGAACTTTTGTGTCCAGTTCTTTTCAGATTTGTGTGAGCCATCCAAGAATGACTAAAGCAGCATTGCTAAGAACTGTCATAAGAGGTTTCTTCTGCATTTTGGGGATGCTGGAGTATTCATAGGGAGGCACAATTATGGTGTGTAGGTATTATTAGTGAAGGTTGAAAAACTATGTCTTTCACCTGGATTGGAAATATATGAAATCATTTTGATTAATGCTAAAATTCACTCTGCACCAAATGAAAACCCCTGATTTTCAGAACACATCATTTACTTATACCGGAGGAGAATAGTATTTGAAAGTGGTTGGGGTCTGAAAAAAATAAACAACCTTTTTCGGGATCTACAGCCCTCAAATTAGGCCTGGCAGATAAGCATGAAATCTTAACTTTATGCAATACTCAATGGGTAAGCAGCATGGTGATCAGGACAAGGCTGCCATGCAAAGCATCCTGCTTTGATGAAAATGTCTGTTGATGTATAGATACATTTGTAGACATTATTGTCCTAACTGTAATTTCCTAAAGACTGTTTTTTTCATGCTAGATAGATCACGTTATAGTCTAGTTGGAAGGCGATAAATTCCCAAGTTGCCAAGGCCATGTTATCATCCAATGACTTTGCCATCTACTAATAGATCAGTGTCAATGATTAAACCTGGGTGCATTACTAAATATAAAGTAGTAATCTAACAAGTTGTTGCAATGTCTTTTCAACCAGAGAAGACTGAACCAGAACAGTTTGCTAAAGAACATGATAAATATGAATAAGTAACAAAACCAGTAGCAATAGCAAGAACTGTGGCCTTATCTCCCAAGTAATCTGATAATTTAAAAATGTTGTAAACTACATGCAATAATTATTTTACTTGTTGGCCTGCAATAGAATGTGGCATTTTTAATAGTGTGGAACAGTGATATTGCTGTCTTAAAAAGTGGATATGTAAAATGGTATATACAGCTGCATGAAGGACTCAAACATGCAGGAAGAAAATAATGGTGACTCCTCTGACAAATCAAAGAGTAGAATTTGTTTCATAATGGTTGTGAAAAGTGCAACTGCCTCATTTAATTACTTAAAAATATTCAAGTCTTGAGCTATAGGAATCAGCCTCCATTTGACACTACAATCAACAAATTGCATTTTAAAAATTGCTTCTGTTGTGTCAAGACCATTCCTCAGAATAGAGGGTGTTCTCCCTTCATTCCCACCACTCGAGCATGGTTTCTTCAGCATCATCCAGACCCCCTGTCCTTGCAGACACATAGAGAGCGGGTCACACACAGGCCAAATTCCCAAAATGAGGTGATGCAACTCACTTTGGGAGAGGGTCAATGGCATAGAGCAGCAAGCCTGCAAGCTGAATAACCTCCCCTTTCAGCAGCTTCATTAATCATTGTGAGCCCAGCCAGAAGCTCGCTGAAGCCGACAGAAACCCTCTTCATGACATCGTGGTGTTTTGGGCTTGTATTACTGAATCATTCTAATGTCCTAAACTGCCCTTGGAAGAAGCTTAATTCTGTGTTAATGGACTATCTGTTTCTTTTTTTTTTTTTGAAAAAAATTAGTGCCTTTTACTATGTTCCATAAGCTTCTTATATGAAATATGTTTGTTGGTTTTGTTTGTTTGTTTGTTTTTTAATATGATCTGTAACATTCTTATATTTACTTCAGGTTTGCTTCCCAAAATTACACTTACTTTCCTCTAAAAGTTGCCATTATTCTTTGGCTATTCGTTCTTTGCAAAATAATTCACTCAGTTTCTGGTCAGAAAAGCTTTGCTGGAATGAAATGATCTTTCAGAACAGTGTACCTTAATATGTTTCCAATATTAACTAACCACTCAGGGTGTGATCTTGTTGAAATCAGAGGATTTTCTATTATACAGGAGTGGAAATATTTAGCTTTTCTCTCCCCTTTCAGAAAACAAACCACATCCTGGAAAAAGAAATGTGTTGCACAGAATTTATAC
Organism: Chloroceryle aenea; assembly: GCA_013399075.1. NCBI lineage: Eukaryota > Metazoa > Chordata > Aves > Coraciiformes > Cerylidae > Chloroceryle > Chloroceryle aenea. The sequence continues at coordinate 228,380 of VWZY01001789.1, forward strand.
ATGATAAGAAATTCATTCCACAAGTGGAGTAAGACCTTTAAAAGACCTTTGTCTACCTCACAGAATAAATTTGATATGCCTTACAAACCATTATGTGAGCTCTTCCTCTTGGTGCATGCATATGCAACTTTTTCTCCTAAGTGTTAATGTCATATTTTCCATTCCAATGATGAAATTGGGTGTGGAGGGGAACAAATTTATTGTAATGTATTTGTATATGATTACATGCTAGATTGTAAAAAAAATAACATTTATTTATCTTCTTCTAATAAGCTTTTCAAAACCTAATAAATCTGAGTAGTTTATGACATGTTTGCTCTGGAAGATCATTCAGTAAGGTCGGGCATCCTGCTGGTGGGGCTGCTGAGGCTGTTTAAAGAACCTGGTTGATACTCGCAGTGCGTGTTAAAGGGCTATTTAGGTAACTTTTCATTTGCATGGTTTGCAAACACAGGATATTGAGAGATTGAGCTTTATGTATTCAAACTATTTCTCTAGAAGTTTTTCTGGAAATTTTGTTAAAAAAGTGTATGAGAGATGATTGAAAGGCAGGACCTCATTAGCAATCTAAGATGGAAACCCACACAGCCTTTCCTTTCTGCTATGCCTATATGGCTTCTGGTACTTCTTGACTCAGAGGCATCTTGCCTGCTGTAAAACATGCAACAGGGACAGCCCTTACCATAAAACTAACATCCATCCCCAAGGATCTTACATCGATGAGAACTGGCCAGAGCAGATACCAGTTTCATTTATGTCACTACTGTTTTGCCAAAACCACTACTCTAAAGCAGCTCTTAAGTGCCCTCTTCTTTCTATTACTCTGGTGGGGTGATGAAATGCAGGGTGATACAGGAGCTACTAATGCAAACTCATGTCAGAAAAGTGATTCTGTAGCAAAAATCCTTCACTGACCAACCACTCATGCTATAAAGCCTCTCTGGAGCAGTCTGATGATAAAAATCAGCTAAATCAGCTACAGCAGAAGAGACGCTACTGCCCATGGAGTTTCCACCAGCACACTTACAGTGTTTTGCCTTCATGGCCAAGAGACAACACAGTGGTACGGAAAACATTTTTGTGAATGTGAGGTAAGAAGCTTACATTTCTGTGGAGTTCATATGTGTAGTCATACAAAGAAAAGAAAATAAATAACCATTTTCTAATTTTGATCTTTTTATAAAACTGTGCATTATTTATCAGAAAACTTGCCAAAGAAGAACACAGTATCATGGAGGTAATTCCCCCAGCTTATTGTTCCATATTTCTTGATCAAAATCAGTGCTGCAAATTTGTTAAATGCAAAAGTAAGGTGAAATAGTTTTGTCACATACTTGTATTATAGAGCACTCTTTTAATGTGTTTTTTTAATACAGAAAGATGATGATTTCTCTGAGAGGTTTGGTGCATCCTTGATTTCACAATAACTTGGTACTATTTATTTTTTAAATGTTGAGTCTAAGAAATGTTCATGTGAATTTTAGAAATTTCTGATTTAAAGCATATCTTAATATGTCTGAAGTTGGAAGATAGCAATTAAGATTCATGTAAAGAGTTTTGGCAGCATAGGTTGGGATCACACTATTACAAAGGTTAAATAGTTAAAAAATAAATAAGTAACAAATTATCCCATTTTGCTAAAGATCCCAAGACAAAACATGAGACACAGGGAAAGGTTATGTTACTAGGACAACATACTGGAGGTCTGATAGAGCCTAACTTCCACTACTTGCGCACTGTGGAAATGAAGGGAGGTAGAGTGGCTTGAAACAGCCCCAAGTTCTACCAGGGCCAATCTAACAAGGCATAAAACTGCTACTTCTGCATTTCCTTAATTTCCAGGGTAACTGGGAGATAGAGAAAGGTGGATTTCCAATTAATAGTGGGAACAAACAAAACTTAATCATTAGGATAACAGTGGAAACAGACTTAATGGGTGCAAATGCCTCCCCAGAAATTTACTGCCAGGTGCTTTTTATTGGGATTCTTCACTGAGGCAATGACAGGAAAGATAAATGGATACAAATAAAGCAAATCAATATTTCAGTATTTTCAAAAATGTGTATACTAAGCCAAATCCCCAATATCAGTAGTAAAAGAAAAATAGTCCCTTTTCAATGGTAATGGGATGGTAGCAGACTGATTGCCAAACTAGCATGACTCTCACTTGAGCTGTTTTCATCAATTTAATTCCAATAATGGATGTGGTTGATATGATTTCTGCATATCTTGAATGTATATATTTGAGAGATTTCCTTTCCTTAAGATATTGTGAGCCTGTCACTTTTCTCTGATAACAGGCAAATCAATAGTTACACTGAAGAAAGCTTGAATGAGAAGAGAATCATCCCTGATTTTCAACAATACTCATAGCTTTAGACACATTGGCTGTAGGAAATCTGCCTCTCTGACTCTTCAGTTCTAGCCTCTAATGCACTCTCTCTGCAGGCATCATGACAATTTTCTGAAGTAGACACCCTGAGACCTTGGGTCATGAGGCTTATTTCACTTTGTATGACTTGTCTTAGATGTGAATTCAGTTTGTTTCTTCAGATGAAGAGTGAGCTACTAGGGCAGTAGAATCACATACCATCCCAGTGAAGCCCACTGAAAACGTTTCTCCACCATATGTCCACCTATTTAAGCACTCAGGGAACATTATGAGGAACAAGCTTTCTTAGTTTATTTCTATTTAGGAATAAAGTGATAAAGAATTTTTTCCTTGTGCTATTTCCAATTGGAAATACCATGAGGAAGCATGTTTCTCATTATATTTCCTATTTGTTCAAGTGTATTCCTATGCCAAGGGAACAGCTGAATCAAAAGGCAGGCAATGCCCCAGAGTTTTCATGCAAGCAAATGGCAAGTGACAGCAAATTACTTCTCTCTTTTCCTCTTCAACTTTTTTTCCCCAAAAACTGTTGAAAAGTTTTGATGTAAAATAAAAACAGAATTATGTGGTAGCTGTTTGTAGCTTCAAACAGCCGTAACTTTTTGGTTCTCAGGCAATGAAGCTCACTACAGTGAACATCATACAGCTTACTGGACAGTCCTGTGCATATTATCTACATTTTACGGATAAAGAAAAAGGATTTACATGAAATATACACGGTTCACTGGCCTCTCTTTATTCAGCTGACCTTTTCTGTAGGTAGGAACTTAGATGAGCCAAATTCATAATGACTGACAAGGTTGATGTCACATGACAAACACTGCAGGACCCAACTCTTACCCCATTTCTCCTCAGCCTTTTTCCAAGACTGGTGGTCTCAGAGAGGACAGAAGATAACAGAGGTAAACATCTCTGCAGAAAAAGTAGTGCTTCTTCATGTGGACAGTCTCAGTTTATTTTTGAGTTTCTTTAGGGTTATCTCAGTGTCAAGTAGACAAAATATCAGCTCAACACATGGCCATGAATGCAGGAAGCTGGTTTGTCATGGACTCTCTAAGTCTTAAAGTGTATTCCCCCCACCCACCCCTGGGAAGATTTCTAACAAAAAATGTCAAAATCTATGTCCATTCTGAACCTTTGTGTCTGTAGTTAGAGGGAGGTATGCCTTTTGCACTCCATTTTATTTTTCAATCCATATTTATGGATTAACTTTAAAAATAAATAAATGATAATCATCCACAGAAGGGAATCTTTGAGCTCTGTTTCGTCAGTTCTGTACTGGGGACTGGTGGCAGAGAGACAAAAAGAATGCTTTATTTTGTGAAGGTCATTGAATTATTTCTATGCCATAGGATTTTAATTTTATGTCTTTTTAAGCTAACGATAATATTTGTTGCTTGTAATGGGCTTTTTCCTAATTTTTCTTTCTCATATCTCCTAGTGATTGAAAGAGATACAGGTAGAATGAAGAGTTCTTACCCACTTTTTAATTCCAGTAGCCAGAGAGTAATTTTTCTTGTTGCTAACATGATTTATCTGGACAGTCTTTTAACATGGCCAACATTTTTTTTTTTCTGCATAAAGATTGTGGTATAAAAAATCCAGTTTTACAAAACAATGAGTAACTTACGAAAGGGGAAACTGAGGCAGAAAGAGATATATGATTTGTAATTAATTCAGCTTCATGACAAAATCGTAAAGTCTTTCTGTCTTAATGAGGGTTCAGAAGTGAATTCATTACAGAAGAAAGAAGAGACACCAGGTTTTTCTGTACTGAGTAATTTTTTAATTAAAGAGGAATGTGAAAATATTGAATGATAAAATGCGAGAATAATAATTATTATAATAACAATCTGCACAAGTTTTACAATAATAGAGTACCGAAGACTTTGTCTCTTATGTATTTTTATGGTTAAAAATAGTATCTGTGCAAATAAACCTTTTTATTGCCTTTTAGGATTCTAGTGTGGAAAAAAACCAAAGGAAAAAGCAAAAAAGTAACTTGTCACTTTGTAATTCATGTGGAAAGAGACCTAGCCTACAAGAGGACATTGTCAGCTAAATGAAAGAGATTAAATTGATAAGAAAGAATAGAGGTCTGCTTCCTTCATTGTCTTGGAAAATACATTTGTTAGGCAGCTTTCCAACACAGAAAAGAGAATAAGACACTTCCTAGGACAGAAAGATTAGTAGTTGGAATAGCAGCCTTTCATGATAAACAAACGACATCTTTTTACCCTTCTAGGATTTGAGAATTGCTCTCCAATTATACTTACTTTTTTCTAAGATGTGAACACGGCTGCAATGGCAACTTAAAAAAAGAGGACCTAAACTTTAACACAAAGCTTTTCATTTATTTTTTTTAATAACTGTTAGCAGCCACACTCAGGTTTGGGTTGTAGATGTTTAGCGCTCACTTGGTGACAAATGTGTTTTCTTAGGCAGTCTCATATTTCTGTGACAAGTTATTGGTAACAGTGCTCCATACAAAAACATGATGTAAGCAGCTACTACCGAGTACATTACATTAAACTAATTGCCTAATTTCTGTCACTTTAAGGGAGATGAGCTCAATTCCTTGATCAAAGACTCACTCCAAAAATCTTCTATTCAATGCACCTTCAAATATGTAAGGGATAGCTGTTTATGAAAAGCAGTTTTCCATACAGGCCGTGGTATAAAAGAAACACTTGGTTAACAATAATTAGATACAGAGAGAAAGGATCACAATGAAACAAACCATTGTTTCTTCAAAGAAATTGTTTAATGGAAAAAGGCCATTATCAGTTAAATAACTCTGTGATAGTATGACAGTGGGTCAACATAAATTTGCAGCTGTTCTGAGTTCCCACAGACTATTCTCCAGTTTAAAAGCTTGAACAAAAGCCAACTCTTTCTATTGACTATAATAGCCTTGAAATAAGGTCTCATATATTCAAACAATGCATTTTATAAAATAATCCATCTCAAGATAATTCCTGAATTACAAGCAATGCGTATATCTGTGTATACAAATCGTAAGATATCTGTAAATCTTCACCTCGTATATTAGCATCTGCTAACCATCCAGTTGTGACCTTCCAACAGAAATGACTCAGTCATTTCCAGTATTGCTTCTTCTATCTCCTGTGTGCTTGAACATATTCATGTGGGCTTTCAAAGGCCTGTTAATTACTCATGGAATCAATAATACTTAGAAACGTAGATGTGAAATTGTGTAGACACAACTGTAAGTTGTTTTGAAAATCTCCTTGAAGATTTGACTACACATCAGTGAATCAGGTTATACAATATCTTCATTAGAGGTATCTTAGTGACATTTATTTTAAAGCAAGCAAAGATTAGCTAACTAACCATACTTTTGTTCTGAGAAAAAAAAAAAGTCAATACCAGTTTACTTCAAAGCTGCAAAAGCAATGAAGTCTCATACATTTCCCTGTAGTTGCAGGAAAAAGTAATCCATTTCTGCTTCTAAGGAATTAGAATGGACAAAATGTTTTTTGCTTTGAAGGAACATATCAGCTTATACTGGTACTCTTCTTCCTCATTCTTCATGTTCTTGTGCAATATAACATATTATAAAATCTACTCCAAAGAATTCCTGTAGATGATGAGATTTCTACCCCATGTCTTATATTCTTAGGATAAACCAAGCCCATGCCAATGGATAAACCAAACCAAAACAATGCCTTTAAGAAGGATGAGGCCCAGCTCCCAAAAGTAGCTGAATTTCTTGCACATCTGGCATAGTCAGGTACATTGGCCAGATGTCTACAAACCTAAGAAATTAAGAACTTACTAGTTCTCATGGCTGCCCATTTCTCTCTATAAAATTACAGCAGATTCAAAGGCTGCAAAACTGTCAGACTTTACTTCAGATAAAAGACCTGATTCCGCCGCTGCTATTCTACCTGTGACCACAAAGACAACTAGATATTTAACATAGAGTTAAATTTGATCTTAGTAACACTTCTAATGAATATTTTATTTAAAAAAATGGGGAAAATATGGCTTGTTTATTAAATTTACTTGGACAAATATTGACAATTTTGGCACACAAAATAAGTACCTTGTGAAAAAATTTAGTCACATCTGGCAGACAGTTTGCATTACCCTGATCACTTATCCTGAAAATGATATATTAAAACACATTATTCCTATATGTTTCTATAAAATAAAATGATGAAATATGACAGCTGCATCCCATAGCTCCTGTAAAGCTGTCATGATTCTCCCAAAGGCAGGAGTATACATTGCACTTATTATCTGTGCTGTAAATTTGCATTTTTTGGGGTCTTTTTTTCTTTTTTCAGAATATTAATATTGAATTTAGCAACACTTCACCAAAATGTTGTGCTTACAATATTGAAGCTGATATTGCATCCGTAAGGCACTGATATCCCAAATATATGTACTTCATTAAAAGAATACAGTTAGTTAATCTACTCTTATTGATGGTATCAAAACAATTATAAACATTTGCTTGATGTGTGAGACAAGATTAGTGTTGACCTTTTAAAGTCTGCCAGTAGGGACAGCTGAAAGCTTTTCAGAGAAAAAAACAACCAACCAACCAAAAAACATAAAAAGGCATAGTTGCTTACTGTGTTTCAGAAAGCTAACCAAATCCAGAGAGTCTGACCTTCCTGTTGCATGTCATGGCCCAAATTACTTCCTCATGGTATCCTAAGGGTGCATAAAAGAGCACAAAATTAGGCCTATTAGAGTTAATAGTGAAGAATCAAATTTAAATAAAATGACCAAAGCAGTGTATAGCTACTCATGCTACTATGTACCTAGGTAACTTTATTGAATTACTGTTACTGAAAGAATTAGGTATAAGCTGGTCAATAACACATTTAAGCTGGAGAACAGAACTTTTTTTCATTACCAAAGACGTGAATCCTAGAAGGAGCACAGAGGCAGGAAATCTTAGGGATTTCTCAGTTTGATACAATTTGGGGAAGAATTACAAGACCTGGCTGTGTATGATAGCAGTGGATTATATTTAGGGCTCTAGACGTCATTCTTTGCTGGGTTAGCAGTGTCAGTTTGAAGCATCCCCACCCTGAGCTGTGCACTTTGCACTTATTTTGGATGTTCTGCTCCATACTGCCCTTGAGTCACAGCCCACTGTACTTGCTTAAACTACCTTGCATTTATGTGTCCATTAGCCCTCTAGGCAAGAACCAAGGTGTTTAAGTGTGCTTGTGCTGCCACCCTGGTTAGAGAGCAGTCTCTAGCAAACTGTTCATGAGCCTAACTTGAGATCCTTCAAATTCTGTCATAAAAGGAAAAGCTCCACATGATGGAGACCCTATTGCAGTGGAGATGGCCAATACATTTTCTTATGTACCCAAATAAATTTGGTGTTGCTGCAGTATGAAATGTGCACATACAATAAAGCGTAGTACACAAACACACCACCATTTACAGTATGAGCTGCAGGACTGCTGCCCCAGTGACACCAGCCCTCCCGTCAGGTTTTGTGCAAGTTTCCACTGAAATCTGTGCTGATCAAAGTTGACCAAGTTTATCCTCCTTGGTGTCTTCATGGCACAGCCCCCAGAATGTCTAAGTCCTCTCTGCAGGGGCTGCCTGACCCCCCTGTGATTCCTGCCAACCCTGCCCATGCACCCAGCAGCTCTTTCTGGCTCAGGCCCTGGACCTGGTAATCCCAGACTTACTGCATGTGATGCAACTAAATTAAAAAAGAAAACAAAAAGAGAAAGAGAAAAAAAATACACTTAGGTGAGTTTTAAGGGTATTCTTAGTAGGCTTAGATAAGAATATAAGAAACTGTAGGGCTCTGTCCTTTGTGGTAGAATTTCCTTTACTTAATTTTAAAGATATGTCGGGCTGATGTCCATATCTGAGTATGTGACCTCAGGATTTCTTTATAGTAAATAGAAAGGAATGGACACTTTTAGAGCACAGCTCATGTGCCTCTTTTTATGCATCTCTGTGAATCCTGTCCTCAGTGCCATACACATATAAACTAAAAAGGACAGGGTTTTAAGAGACGGGAACTATCTTCCAGTGAGAGCACAAAGGGCAATGGGGCATTTGTTACATGCCAGATTAATCACTTCTTGGTGGGAACACAGGCAGACCATTCTTGAATGCAATTATTTGCTTGCTTGTTAAGTTCAAAAAACAGAGATTTTTTTTTTTCTTCCCCCAGTAAATCTTTTAGTTTACGCCTATTTCTAAAATGGAAAGACTACTCAAAACAAGTGATCCGGACAGAAACTGGACCTTGGCAAGTTAGACCTGCACCATTTTTGCAAGTCAGTTTTTGAGTAAACAGAGACACATTGAACTTAAGGGTTAAACTTCAGAAAGCGCTGTTGGAACACTAAAATTTTGAATATTGAACAACAGGTAGCTCAAGATGCACAGTAAAAAATGGAGGCAGTATGACTTAGAAACACTTTTTAAAATGTGCTCAACTTCTATATGCCTCAATTATTTTTTTTTTAAATGCATAGAATTATAGTTACCTCACATGGAGTAAATTATGTGCTTGCCAATATATAACATCAGTGACAAAGATGGGGATAAAATCCTGGACTGCTGACTTGTGCTTTAAACAGTAGCTGTGCTCCATTTCCTTTCTAAGTTCAAGTTCTGTCTATAAGCGTGATTACTTTGGGCTTTATTGTAGTTTTTCTCTACCATTAAAGAGCAGATTATTTCAGAAGTACCTTTTATTTAAACGAGATTGACTTTGGAAAGGAACTTAAACTTGCGCAATACATTTTGTTTCCTTTAGCTTCTTTCTCTTGCACTCTTCAACAGACTTCTAGCAATAGTCAGACTTGAAAAAAGCATATACAGCTCTTCTCTTGGCTTCTATAACGGTTTTGGTTTACTAATATATCAATATAGCATCTGAATAGGAGATGGCTCCAATTCATCTGCTTACGGAGTTAGTATGTATCTATTTGATTTGACTTTGTAGGCATACTGTGACATGATTTGTTAATGGGGACATAGGAGGGGATTCTGTATTAAATTCTACTGCCATTTCTGTCACTAATCTGACAGGTCACTCTCCCTCAGTTCTCTTGTCAGTTTTTCTTCATTTTGTCTCTCTTGTTGATTAAGTTCATAATTCTGCAGAAATATATACCCACATTTTTGTTTATTCTTCAAAGTAATTCCATTTTTGAAAAGTTAAATCTGAGCAGATATTTTTGTAGGGCATGGATGGGGTCTTCCTAAGTGTTTATATGGAGTATAGCATAGTAGGAATCTAATCTTGACAGAAGAATTTTCATATTCCCATCATACTGATATTATAGATTTATTAGAGGCATAAATTGCTATAAAATGGAGAGAATTTTACTGATTTTCTATCATCTTGTATACCAAAGTGGACTTTTTATCCTATAGCAAGGTATATAATAATAAAAAGTTTCCATATTTGTTGTTTTTATCAATAGTTGCACAGCTTATAATGAGTGCTTAAACGTGCAAGGTCCTAAACATATCTGGTTTTCAGAGTTTTAGCAGTCTCATTACACCTTTTCATCTCCCTTTTTTTTTCCTTTGCAAAATACATTTTGTCCTGCCTCTATGGCAACAGTTATACCACCTCTTCTGGAGAATTATACTGCTACTGTCAATGAAGAACTTAAGTAAGAATGTTTTGTTATGATAAAAAGTGTGTATGTTTACTGTATACTGTGCCAAGTTTAATCCCCTGCCAGTGTAAATTCTCTTCCATCAAAAATCCTGACTGTTATCAAGAGTCTTTTCAAGGCCTGGTTCTAGGAATAAGCAAGTATGCAGTTACTTATGGCAGCAAGTTACTACAAAAATAGCCAAAGCTCTGTTATCTTCTGTGCTAGATTGTGAAGCCTCTCTAACTGTCACCTCCGTGGGGAAAGGGATCTGAGAGATGACAAGTGCTCACAGAGTCATCTCTTCTAGTAGCAGATATTGCTTTTCCTGCCTTTCTCATTCCTTTCGCAGCCCTATGAGCAGCATAGGGAGCTCTCTGGGATGCATTCTGGCTTTTCATCTTAGCTGTGTCCCTGTTGTACCATGTAAAAACTGCACAGCCTCAACCAGTCCAAGTCTTGGGCATCTACTAAAACCAGCTTCAAAATTAAGTTTAACTACTCTGCTGAGAAATTCTGAGATCAACTTCCGAAGCTAATTGGGATTTTTTTTTCTTTTTTGCCACAGAAATTACATACTGAAAAGATATTGATTCTTTAACAAATAAAAATGGCAAAACAAATAGAGAAGAGGCTGCATGAAAGCTTTTCATGGGAGGTAGGTCAGTCAGGGGAAAATAAAATATATTTAAAAGATGATAATTTTAAAACCTATTGTCAAATCACATGAAATTACCCTTTTTTGGTTATATATGAGCATTATCATAAATCCCAATATATAAGAAAAACACTGAGTAGTTCTGACACTAAATTCCTGAATTCTATGTTTTATTAGTTTCTTTCCAGCATTAGTATTTTGGAAGTTACCTCACTTACCCTTCCACACACTTATGCAGAGCTGGCTGATGTTAATAAAAGTCACATATACATGTACAGATTAAAACTCAGTTATCTAAAGTGTTCAATTTAAGCATGAAATACAGACAGAGCAAATATGGGATACATTAGGGATTTTGAGACTTTGTTAAGAGTAAGGAAATGGTATTGGGATTTTGTTAAATGATAGGCAAGGAAATCTTCTAGCTATCACAAAGTGATGTCAGAATGATATTGCTGTGAACTGGGAACACAGTAGGATTTTCTTACAGGTTGTCAGAGGAGGGATAGGGGAAGAGCTGCTCCCTGTGGTATACATTCATTTATTGACTACAGTCACAGTTATTTGCTTCAGCCAGCATGATCTGAAATGCATGTATAAAAGCATATAGGTATTGGAATTTTCAACCCAAATCAGAATCCTAATTAACTGTAAATCGTAAAGCCAGTAGCCTGAGGTATATTAAAATGAGAACTTTGTACATGAAAGGCTGAACATGCCCCCAAATCTAAGCATTTCCTACTTATAAACGACCAAATTCACTGCATCAGCTTCCATGACTGTAATTCTTCTCCTGAGGGATATACAAGTAGAGTTAACTGAAAACAAATATGAGTTTGTAACTCATAGAACAAGTCATTTTACGGACACATTAAAAATCACTGACATAAGGAAAGACAACATAAAATATTTGTACTTAAGGTAAGAATATGACATTAAAGCCAGAAGTGAACTTAGTCCATTGTACTTCATCAAATGCCTCTTTAATCTATAAATGTGTGTGATTATAAAGACATTAATTTCAAGGGGAAGACCACATCAGTAAAGCACCACTGAAACACCTGCTACAATTGAATTTCATGCAGCACCAAACGTGAAGGCAAAGAGATGAAGTTACAAAACACTTTGGAGTTGAACAGAACTGACACAGAGGACACTGTTCTCTCAGATACATAAAAGTTATTGGTTATAAAGATCCAGTCAGTGATCTTTATAACCCAGGGCAACAGGGGGTTTGTTGCCTTTATTAGGAGCAGGATCAAGCTGCAAAGGGATATTTGGTCCTGTGGTGTTCAGACAGCAAACAACAAAACAGATGCTGCAGAACCCTTGGATCTAAGGAACCTCGGCTCCTTATCACCATTATCCATAGTGACAAGTGATCTCAAATTAAATGACAGGTATACCCCTTCCCCTTATGTGCTGAGTAACTCTATGTCTTCTCAGGCCAGGGTTTAAATAGGAGCTATGGTGTTTCTTCAGCTCCACTGTCAGTGTGCTCTGCAAACTGAAACCCATCTGTATAATGCACATGTTTTCATGTGTTTCTTTCCTAAGGGTATAAATTTTTCAGTTAACTGCTCAGGCTCATCAAGCTCTATCTCTAAACTGTAAATTATATTGCCATACTGGGCGTTCAAATTGCAGGCTGTTGTGGGCCTATGGATGAAATGGCAAAACTTCACCCAATTTACAAGGACTGCTCAGCTGCTGTTGCAATTTAAATCTTTTTCTCAGTTCCAGAAAAACTTGACACCACTGGTGGAAGGAGAAACAAATGCCACCTATGTATTTGTTAACTGAAAGTGTTTATCTGAATCTGTCAAGTACTTCAGAAATCAAGTTCCTAAATGCTGCATTTAGGAATTTTGTGTGGATTTGTGACATTCCTTGGAAGGTTCTAGATTCATAAAGCAATGAATAAATTGTAGGAAGACACAATTACAGTATTTTCTTCTCTGTCAGATATCATTTTATTCTATAAGCACAGAAAAGAAAGATGTCATTTTTCTAAAACCAACATTCCAAGATTAAGAAAACCCCAAAAACAGTAAGTAAAGAAAAAGAAGAAAAGAAAAAGAAAATAAATATTTTGCTGAAAAATGACATGTTTAGTAAATATTGTCCAGGGAAATTGTTCATGTGGGACCCCAACAGCAACATGTTTCAGATACTGCAACTACTGCATCTTTAGAGTGCACTCTCACTGTATATTCAGAGTAGATGTTAATCCCTGTAATGTTTGTTACGAAGCTCCTTGTGGACAGTCAAATGTAATTCTAATTCTATACTGAAGGAAAAAAAGAAAAAGAAGGTATAGCACTCAAGTTGGATTCCAGAGATAAGGTTAGTTACTGTGGGTACAATTTATGTCAACTGAATTTAACTGTCTAACATGCATGTGTCTAATTTAGGCTTTCTTTGCAGTCCATCAAGGGATGTAGGTACCTCCAGAGGGAGATCAATTCCACTCACTTTGACAACTGTTTTAGGACAGGATGAAACCCCAATGACTAGAGAGGAAAACCAGATGATTAGATTAGCAATCTAACTTCAAGACAGCAAAGACAGGACGGTGTATTGGATCTGGAATGATACTGCCTGTTTGCACATGAAATCAGAACCTCGGGTCCCATCCAGCACATAGAGCACAGCCTGCAGAACTCAGCTTGGAGAATGGAGCCAGCATCCTCCTGACAGCTGCTCTGAATCCAGATCCACAGCCCAGCCACAATAGCCACCATCTCCTGTCTCTCCAAGACACACAATTAGGCTTCTTTCCAGTGGGCTAGGCAGTGTCGTGTTTCTCAACCCACAACCACAGTGATCATTTACTCACAGAGAAATAAAATGCAAGTTCCAAACAATTCTAAAGACTCAGATTGCCCTACATCTGCTGGAAATCGCTAGGAGATGGGTCCACATTCAATGTTTCAGTCTGAGACCTTAAGTCATCATTGTATCTTTATTCAGCAAATCGCTGTAGTATATATGTAAATCTTCAAGCTTAAATCCCATTAACTTCAAAGGGATGTAAGCACGCACTTAAATGTTTTGCTGAACTGGTACCCTTGGCCCTACTCCAGCAAAACATGTAAGCATATGCTTAACTTTAAGAATGTTTAACCCTGTTAGCTTCTATAGAGTTGATTTTCTACAGTTTCCTCAAGTAAAACACAGATTTCAATGCTTTGCCAAGTCACTCTATTAATGAAAATGCAATGCCCCTATCTCATCAGCATTACAAGTCTCAGTTAAATTGGTCATACCAAGACACAAAGACTAGTGCTACATATACTGCAAGGAGAAAAAAATCCATTAGAAATGCCTAGCCAAATGGTAAATATTGAAAACTAAGTACTTAAAAAAACAGATTCCAAAATAATGTAAACCAAATTAAAGCCTCAGTTCATCCAGGACTCAAGCACTTGATGAGCTTTAAACATGTTGCTGTTTATGCTTTCAATTAGGTATGTGCTTAAGTATTATGATGAACTGGTGCATCTGTGTACACCTTTCCTTCTATATGTTAGATAAGGTAAAATCCTTTGACTTTTGTAAATAACGTTGCTTTGCCTAAGATACAAAATAAGCTGCTATACTGTGATGCTTATATGGGCACAATAAATCCAGACATAAAAATCAATAGAAACATTTAAACCTGTGAGGTTCTAGAAGTGCCCCTTGGAAAAAGTCAAATGTTAAAGAAATGAATCTCAAATAACTATGAGATTGCTAAAACAGACAAAGAATTGTTCGTGTGTATTCAGATCCTTTTCACACACAAAAAAAAGCTTTGGTAAAGTAAGTTGAACACTGTCATTTTAATGATGTATATTTCTAGATTTTTCTAATGTATACATTGTTATGCAAACGAACTTTAATAGAATTATCTACAGTATGCCAAACAAGCAACACACCATTTGGTCATACATTTTAAATATTATGGAAGTAGTGTGTTTCACTTAAAAAATAGGTAAATATAACACATTCAGTACAAAGATTAATGATGTATATCTTTACAAAACATTCTATGCATAACATGACTATGTTTTGTTTATGCAGGATGGCACCCTATATGCTAAATATATCATAGGTTTATGTTACCATAATGATGCATCATTCCTCAGCTATTAATCTAAACTGCAGAGTACATGTATATTTAATAAACCTCAGAAAGTCTGTAGGACCTATTTACATTTTCTATACATACTGCAGCTTTAAAGACCTTTTAACATTAGCCTCTAATTCTATACCACCACAGTGATTTAAGATAAGTAAAAAAGATTAAACAACGGTATAAGCCAAATCAGTACTCAAAATGCCAATAAAATAAAATATTCTTATAATTTATTTTGCCCTTCCTTAAACTGAGTTTCTAAACTAATGTAATTTTTCACTTTAAGAGTGAAGTGCACTGAAAACATCATACTTAAAATATTTGAAGTATGGAATATCATACACATTACATACATGATATGTCATGGCATTTCTTCCAGTAATCTGAAGAGCAAAGCATAAGAATAAAGAAAAAAACAGCAAAATGAGCAAATTGGTCATAATAGCAGTCCCATGTAAATACATTTGACATTTATCTGAAAAATTAGTTAATAGAAACCTACAGTGTGTAGTGTTAAGTTATTGTTTTCACTTGTAACATATGCTTAGAAACTGATAAATATTTATCTTTCATTACAATAATTCATATCTCAGAAGAAAAACTACAACTGCTTTGATTATATGTTCTTTTTTCCATCCTTATGGCATCCCATAAGAAACAACATTTGTAAAAAATTAATTTTGTTTATTAACAGGAAACTGTTTGCAAAAACTAGGGATAATATTAAAATGAATTTATAAAAAAGTCTGAGAGAACAAAGCACAGACATTATAATATCATCATTTAGAATCTATGAACTGAAATGTATTTTTAAAGACAAAGTTAATGCCTCCCTTTGAAATCCTCATGTTAAAATCAAAAACACAACTTTAATAGAAGACAGACATAGGTACTGTATGAAGAATTACAGCTTAGAAAATTAATAAAAATAGTATCTAAAACAGTATTAGTAAGATATGAAGCTCATTCATTAATGGTCTCTGTGATAATATATCACTGAAAATGTTGCATGAAGGACAGTCTTTGATAGGATTATGTACAGTATAATAGCAAGATATTGAAATTAAAATTCACTGAGAAGATACATCTTGTGAACTGAAGGGTAAGAAGATAATAATGGTAACATTAATAATAATAAATAACAAGTATAAAATGATTCACATAAATAGAATTTCCATCAGCAACCATTATTGTAATTATGGGAATGATAAAGTAATAATCTACAGTAAATAGCTAATCTTTATTGATTCACTATTTAATTTCTTTTTTTTAAAGGGCTTTAGAATTGCTGTCAATAACAATGATGTGTACATGAGGAAAAACTATGTTGAGAATAAATGATAAAAACAGCATTGTGTAATCTATTTCTAAAGAATCTTTTGAAGATATTTATGTTGTTTTGTGCAGGAAAAGAAATTTCTTAAAAGAATTTCCCCACTTATTTAATGAATGTTGTGGGATTTCGTCAACACATGGTTATGGGGGTTCCAGAGGCATACTGGGAAAATTTAGAAAGTTCAGTACCTGGCTTTTTTAATCAAACCTCTCTCTAAGGTAAGAACAGACTTCCATCAGTGGCAGCTATGAAGAAAAAACAGACCATAAACTGTCTGACCCTACAGCAGCCCTAGAGGCAGTTTCACCGCCAACAGCAAAGTTAGCACCAGAGGCAACCAAAAGGCCAAAGAAGAGGCCAAAGAAGAGAACTTCTAAGAAACTATGATGCTGAGAAAATATATTCTAGAATTTAACATACAGCACCAAATAAACCTTTTGAACGGTAGCAAGCAGTAGCTCAAATGTGAGGACAGACAGAAGAAAGGCAGGACCTTATATGAGCAACTCAACTGGCACACATATATTGCCACTGAAAGTAGGGTCCAATTTCAAGTGCTTTTGAAGTCATAGAAGAATATGGAATAGCTTATGATACGCCTAAAATAAAGCTCAACAATGTAGTCCCAAGAGAAAGACTAGATTTTAATTCATAACATTTTTCCTTTTAGTTTTTTAATATAATCATCATCTTAGCAGTATCTTTTGATAATTAATAATGAACAGGGCCTTTGATCAATGACATATATGACTATTTTTATAGTCTGTATTGCTTCCAAATTAAGAAGGATAACAGGTGATATTAACCTCCATCGTGCACTGTGATTGTACTTTTTCCGTGCATGTTGCTGTCTAATGGAGTTTTATAGGCCACTGGTCAAAAAAACCTGTTTCATAAAGGTGAGTCACCCCCTTGTGTAAGAAGGCCTTTCTCATCTAAGCAAAATCACAGTCTGCCTTGAACTACCTATATTGTAGGAGTGGACAAGATTATTTCCACTGTTTATGCAAAATATATTCCTGATTTTGCAAACACTCCTCATGAGCTCTTAGAAAGGAAAGGGGAAAAGAAAGAAAGAAAGAAAGAAAGAAAGAAAGAAAGAAAGAAAGAAAGAAAGAAAGAAAGAAAGAAAGAAAGAAAGAAAGAAAGAAAGAAAGAAAGAAAGAAAAAGAAGAAAAAAAAAAAGCCAGGTTCACTACGGGTCTATCTCTTTCTGACAGTTTAAATTCATGTCCTTCTCATAATGGCACATGGCCATACTGGCATAAAGAACAGAGCAAATGATGGCTGCTGCACTCCAGATGTTTCATGTCCAAATGAGCTATGTCGTGCCTCCAAGGTGGTGGACTCAAAAATGGGAGGCCTGGCTGAAAATCTGGCCCTCATAAGTTTGCATTATTGTCAGTTAGATAGGAAACATATAAAGGAAGGTTCCTGCGTAAGTGAGAGAAACTGGCAAAAATTTGAAATGTTAGATACACTCAGAAGTGCAGCAAAAGGACACCTCACCTTGAGGGCAGATGTCAGTGCTATGATATACATGTGGTAAAAAGCAAAATGTTTTTATTGGCATGAAGAAACAACCAGAAACATGTAGTAATTTTTTTTTTCCTCTTTTGGGAAGAGTTGATATTTTCCACTACACCCATTCCCAGGAGGGTCCAGCAGACACATTGATGTAGTCCTGAGAGAAGACAGAGTGGATTCTGTGTGCAGAGAAAGTGAAAATACCCGCTTTACACAACTAAGGAGAAAGACTGGTACATGGGAGATATTTGGAACTTACTTGTATATATGTATGAAAGGAAAAATCAGCATTTTTCTATAATATATGTGGTAGAAAGTGGGGAACACAGTGAAAATAACAAGCCATGCATTTTAAAGCAATAAATAAAATGCCTGTTTTCCAAAAATAACACACGGGACTTAGTCTCATGATGTATATTTAGAGATGTGCATGTTTCAGATCATTTAGGTGAACAACACTCCACAGTTGCATTACAATGGATGAAACATTGCAAAGAATAAAAAACTCTGTGTATGACTGTAAGCGCAAAACCCAACTGCTGTTGAGACTGAAATTTCCCTTTGGGGACTTGTGTCATAATTGTCTGTTAGGAGATTCTTGAACCTCCCTCTGAAGCATGCAAGGTTAGCTCCTACTGAAAATAGGATAGAAAAAACTTTGACTACATTCCTTAGCTAGCAATCATTGCTTTGATTTCCCCCAGACTTAAAAGAGGACAGAGTAATTCGACTCCAGCTCCTATTAACCAGGTTCATCTTTAATTTTTATTATAATTTTCATATCTACTTCAGTAGACATTTTCCTGAAGTAAGGAGTGTGGGACTATGACTTCTGTAAATATGTCTGCCATGTGACAGTGATTGTTCTGATAATTATTCATTATTCAAGACCATAAGAATAATTACTGCTTTCAAATACCCTTCAAATCATAAATGCCTATATCAGGTCTATCCTTAGGCAGGTTTCTGGAATGCTATTTCCAAATGGGGAATTTTGACAAATTTGTTTCCTCCTGTCCTGAATTCATTTGTCTTGAAAAGCACAAGGGTGGTCATTCTTTACTTGAGCGGATCGTACTTTCTTTTCAGGTGGGGCACTCATCTATGAAGTGGGTGGGACTCCAAGGACTACTGCTAGTCAGTTGCATCCAAGAGCTAATGGATGGAAAAAAAAAATAAGTATGAATAAGTATGCAAGATTATGCACACTGTAAATGGGGCATGGAATTTTAAAATAAAGCCCTAAAATTCTGCTGCTCAGATTATTGTTAATTAGATCATTTAAATCTATTAAAAATAATGACTAAATTCTATCTGTTCCCTTTTCTAAACTTTATTTCTGTTGAAGATTTCTTGTAAAAGTAAAATGATCTCACAGTTATATGATGGCTCTACCCTTTAGTCTAGATGCATTGTATAAAATATAATGCAGTACAGATGTCAACCTAAGAAATAAATAGCTTATATTTCTAAAGAACCATGAAAAAATATTAACACTACAGAAACAATGGTTCAGTAATTATTTTTTTGCTGTGGAGTGAGGTTAGGCATTTATCCTTATAGATCCCTAATACACTTAAAGTCAGTGCTGCCCCTGTGGTCCTTTTACCTTTGTTGATAAATGTATTGTACAGGATACCTTGTATGACCACTACAGTGTTTGAGGTCATGCTAGACTGTTAGCACAAATGGTGTGAACAATAGTTTATATGCCACTTAACTCCTTGGGAGAAACAGTTAACCTTGCCAGAGAGGACAGATCAGTCATGTATAGTTATTAAAGTCTAGGAGGTATTGTTATGCTCTGAAATACTTTTATAGAGCTACAATACTCTGGTATAAGCTTTATCGAGCGGGGAAGCAACAAAGTCAACAATTACCTTTCCCATCTTTGCAAGGCATATTCAAAGTTTTCAAAGAAAGGTTTTATAGGCTTACTTTGTGAGGCATACACAAAGAAACTTTAATATATTTAATCACTAGACTTCCTGAACAATGCCAACCAGATAAAAATATATTAAGTCACTGCTTAAAAACAAGCCAAGATTGCCAAAAATAGTAGTGATTTTGATGCTCTTGAAATAGGCAATCAACAATAAAAAATCCAGATCTTCTTGATTACAATTTTCAAAATCATGCTGAGATTTCAAAAATGACACAGACGGGCATCATGATTGAATTATATTTAATTAACAATTAATTATAAAAACACCTTCCATGCAAATATCCTTTTCCAGAATTTCTCATGAACACAAAAGACAGAGTGAACAGTGAACAATAAAAGCCAGTAGGGATATCACTATGGACTTATCAGGTACTCTACATAGAGATGGCAATGACACTGCTGTTAACACAGATGACTCAGTTTCATGACATAATATGCTGCTCCTACATTGTTATTTTTTCCAATGAACTGATTGTCAGATCCAACCAATTTTTTGGCACTTTTAGAAAACCGAAAACTCAAGGCATCTCAGGTACGGATAACCTCATTCATTTGCAGTTGAAGTATATAAGCATATCAGCCCCTATACCTACATGTGCTATTGTACTCATCCAAACATCATTAACCAGCACTGAATCTTTACATTTTTAGGGTTAAAGGTGAGTGCCAGTGCAGCTGTCTTAGTCTGGCATCCATTTTCAATTCAGCGCACTCAATCACTTATTCTCCTGAAGTTGTGGTTTGGCATCCCTATATGCAAATGACCAGGTGCTACTTGGGTAAAGGGGACCCCAGGTAGGGTTTGAGGTTATGGAGAATAGGGCACCTCCTTTTGACAATCATTCTGCCACATGACACATAACACGTCCATGCTACACTGTTTCTACTCCTTCTTCCCACAGGTACTCTCAAGTGGACCTCCCTCTAACTTTGCCTGAAGGCTTGATACCTAACACTACATTTGATATGGCAAAGTCTGACTCATCCTCTGGAAGGCTCCTTACACCAGCACATTGATAATTCTGTTTAAACACCGTAATCCTCAGCACCACAGCAGCCTTCATGTCTCATCAGGAAACTTTACTGTAGGGATGTCTCCATCCCTGGAGACATTCAAGGTGAGGTTTGACAAGGCTCTGAGCAATCTGCTCTAGCTGAAGCTGTCCCTGCTCTGAGCAGGGGGATTGGACTCAATGACCTCTAGATCCCTTCCAACCCAGACATTTCTATTATTCTATGATTCTGCTGTGTTCCAGGGTAAATCAGAACAAACACGTTCCAGAATGAGCATTTGGAGGGGAAAACACTTCTTGGTGTGAACTGAAATACACACCTTCATTGATAGATTTAGTTGTCGATGTGCATACTTTCCAACCTCATTAAGTAAGAATGCTTACTATGTCTTCAAGAGAAGTACTAGGAGAACAGAAGGAAATCAGTTTGCTACCACTGCCTTTTAAAATCTCCTAACTAGCAAAATTAAACCGTGTCTCTTTATTTATTTATTGCACTTGTAAAAAGATTAATGGGGATGTGATTCCTCCAGGCTTTTACATATAACCCCATCACACAAAGAACAAAATTATACAGTGCAGCAAACGAACTAAATTAGCTACATTTATTTAAATAACTGCTATGGAGGAAACAATAAATCAACAAGAATCCTCACAAAAATGTGTTTACAAAGTGTCTTGTAATTTGTTTTAGCAAGGACACAGACTTCTAGCTCTTAGCTAAGCTTGCTTCTAACAGTCTATTATCATATCAGGTCTTAATGAGTGTTTGCTATGGAACAGCATTTCTAGCAAAAAAAAGACTGTGTGTAACTTCTGCTTTACTGTCCTTTAAGACATGGCTGGCAACCCTACATGAACTAGGTTTTCCTAACAAACATTTTGTCAAAGGCTTCTAATAACTTGGGAGACAATAAAAATTAACTGACAGTGCTTTGTTAAATCAGAAAAAGAGGTTATTTGAATGGTCATAATCATGCAATTATCTCATCTTCACTATATTTCAAAAGGCTATATCTATAGCTAGTCCTATATCAGGAGTGAGTAGGGGGAGCTCTAATGCTGAACCTGTGATATATTCATAAATCAGTACTTTCAGAGCCTGTCATGGGCTCCATAATGAGGGTCATTATTCAGGCAGAGTGTCAAAACTACTATCAAAGGACCTTCTCAGAATCACAATCATTCTGTTTCTTGTTAAATAAGCAATGTAGTACACAAAAATGGCAAACAAGAAGCAGGTCAATTTGATACAGTATGAGGGCACAGAGACCTCTAGAGTAATTTACCCTCTGGGAATTTTGATGGCTTGTGAGATAAATTATATACACCCTCAGAAAAGATTAATGGTAATAAAATCCCAGGAATATTTTCAGAAAAAATTGTCCATATGTACATATGGCAACTTCACTAACAAAGAAGACATTTTCTAAAACGGATCACTTAAAGAAAATTATTATTAGAACTGCAAGTAGCTGTCTAGAAAGCTACTAAATCTTACTACAAAGTTGGCAGCATTCAGTGGCAATACCTTATTTCGATTTGCTGAAAGAGTTTATTTTAGAAACAGAAAAACTACGGCTTTTCTGAATTAAAAAATATTAGGATAAAGGGAAAAAATAAAAGGAAAGACAGACCGTCAAAAGTGGATTTACTGAGACAGGCTCCATTTTATTACAAGCAATAGGAGATACAAGAAGAATTATTAACAGAACATCAACTGGACATTTGACCACATTGGCAATAAATGCAAATTATTTAAAGTGTTTGAAGTCTGTATTCAAATCACATAGCACAGGTGCCTAAATTAGGCACCAGCATTATTCCCCTCTCATTTTAGGGAACAGGAATGTCACAACCCTACATGCGAAGTGGTCTGAATTGCTCAGTCTCCCTTGAACTAAAATGTTACATTAGTAATGGGTAAATTAGGCACCAGTGAAGGCAGCCTAAATTCTGGCTCAAGATGACTTCTAGGTACTACAGTGGCCAATCATTTTAGGATTTATAGTCAACCTCTTGTGACACCAGTGAAGTTCAGTGTCTCAGCAGATTAGACTTAAGCAAAAGCTCTTTATTTTTCTTTGTTGACTAGGTATCTGCATTGAGTGTATGTATCAATTTATAATATCAATATCAGTTTATATATAATATCAATATCAATGTATGATATCAATATCAATTTATAATATACATATATTATACATACACACATATATGTATGTATGTAATTCCATGGGAATGTTCATACAGAGAATAACTCTGAAACAGCAAAATACTGTAGGGCAAAAATTTCAGTTCATTATCTTTATGCAGTGCTTCTTATTTCACTGGTCTGAGGCTTCTTCCAAGGCTTTGCCTAAGAAACAGTAAAATAGATTTAAACAGAATTTAGCGTTGCCCATGAACTTATGTGGTTACAGTCTTCAGACACGGATGTCCAGAGGTGCACTGGTAAGCACAGATTCAGTTACCATTTGAATACTACTCATGGCACAGACTTTCTCCTGTGCTCACACAGAGCACTGTTAACTTCCACAGGGCATTTTCCACAAGGGGAAGGTTTCTGGAGCAATGCATCTAATACCAGTTAGAGAGTCTGAGACTCTCAAGTGAGTTTCTAGGTACCCTGAGCTTTTGAAACTCGGTTGTCTTGTATAGTTGCCCTATCTCTGTTTTAGTCTCAACTATTTTTTTTTTTTTTAATTTCTACAATTCAGTCATGGAGGTATTTAGATTCACCTGAACACACATATGGCATAACTTTATGTTATAGACTGACAGCAACTTTTGTATCCTCTTAAAAGCAATAACTAAATTGTGAGTCAGAAGATATGTCTACTCCTTCTCCCACATTACCCTTATTAAACAGCAAGGTGAGAAGTAGATTAAAAAACAGTCCTACTAAGTGCCTCATAAATCCCTCAGCTTCACTTTACCAAACTGAATTTTGTCTGACAATAAATCCTACCTTGTCTACACTTATTGTTTAAGTAAATTTGTATCTGTGGAATAATCAAAAGCAAACCAATTATATTCAGGCATCTTTTTTATCCATCTGTTTGGATATAACTCTCTATTAAATGGTGTTTGCATATGAAGCAATGTTCTATTGTATGCATAGGTACTCAATTATTTAGATTATACATTTGAATAAACTGTGCAGTTAAAGGAGTACCCTTGTAATGTAGGACAATTACATTTTTCTAGCACAGTTTACAGGTTATTAAACTAATATCAATTTGGCCAACACAGCTGGATATAGGATTCTAACCTTCACCTATGAAAGTTCTTTTCTTCAGAGGTACATTTTACTCCTACAATTATCAGTCATAGTTAGTCACTTCAAATTATATCAAATTACGTAAAAGGGTTATAGAAAAAGGCTTGTGTGAATAGAGACTACAAAAAAAATTAATTTCACATTGAAGACTGTGCATTAAAATGTAGGTTAGCTTAATGCAGCTATAAAAGTGCTGTCTATATGCATGATGGGTCAGTCTAAAAGGTGCCCTGTCCGTAAGAAAATCACACTGTCTGGCCAGCATAAGAAAATAATACTGCATTGTCATACTGTGAAAGAGCTGCTTGCTGAATATCTCATCTTCCTACTAATCGGGGAATGACTATCACATTTTTTTCCAAAGCAGAATACAGTTTTCTTTATGTTGAAGAATAAAAAAAAGTCAAATAATATTAAACACCCAGAAGTGAGTTAAGTGTTTGTCAGTCCTTGAAATAAGTTTTCAGTGACTATGAATATCTATTCTGGGGAAAGAGAGAGAGAAATGTAATAAAATAACCTTACAGCTTCAGCATTCTGGGCATCTTTGTCTGCATTGTACCTAATAGAAGGCATACTTTGCACATCTAAAAATGAAATTTAAAGTGGAATCTGTTCTTTTGCATCTGTTACACACCTGTATGTTCAAAGGGGCAGAACGGATATTTACGATGTTCATCTATCAGTTAAACCATGCTGAGAATCTGTAGCTGTGTGGTGTTTGTCCACTTTGCAGTTTTTCCTAATGTTATTCACTGAATACCGTTTCTGTTTTTCCTTTTGGCCATCATTATTCTGAAATAACTATCTGGAAGCAAGAGAATGCACAAAAGCTGAGTTTGTCTTACAAGGATGGATCTCCACAGACTTTTCCATACTCAGTGTTGGTAGATAAGCTCCACTGAGAACAAATCAAAGCATCTAAAATTAGTTTCCTACTCTAGATCACTCTCAGGAGAATCTTCTCTATCTCCATTTATTATTTGGGGACTCAGTGGGGAGTGATGGACAATACAATTTGGATTTTTCACCATCTTGAGATGATGATGTCATGATACTATTCAGTTAAAGGGAATTAATGAACAAAATAACCATGTAGTCAGAAAAAATAGTTCTGTACAGGGTGAACAGCCTTCTTAACCTCAGAATGCTATAGTTCTGTGTGAGACCCCATGGTTGTGTGTCATTTTCCTAAGGTGCTACAGAATGTATCACCTTTTCCATGAAACTAGTTTCTCTGAATGTATCTGTTGGCTGTTTTACTTTGCAGCAGTTGATCTCCTTAACAGTTTTCCCTTGAAAGGATGGCTTGGTCATCATCAGCTGGATGTCACAGAGAAAGCTGGAAAATCTAGCAAACTGTTTGCACATACATTCAGATGGATACTAGAAATCTAAACTAAAAAGACTTGTAAGCTGCTTTGGAAATTGCACAACATCTCCAGGCCAAGATGGATTTTTTCATTATTAATATCTGTGAAGTTGCCTGCATGGAGCTGACAAACATTGTGAGAAAACAGATCCACAGGTACCTAGGGAAAACCTGCTAAAGGGTTTCTCTAGGAAGTTACAAAGTATTACCTGACCATTCCCTGTTTCCTCCAGCTAAAAGTTGTTCAGGTCTCTCTGGGCTTGGGTATGGATCTACATGACATTGACTTCTTTTCTTCCCTGCTGTTTCTACAAGGACTGGACATGCAGTTGCCTCATGGTCTATTCAGAGATGACTGGATGCTAGTAGAGCACAGCTCAGGGAAGTGCAAGGTGTTGCTTGACCTGTGTTGGGAATACTGCAGGGGGAAAAGATACATTACATATTCCAGACTGAGGTTTGGCTAAATCCACAGCAAAAACCAGACGTAGAGTTGTGCTAGTTCACTTTGGCTTTCTACCATCCATCATGAAAGAGTGATACTTCTGATTCAGACTCTGAACTTGAACCCCATTTATTCATTTATCCATACCGGTCATGCCAGGGGACAAGGAATCCCAGTAGTATCTTCCCGACTGCAAGCAGGAATTCAGCAGAACCAATAGGATCCTCAGGAGTGAGGGGAAAATTGCCTTTTATGATACTAACAGACATTCAACAAGACGTTCAAAGTTATTATGGTTACCTTGGAGTTAACAAGCTCAGAGCCCATGCTCTGAGGTATCTGACACGAAGCTGAAAGTGCTGAGCAAAGGGACCACAAATAGCTTCTGCAATACCTCCCACTCTGTGGCTTGTAGGAAAGCAGCCAGCGAGAAAACCTGGGACCAAATGCTGTCACGCAGAGCCACTGCTGTTGTGGCTGGCCCCCCTCAAATTGTTTTGAAAATGTAGGAAAGTCATGTGAGGAAGTTATGTCACAGATATTATAGTTCACTGTAATTTTGTTAATGATCAAGTAACCTGCCAGGTTTCAAATGCTGAATAGCATTTTGATTACTTTTTTTATCAGGAAGAACTACAAAATGGTGTGACAATAGCATGCAATATATGTTTTTGAATAGAACTATTAACACACGTATATGAATTGCTGAAAATATTTTCATAGTTAAAAATTGTAATGTTCGAAATGAGACTGAAAATTCAGTAATCACTGGCTGGCCACATTTGGCTTGCATATGCTTCTGTTTTCACTAATAATACTTTGAAATGTGCCTAGGTAGATGGTACAATATAGATTTAAAAATTTGTGATTACAGCTACCATTTTTTTTTCTTCTTTTTTCCTTCCAACTTCTAGAATATAGAATGGATATAATGATATAAAACTTGAAGGTTTTCTTTCACAGGTACATTTCAAGTTGTAGGTCCTATCTGAAAGATTTCTGAACCAGAAGTTCATGCCTGGCAAACCTTCCAATTTCAGCTTCATTTTTTCTGCAATTGGATAATAAGATAAAAATAAATATGTGCACACTCTAATAAGCCAGGTGTGTCTGTTTGGTTAAATTCCACTATGTATAATTTTTCCCTTTGATAGAAGCCTTTTGAGTTTTATTACAAAATTATACCTGACTCCCGCCAGCCGTTCCACCATAACCATTCAGTTGCACACATACTTTGCTCCCTTCAGGTCACTTGTAATTGGCCTCTTTTCCTTTGTGTTCAGTAACCTTCCAGTTTTCTGTGGGCCTGTTCACAACTGAATTGACACTAAAGAAAGAGTGGATAAAGGCAAACCTGAAGTCTGTGCAGAGGATGGGCAGGGACTTGCGTTTCTGAATACAAGTGGGTCAAAAAATGCATTCTCCGAAACTGCTGAGAGACCTGGTCCAGGGTATTATACTACTCCCAAGGAACTGCACTTTTTGAAATATGTCAGAAACTCTACTACTGTAAAGAGAACCTGAAAACATTCTGTCAACCAGCTGTGATAAACCACTGATTAGTAGATACATGTATGGTCAAAAATTTGCAGGCAGGAGACCCTGTTGTTTCTAAGACCTCTTCTGTGAGAGCTCCTGGCAACACCCCCAGTCATCACAGTATGACATTGGCCTTTCTGCCAAAGGGCCCATGTGACAGCTTGGAAATAGCTTAAAAGCTGCAGATCTTCTGAGATGAATCTCCCCGTCTGTACCCCCCCCACCTCCCAGACACACACCATGCAATCTTTTTTACATGCAAAGGGAGGATATGGGCCTTAGGGATCTATTCATGAATAACTTATACAATGTTTACATGAGGATTTTTAGGTAGTTTGCTAAGAAACATTTTGAGTTGGCTGCATTAAATTGGTATTCATCATAATGAGCTTTTCTGATCAAAACAGGACATTGCAACATATAGGGTCTGCAGTCTGAAAGAACAGACAAGAAGCAACAATCAGGCATGATTGGGGACACCACCAGGAAGGCAAAAGAAAAGCATGAGGAATGATTTGAAGCAGGATGGGAAGCTTGTATGAAGTGGAATATACTGTTATTTACTGCTTGTTGTTCAAACTCCTTAAGTACTGCTGTCTGTTTCTTCTGTATTGAGCACGAGGTGATTAATCAATCAGCAAAGATGGAAAAAAGTGCAGACCCATATGCTACAAAAATAATAAAGCAGGAAACGTAACTAATCACATATGGCTGAAACTCCTCTTTCCTTTTTGGCAGTCAATTTTCTGGTGTATTGATGCTGTCCCTGTAGTTTTTGCTTACCTATGGTCTTCCCCATGTTCCTCATGAAACAGCAAATTCAGTCAACTTCAGGTATCCAAAAACTCTCTTCCTTTTCCCTACTTTCTCTGGATTACAATATTTGTTCTGGTTAGATTTTTTTTTATTATTCAATTTTACTTTCCACAGTTTTCATTCCATCCACCACAAGAAGTGGGATGAGAAGAGAGAGAATGGCTGTGGGTGAGATTTTGGTAGCCAGAATGCATAGTGTGACAATTGTTGTTTCAGCAGTTTTGCCATATGTAAAGTATGTAGTAAGGTACTTCATGAATATGAGCTCCACCTGGAAACAGTTGGAGCAATGACCACTTCAGAGGTCAAAAAGAAGTTGAAGAGACTGGTGTTCACAGAACCCTTTTGTAAACAGAAATCAGAACTGTAAATAGAATCAGAAAGCAGCCTTTTCCTGTCTTCTTTTAGGCACCTACCCTATGGTATAATGAAATGGACCTAAACAAATCTTCCTCCCCCTTCCAAAAGTAGCCATAATGAGAAAAAACACTTGTTGCTCTGGTTTCATTTTTGTGTTTTTTAATTTTTTTTTATCAAGTGAAGGAAGTCAAAAAGCATCACTGCTCCCTAGGTTGCAGTCTCTTCTTCTATAACGTAGACATGATTTACAGTACCATATGACAGACCTCCATTTCAACCCACAGGGGGTATTGATTTGCATTCATATAGCACAACCATTGCTGTGAAGGAAAGAGAGTCCACTGTAGACAAACTTAGCCAAAATTTTAGTAACTATAATAACATCTTAGAGAACTGCTCTGCACTCCAGAAGTCTTGGGTAATCATGTAAATTTTGGTGGACACACTCTACACACACTTGGTTCAAAAATGGTTGCTTGTAACCTGTATTTTATATATTACAGCATTGATTAAAAAACCAAACAAACAGAAAAAAACCCACAACAACAACAACAAAAAAGGAATAAAAGAGCAGTGGAAAAACAGCATGAATATTCTAAATATACTGTTTATCCATACGCTTCTGGGGAGCAGGGAAGATAATCCCTGTTGAAATAGCTCAGAAAATTCCAGAAGTTGAACTGTGACTGTTAGTAATTTTTTTTTTGTAAAAAAGTTTTTATTGAAAATAAGATGCTTTGCTGATTCCACGTTCAGTTGGCTTTGAATGCTGAGCCAATTTGAGGTCCAAACAGAAAGGCTATAAATTCATACAAGAATTAAAATCAGCTCTTTGGACTCTGCAAAGAATTGAAACAAGACCAAGACATGTGTCTGCTATGAATACCTAGGCCCTATTGGAAGCAATCTTAACATTTACTATTTGGCCAGAAGCTGAAAAGCCTAGTCAACTATTTACTTGGAAGCTGGAATGATACTAACTATAAATATCTCCAGAGTTGTTTTTTTGGTTTTGTTTTGGTTTGTTTTTTGCCAACAAGCCTCTGAAATGGTGCCATTTGCTGCAGCTCTTAAAACTCCAGTGTCACACACATGTATATATTGCAGTGCTGTTAGAGAAATGGAGAAGCTGTCTGAAAGAAAATCGTGGGAGGAGCTACTGCTATCTGTGTTTTACAGTACAAAAAATATTAACATTTTTCATTTATTTTCTTAAATGATGAATAGCCACAAAAGTAGGAAAGTCTGTATAAAGAACATTTATAAGCTTGCTACCTAGTTTTGCTTTGATTTTGGTTTGTTTGTTTGCCTTTTTTTTTTTTTTTCAGAAGTATTTACAACATTAGGAAAAGTGCACAGGCTTCTGTACATTAAAAGATATTTTTTTAACAAATGGCATGGTATTCTACTTTGACACTGCTGCAAATGCGTTACCAAAATTGATCCCTAAAACAGAAGCTCTGGGATTTAGTTTGTATAATGTTCTGGGAAATGTCATGAAGACGTAACACTTAGTCTCATTTTTCAAAGAAGTTTTGTGATAAAGATGAAGCCTATTAGTGACTAAACATAATATTCCTCAACATCCCCTATTATTACAACAGAAAGGTTGAGAAAAAAAAAATCTGAAGTGAATTGCAGTGTTCCAGAAATGAGAACAAACCTCTGTTACCACAGTGAAACTTCTGTTGAGTTACGTG
>VWZY01001790.1:1239-11595 GCA_013399075.1 Chloroceryle aenea
GCCCAGAGAGGCTGTGGAGTCTCCTGCTCTGGAGAGATTCCCACCCCCCTGGACCCTGCGCTGCTGGGGCCCCTGCTCTGGGTGCCCCTGCTGGGTGGAGCAGGGGGATGGCACCAGAGCATCTTCAGAAGGCTCTTCCAACCCCAACTGTCCTGGGGTTCTGGGATCACAGGGGGAAGCAGGAGGCAACAGCACTGCCCGTGGTGGTTGTGGGTCCAGTCAGCATGCCTAGGTGCCTTCAGGCCCCTTCCAAACCCACGGAGCTTGTCCATTCATGGCAAGATTGCCCACAGAGTCACTCGGGGACACTGACTTTTCTCACACCTACTTTCCAGGTGACGGGAAACAAAAGAACCCAAGATATTTAAAAGCAGGAAGCCAGATTCTGTAAACTATCTAAAAATGTATCCTCCGGAGATGAGATTTCACTCTGGCTCCAAGCCCAAAGGAACGATCCGTTCTAATGAAAGCGAGGGAAGGAGGGATGGCCTGGGGGGAGCCTCCTGCCCTGCCCGAGCATCCTCCCTCTGTCCCTCTGCCTGGGACACCAGGACTGGACAGGCACAGAGACCTCGGGTCCCATCGTGCCTCAGGATGAGGCTGCAAGTCGGGGTGCAAGGACTCTTCCCTCACTAACCCTGCATGCTCTTGGCCCCAGGGAGCCACTGAGTGCTGTGGAAGGGAACAAAATTCACAGAAGAGAAACAGTCACCTGTGGATTCACAGCTGCTGGTGGCACCAGGGATGCCAAAGTCCCCGAGATGTCTGGGCAGTCCAGGCTTTTGTGGCAAGAGTCCTTGCTTTCTGACCTTGCCCTGCTTGAACCCTTTGACACACCAGCTCTATTGCTGCTCCTCATGTTGTCTTAACTGCTTTTGGTAGCTGGGAATTGCAGGAGTAGTGCTGGTTTCTTTCCTGAGTGTTGTTTCCTCGAGACTGACACATAAGCAATGAAACCCAAACCTTGGAGTAGCTCATCATGCATGGTTGCTTGCTGCATCTCATCTGTAGGCACCTCATCTCTGCAATGCAAACACCTCGTGGAAATCATTGTATTCCACAACTGATCCCTGCCAGCTCTTCAGTAACTCCTGGTGGCCTCAAAGCCTTCTGACAGGGAGCTGCTCTGTCTTTAGAGGTTTAGTGAGCAGCTCAGCGATGCGTGGCCAGGGAGGGAACCTCCTGGAGTAAAGATGCTGCTGGAGAGGAAGAAGGCATTTGAGCAGCATGGGATTTAGGAATGTCTTCCCTTAAACCACAAATGATGTGAGTTCCAGGCAGACCATCTCCTGTGACTGGCCTTGGGGTGAATACCCCGTAGTGAGGTGGCTGCTGGGATCTCTCTGCGCAGAGGAGTGAGGCAAAGCCTGTCACTGTCACTTTTGACAGGGAACAGATGCCAGAGCCCATGGGCTGAGGAGCTGGGAAGCCCAGAGTGCTCTCCTGAGGCAGGCACTCTCAGACATCCTCTCCCTTGTGACCAGACTCTTCCTGACTCGTTGATCCTATTTAAATTCCACCCCCCCAAAAAAATGCCCCCTGTCCCTAGCTGCTGAAGTAGGAAAGCCAAAGAGCTCCTGGGAGCTAAGGGAAATGGTCAAGTCCCTGTGACCCCTGGGGGGGGTTCCAAGCCCCCCATGGAGCTGTGGTGCTGAGGGCCAGGGGTCAGTGGTGCCCTGGCAGTGCTGGGGGAATAGCTGGACTCAATCTGAAAGTTCTTGTCCAACCCAAATGATTCTGTTTCTCTAATGATAATAATTGTTAGCTCAGCACAAACCCAGAGGTCAGTCCATCTCCAGGTAGAACAGGGCAGCAGATGCCCTAGGACAGGCTTGTGAGCCTGGCAAAGGGAATAAATCCTTTTTTTGGTACTGAGGGGTGTGACCCAGCACGCACAGCTCCTGGGGTCCTGCAGCCTTGGCCAGGACAGCAGCCAGGAGCCCCTGGGGAGGCTGCTGGAGAGCCTGGCTCTGCCAGGGAAGCTGATGCTCCTCTCCCTGCTGGTGGTGGTGTGTGGATGTGCTGACACCAACCATCCCCAGCATCCCCAAGCTCTGAACTTTTATAGAGCTATCAAAAAAACCCAGCTTAATCTGTTATGTGGAGAGGTGAGGGCAAGAACTGGCTGGGCTGAGTGGTGGTGTGACAGGAGGAGGAAGCCTCCAAATACAGCTGCTGTTCAGCACCAGCTCCTCGAATGTTTATTTTATTTAGAAAGCACTTTTTTGTAGGTACTGACTTCACTCCCACCTATTGAATTTTGGAGGAGATCAGTTAACTTGGTGGGTTTTTTTTTCCTCCCTAAAGATTCAGAGAAGCTGCTTTCCCACATAAGAAGATGGTTGGTTGGTGTTGGTTTGGGTTTTTTTCTAACCAAGGCTTGAAAACACAGATGAGAAAAAGGCAAATATTTTCATCTGCAGTTTTTGTGGCTGAAAAGGTTTTGCCTCCCTTGCTGCTGTCTTTGGAAGCCCTGTACTGAGCTTACTGCAAAACCCTGGTCTTTAAAAAGCCCAGGGGGGAACTGTTTTGAAAATCAACCTCATACTTACCAACTTCTCTTGGGTTTTTCAGGAGTAAAGCCAAGACAACTTGCAACATGGAAGAAAGAAAACTCCAGACAAGCTTGTGTCTCTGGACTTGAGTTTCTATCTCCAGACTGGTTTGGGTTTTTTTCCTTACCCTGTCCTCAGTTGATGCCTGGAGGTGCTGCATGCACTCAAAAAGGTGAGTTTTACCCCTGCCCAAATGCTTGATCCTGCATAAACATGTTTGCTTTTTATAAGCAGAGAGGAGCAAGCCCCCAGCGGGCTGAGCAAACCTGTTAACTGCTGGGATGGAGCTGCCTGGCCCTTAACTGACAACTTAAAGGTGCAGTATAGCTTGTCCCACTCCCCTTGACAGCTTCTGTAAACACCCCAGTGCTCCCAGCTCCTCCAGTTGCCCTCTCACCCAGAGGGGAGCATGGGCCAGGTTGGGGGAGGTCCCCCTCACCCTCTTTATCTCCTGTTCTCCCTTTCCCTGGACCTGGTGTCACGTTAATTTTTGCATTCCTGAGGTTTGTCTTGGCACGTGGCTCAGAGAGCAGGGAGGGCCCAGAAGCCCAGCAAGTGAATCTTTATGTAAACGAGTGCTGATTATAATTACACTGCTGTAATTACCCCTGAGCAAATAAACAATCAAGGGCATCCTGGAGGCAGGCAGGGTTTACCCAACCTCTGCAGAACCCCGGGAGCAGATCGGGTGTGCTCCCTCTGGGCTCGAAGAGAAGGGGATGGACTTGGAGCAAGTGCTCAGTTTTCCAGTGTCCTGCTCCATGTGAGCTGGGGGGACACGGGAGCAGCCCGTGGGAAGGAGAAGTGTCTCTGGGTGTCTTTTGCACAGCAAGGATGACTTTCCATGAGATAGTCTTTGCTCCCTTTCTGGGCTGATTGGATCCAATTGGATCTGCTGGGGGATCTCTGAGCCTACTGGAGGAGCAGGAAGGGAGTTTCTTGTCCCATGAAATGAGCCAAGAGGGAGTTTCAGCACCTCTGCCCTTCCCCTGGGGGTTCCCCAGGCTGGGCTGGCAGTGCTGCCTGCAGTGGCTCTAAGAGGCAGAGCATTGTGCCCTGCACCAGTACAGGGCAGGGGGACCTGCTGGGATGCAGCTCTGGGGAGAAGGACCTGGGAGTGCTGGTGGGCAACGAGTCCACACAGAAGAGCAGCATCTCCATCAAGCCCTGCCCCATGGTCCTCCCTGGGCTCCTGCCTCCCTCTGGCAGCTCAGGACCTCCCCAGCTCAGCCCAAGCTCTTCCCCCCTCGCCCCCCCATCATCAGCCAGCCCCCTTTGGCTCCTCAGGTCTCTCCCTGCAGATCCCTTCCCCATCTCCTGGGGGTAGCTACTGATCAGCACCTCGCTGTCTTCTCCAGCTGCACAGCCCCAGGGCTCTCAGCCTGTGCTGGGCACAGAGATGCATCTTCAGAGCCTCTGCTGGACTCTCTCCAGTCTCTCCTGAACTGGGGAGCCCAGAACTGGACCCAGTACTCCAGGAAGCAGCATCACTAGGGCAGAGTAGAGGGAGAGAGGAACCTCCCATGCCCTGCTGGCCACACACTTCTGAGTGTCCCCCAGGCCCCTTCTTGGCCATGAGGGCCCATGTCCAACTAGCCCTTGCCTGCAAGTTGGATACTATTCCTTTTGACTCCTCTTCATCCATCTCAGTTTCCCCTTCCTTTTCTTGAGCTCGAGTGACCAGAACTATTCCCCTTGAGCCTTCTGAAGGACTCAGCCCCAGCTCTCCTACTGCTCTTCCCACCCGAGCAGGCCTGTGCCTGCCACAGCCAGCAATCCTGCCTGCACAACACCCACCTCCTTCAGCACGGGGGGGCCAGCAGCTGGAGAGGGGAAGCATCCAGCCCTGGCAAGAGCAGGATGTGAGCACCAGCCCCTGCCCCTGATGTGTTGGTGGAGCTGGGAGCATCTACCTTGGTGCTGAGTGACAGTTCAGTGCTCCGAGCTGCTGTGCCTGCTCAGATTGCTTCCAGCCTTTGAATGGCATTTCAGGTGCAGCTGTTTCATGGAAAGGAGATTCTTTTTTCCTCCTGGATTGCTGTGAATGTGCCACATCATAATTAAAAGCCAGTGAGCTGTGGGCACTGGAATTAGGACGGGCGTTTGCGGGCGGCTCGCCGGCTGGAGACACGGCGTTCGTGCAACGTTTCTGCTCTGCTTTCTTTCACAGGGCTTTCTGTAATGAAATCAGGCTTCCAGTGCTAGCAAACCATCTGCTGCTTCCCCAGGGTCTGCAGGGGCATTAACTCCCCTTTACCCCCTGCAAAACCTCTGCCTTTGACCCAGACGGTTTTGTCGTGAGGGGTTTAGAATTATTTTTGTTGGAAGAGACTTTTCAGAGCGCCCTTCCCCCAGCACTGCCCGGGCACCACTGAGCCCTGGCCCTCAGCACCACAGCTCCACGGGGGGCTTGGAAACCCCTCCAGGGGTCACAGGGACTCCCCCCCTGCCCTGGACAGGAGGAAGTTTGAGCCCTGGGAGGGGGGAAAAAGAGAAAAGCATCGACAAGGAGGAAGCATCTCCCTCCAGCCCTCTCCCCACTGTTTTTTCTGTGCTGCTGAGACTCTCTCTGCTCCTCTCCAGGCTTCTCCCCACTTTGCTGCTGAGGAGCTGTCTCCAAGTGACAACGGTGAGCGGATTAATTAATCTGCCTGTCAGCCCTTGGCAGCAAGAAGCTCTGCCACGCCAGCTCTAATTAAACTGAACAAAACCTACCTTTATCTCCAAACCTCGCCGCGGGCTGGGATAAGGCAGGAGGCCACCAGGAGCTGATCTCAGGCAGCTTCATCGTGCCCAAGAGCCTGGCACCCACCCTTGCTTCTCCTTGAGGATGGATGGGCTGGGGAATGTGTCTCCTACGATGGCTGTGTCACCCTGAAAGGCAGGTCAGGAAAGGGCTGGGATGCTCCAGGTCCTCTGATGCCACCAGACCCCGGGGAGGGAGAGGTGGGTGGGGAGGGGGTGGCTGTCAGCCCTCTGGCAAATTAGATGCTGAACATCTTGCCCACCTCAAGAAGGTGGATTTTCCACTTCAGTCTCCAGTGCTTGTAGAAAACCCTTGGGTGGGGTCTGGGCACCTTACGGGACCTCCCGGGGCCTGCCAGAAAAGTCCTGGGTGAAGCCTGGTGCCTGTTGATGCTCCAGGCAGCTGCAAGGCAATGTCAGTCAGAAACAGTTACAGAAGAAGTGCAGACAGGAGTCAGCCGTGGGGAGGACACGTGTCCCACACGGGGTGCAGTTTCTTGGAGCCTGGCCTTGCTGGGGGGTGACCCCAACCCCGGAGCTGCCAGCACCCTGGGCCACCCTCTCCCGTTTCCCTGCGCCACGGCCTCTGGGCTGCGGGGAGCAGCTCTGGCTGCAGTTCTGCTGCTCCTGGCAGAGGATGGCTGATCTTCCTTAGCTGAGGAGGGCTGATAAGAGCATTAGCTGGAGGGTGAAGCAGGTGTTTGCAAGGCAAGCGCCTTCTCCTGGTTCCCTGACCAGAGGGGAAGGCTAAACCAGGGTGGCTGTTACAAAATCCACGTACACAGGGGCCTTCAGCTGGTGGTTCACCTGGGTAGCAGCAGTCACCATACGTGCTGGTGGTCCTGTCCTTCTTGGGGGTTTTTTTCCTAGCTACAGAGGTCAGGGAACTTTAATTGCTGTATGATTAAGTGACTTCTAATTTCCCTCTCATCAAATGTAATCCCATTTGCTCCTTCTTCTTTCCCTTTTCTTTTTCTTTCCCCCCTCCTGGAAATTAAATTAACATACCATCTAATTATTCAGCCACTTCTCTAATTGCTGAGGGGACTGTGGTCGTTGTGCTTGTTTAATTAATTGAGTCTCGCAATGTTTAATGCAGGATTTATTGGCTCTGGAGCTGGGGTGCAGGGCTGGCAGGAGCAGAGTGCTCCGTGGAGAGGGATGGAGG
The DNA here is from genome assembly GCA_013399075.1 of Chloroceryle aenea. Taxonomy (NCBI): domain Eukaryota; kingdom Metazoa; phylum Chordata; class Aves; order Coraciiformes; family Cerylidae; genus Chloroceryle; species Chloroceryle aenea. Next base: position 7,708 of record VWZY01001790.1, read on the forward strand.
GCTTGGGATTTGAAATCCATCCCTCCCCATTTTTTTTTGAGTATAAATATGGAGCAAAGCCCTTTCCCTGCTGCTTCAGTTGCCTTTCTGGGTGCATCCTTTTTAAGGGTGTTTAAAAACACAGCATATCCAGAGTCCTTCCTCGTGTCAGTGGAAATTTGCCCTCTGAAGGTGACCCTTGGGATGCTCGTGTGTCCCGGGAGCCGCTGGCCATCTCCCGGCAGGAGCAGCCATGGCTAAAAGCCAAGGAGCAGGAGCAAGATGGACTTGTCCGGGTGCCAGGAGGGAAGCAAAGGGCTGGTGGGCCCTGAGGGGAAGACTCTGCTGGGAACAGAGGCACATTCAGGCAGAGAGATAACAGGCTCCTGCTGTGTTCCTCCTGCGGGCAGGTTGCTTTGGCTGGGGGCTGCGACTGAAGCAGATCCCTCGTGTTTCGCTTTGCTGGTGACTCGGAGCACTGTGCAGCCTGCTCCCTGGCCCTGGGAAGGGCAGGCAGGACCTCCCAGCACTGCCTTTATACTTTTTATTACCTGCCTGGGACTCAGCTGCTCGAGAACTGCCCCAACACACTGCCCCTGGCTCCAGCCCTTCTTTCAGGGCTGGCTCTGGCCCCTGCTCCGTGCTCACAGCCGGGATGGGGCTCAGCTCAAAGGCTGGGTTATTCCCCCATCCCGATGCACAGCATCCTTCTCTCTGCCTGCTTCACATCTCTGAGGCAAAACCTGCCCGTGTGTGCAGCACAAGGCTCTGCTCTGAGCTGATGCTTCCATATGTCACCATCATATCAATAAAAATCCCCGAGCCAGCCAACTGATCTGAATGTTTTATTTGCAGACCTGCCAGGCATCTGTAAATTCCAGGCATCCCCATTTCCGTGGCAGGGGATTTTATAAGAGGCAGAAGAGCTTTGAAGTGAACCCCCTCTCCCCCAGCAGCTCTCCCAGCACCAGCGGCGGTTGGAAGCCTGGGCTGTGGAGGCAGCTCCAGACCGACAGTGGGAGCTGGAGGGGCACAGCAGGTCCGTTGGGTGGGGTGGCCCCACGCTGAGACCAGCTCCCCCCCTTTTAAAGGATTATACCTGGCTGGAATGCAAAGGGGAGGGAGGAAGGAGCAGTGCTCCTGGGCTGAGCCCTCCCAGGCACAGCCACCAGCACCCAGGGGCAGGTGAGTCCTGCACAGGCTGCTTTGCCAGGAAGAATTCAACCAATTCCATGATGCTCCGTCCTTCCTGACCTGTGGGAGGCTGCCCTGCACAGCACCTGCTCCAGACTGAGCTCCCTTCTTCCTGCCACACACCATCACCGTGTCTCCTGGTCCCAGTGAGACCTCTCCCTAGGCTTTAAATCTCAAAACCAAGTGACTTTCCCCAGAGGAACCCAATCGTCTCTTTCTCTAAGTCAGGAGCTGGCAGCAGCTCCCTCCCTGCTTTGACTTTCACAAGCGAGCACAAAGGGACAGCTTTGGTGGGAGATTGCTTTGCAAGAAGGGAACAACCCTGGAGCAACTCCTTGTGCTTTCTGTAACGGATCCCTCCTCCCTGGTGTTTGTCAGGATCCCTCCTCCCTGGTGTTTGTCAGGATCCCTCCTCACTGGTGNTCCCTCCTCCCTGGTGTTTGTCACGTAGACTGGGCTGTCTGCTCAGGGCTTGGGTTATTTCTCTGCAGGATGGAGGAGCAGGACACAAACCACCTCCTGGGCTGGCTCAGCTGGATGAGGCTGCTCTGGAGATGTTTCCCATTCAGCTGGTGAGAGCCACAGGAACGCAGCCCTCCTTGGAGGGCACGTGTTGTGGAGATTAGGCTGGTGTATTCAACAGCACTGAGGGCATTAGATAAATCCTCCTGCCAGAGCTGCCCCTCCTCTGCTTTCCCTGGGCAGTGCCAGGACAATGTCCTTATGCTGCTCCCTCTGCCACGGTTCCTGCTGCAGACCAGATTCTGGTTCACAGTGGCCAACCTGCAGTGCCCAAGCCTGTTTAGAGAGGAAAAGCACCAGGAAGAAAACAAGAATCATAGAATCACAAACTGGCTTGGGTTAAGAGGACTTTTCAGGCTCAGCTAGTGCAACCTCCCTGCAATGACAGGGTGCTCAGAGCCCCANGGCATAGGAACAGAATCCCCCCCCTCCACCAACTGCCCACAGGTTTGCTCCCAGTACCCAGCAGCCTGAGGTGTGCTGGCTGGTCAGGTCAGTGTCCCAGATGACAGCACACTCTTCCAGACCCAGGCACCTCTGTCTGCCAGCAGTTGTTTTGGATGAGACCTTGGGAAAGCAGGCTCTGTTCTGTATCCCAAGGATCACGCTCCTTGTGCATCAGTGTTCATCCCCTTCCCAGCCAAATGCTGCTCCAAGAACGAGTATCCCTTGCCTCTGAGAAACTGAAGGCAATTTGACTGCAGGGCTTAAATCCGGTGTAAAATGTACTCGGATCTGAGTGCTGATGGGGAACATCTGGTCCGTGACCTTCACGCCCGAGGAGGTGTGAAACGACTCTTTGGAGATAGCTCTGCAGCAGGCAGGAGGCTTTAGACTGGTTCATTATTGCTCCAGCCCGGAGCCCTGGGCAAGGGCCCGGAGAGCTGGGGGGGCTGAGTTCAGGTGGAGGTGGGAGAAACGGAGGGGTGAGGGACAGCCCTGCTGCTGGGCACAGGGACAGCCCCCACGGGAGCACCGGTGACACGATGGCACTTCTCTTCTTGCTTCACTCCTCAACAGCCCTGCGCAACCCCCGAGGAGCAACCCGCGTGGCTTCTGTCCCCTAACAGCTCCCTATCCCGCTCCCTTCCAAGCATCCCACCTGGACCATGTTGCAGGGAGAAGGTGGGGGACACGTGCTGCTGGAAATCGGAGCTGTTCCTCCACCTGCCCACTGCCACCCAGCCTGTGGCTGCAGCACGCTCTGGGGGACTTTGTTTATTCCAGCTTGAACTTTTAATCTGTTCATGGGGATGGAGATGGAAACAGGGAAGGCGGCTGCTCTTCTGCTGCACAGCATGTGCCCAAAGCTCAGCCCGGGCAAGAGGAAGAGGGGCTCATAAAAATATGATTAGATTTACTCTGCCTCATTTCAAACCAGAGCACGCTCGTAACTCACGGTGACAGAGGAGGGTTCACCAGGCGGAGACCCCACCGACAGACAGTTCAGGAACCACTTTCAATTAGGAATTTCTTGGCAGGTTCCCAACTTTGTGTCAAACTCTTCTGGGCTGCGTTTTGGCCGGGTTAGCTTCATCTGTGTAATTGAGTCCCCGCTGAGCAGCAAGGTGGGAGGGTTTGTCTTTGCTCGCAGGCAAGGTGAAGGACTGTCCCTGACAGCCTGTGCAGGAGGCTGTCACACCCAGCCTAGAAAACTGCCTCCTGGCTAAAATTTTCCATTTCAAAGGAATAAAAGGCACACACACACACAAAAAAAAAGTTTGGAAACCACTGGGTTTGAGCTTAAAAGAAAATATGTTTTCAAATTCTATGCCAAGCAAAAAAATAGAATTAATCCAAGGTGTCCCTCCACCTCTCCAGGCCGGTGTCCAAAATTCATCCGGCCTTAGACTGGCGGGGCTGGGGTGAGACAGCTCGAGTGGCACGACCACAGCATCCATCCCGGCCCTGCGGGAGGACTGGGCAGCCCATGGCTGGGCTGTGGCTGAGCTGGAGCCTGAGCTCTGCTTCAGCGGCCGCTGAAAAATGTTCAAGGCTGTTTTATGGCCGGCGGATCTGGCCCGAAGCCTTCCGCCCTCCCCCGAGGTTTCAGTGAGAAAGTCGTTATTTTGCTGGGTTTTGTTGATGCTGTGTGTAAGAGTTGCCATGGCTCTCGCCCGGCACACCTCTCCTGGCCGGGAAGTGGGGGGGACTGGGATGGGGAAGGCTCAAGGCACCGCTGCTGCCATCGCC
>VWZY01001790.1:17861-28821 GCA_013399075.1 Chloroceryle aenea
CTCGCCACTTTTTATCTGCCCCTACTGGGGCCGTGCCCGGTGGGGTCGGGTGGTGCCACCCCGCAAAGGGGGCAGAGCCGGGTCCTTTGGGCTTCCTCGGAGGATGGCGAGGAGCGGGGCAGAGCCGGGATCAGGCCCCCACCCCTCGCTCGGTGTCCGGGCTGCCGAAGGAGTTTGCTTCATACTTGGAGAGCGTCCCGCCACGCAGCAGCACAAACACNAGGGAGGGGCGGGGAGTGGGGGTGTCTGTGCAAGATTTTAGGAGCCTTGAGCGCTTGGGTTTGCTTTTTTTAGCTGCTGGTTTTAACTGGGCCTTTGGTTCAGACCCAGATCTACCCACCGCGGCGCGGACTCTGGGTTGCAAAGCAGAGCTGGCGATGCTGCACCTGAGAGCTGCTCTGGGCTGTGCCGGTGCCCGGTGTGAGCAGGATGCTCACCGAGGATCGGTGGCACCGGCAGCCGGTGGCAGCTGCGGGCTTGTCCCCACTGCNTTTAAGAAACGGAAGGATCGACGGCCGGGCTCCGGCTGCATCTCCAACCCCGTCCCTTTCTCCCGGCTCCCGTCGGCAGCGCTCGGCAGAGCTGGGGTGACCGTATCCAGAGCTTTGCAGGGGCTGGGAGGCCACTTTCAGCCCGGCGTCGAGGGAGGGAATTTCCCACTCTTGCTTCTGTCTGTAGGAAGGCTTTAAAAAAAACACCCTAGACCTCGGGTGGCTTTATTGCACATATATGGTAGCTTGTAGCCAGCACTGATTTAAATCCTATTGTTGCTTCGGGAGCCNAATAGCGCTGGATCTTGAGGTGCTTGCTCAGCCCTGGTCTGGTTTGTGTCTTGCCTGGAGGAGGGAGCAGAGGAGGTGCAGTGCACCCTGATGCTGGCTGCAGGCACCCCGGGGGATACCTGGATGTCCCTCCTCCCAGCTTCCCATCAAGCTGTGTGTGGTTGGAGCTACTCGGCAGCAGGATGTGGCTCCAGGGCCAGGCTTCTCCTGGGCTCCATGGCCACAGGATTCACAAGGGCAAGAGGAGAGCCCAGCCCAGCACCTTCCGGGCCTCGTGGCACACAGTCCCTGGGTTTGCTGTGACACAGAAGGGACTCGGGGCTGGTGGAAGCGCCGCGTGAATCCCGGCTGTGTGCTGAGCTCCCCGCTCTGAAACCAGGATCATCAGTGGATCCCAAATCCAGACTCTCGTGTTTGTGGGTGTTCCCGGATTTCATGGCAGAAGCGGCCGCGATGCTGCNGGCACTGCTGCCTTCTCCCCGAGAGGTGGGCATCTCTGGGTGCCCACACTGAGGGAGGGCTGGGTGTTGCTGGGCGCTGGATCCGGCCGGGCTGCAGCTGCACTGGGTGCCCTCCCATGGTGCAGCCACGAATCACAGCTCGGCCATCTCCCTGCTCTCCCAGGGAAAGGCTCCTCCTCGGGCTGCCATTGGACTGCTCTCCTACGGCAGTGCCAGGCTTGGGGGCTCCAGGGCCTGCTTTTGAGGCTGCTTCCCATCTTCGGGGCCTGCAAAATCTGCAGTTTCTCTTTTTGAGGTCAAGGTACCTCTTGTGTCATCCTAAACACTGCTGCCGTAGCATTCAGCACCCAGGGCAGGCAGCTTCCTACCCCTGCAAGCCCTGTCCTGGGACATGCTGGACCACGCAGGAGTGGGCTCGAGGGATCACAGATTTCATCTCAAGGTGCACAGCAGAGCTGATCCTCAGCGGGGAGGGAGGTGCCGAGAGCAGCAGGGGTCCAGGGACCCCACATGGCTGCCATTGCAGGAGGTGCAGTAGCCCAGCTCAGGACTGGTGTGTGTTTTGCTGGTGTGGGTTTTCCCCCCACCCCTGATGCCACAGGCAATTCCATTGCTGGTCTAAACTAAAGCACATGTGCACAACCCCACTTCTAGGACCCAGCCAGGGTAGCAGCATAGGATCCTGCTCCAGCAGCTCCCAGAGCTTGGTGTGCATGGAGAGGGGGTGAGGACCCGGGTACCAGCCAGCCCATCCACTCCCATCCTGCCCGGGATCGCCTGGCATCCCAGGAGTGATGCTGCAGCCATGGGCTGAACCCATCCCTGGTCGTGGTGAGCTGCTCCAGCTGCACCATTAGCTGGTTGGACCGGAGAAATCCCACCCAGCCCAGCTTTTTCTGGGATTTGGCCAGTTTGGAGTCATCCTTCCCCATCAAACTTGGAGGAGAGCAAGAGAAACCCAAACTTGCTCCCTCCTGGTTGTGCCAGGCGTGGTGTGGAGGTGCTCTCATGTGAAGGAGCATCCCGAGAGTGCAGGAATGAAGCAACCCCCTCTGTGATCGCCCTGGGAAGGGAAATGCCACAAGCAATTTCGTTCCTATTGCTTCGTCGTCACGAAACCCAAAACGGGCTCACTTTGGAACTCGACATCCAAAGAGCTAAATTGAAACAATCTCTTTGCCACCGCGGTGTTCCCGAACGACGACAGAGAAGCATTTCCTTCCGCAGCTGTTCAAAGGCCACGTCGTCGCCATGTCAGTCCCTTAATTAACAATGTCAGTCACATCAACGCTGATTTTTGTGAAGTGTTTTGATTTTAATGGAACCACATTTATTTTTATTTATTTTTTTTCCCAGCAGAAAAGGTTTCCTTTGAACTTTGTCCAAACCGAGTGTAGAAAGCGGATGGATGGTGGCTGCCGGGAGGGAGGCCGGGCAGCCCTGCCCCGGGGGCCACCATCCCTGCACAGCAGGAGGTAGCCCAGGAGGGGAAGTTCCTCCTCTAGCATCGCTCCCAGGCTCCAATAATCCAAGGCAGGAGTTGCATTTTCCTCTCTTTCAGCAGCTTTTGCTGTTCGCCGGGACCTGGCTGCGCGGCGCTTGGGGCAGGGCGATAAATCCCGTCCCTGAGCTCTCCTGGGCTGTGCTCGGCATGGAGCAAGGAGATGATCCCTGAGCAGGGGCTGTGCTGTTGGCTTTGCTGTCACAAGGCTCTGGATTTAGGGAGCTCCACGATTTCATCTTGGCTTGTTTTATTTCCAGGCTTCAGCAGAGGAGTGAGGTGGTTGTAAGCCCAGCCCTGGTCCTTCCCAAGGAGAAAAATGTGTCTCTGAAGGAAGCAGATTTTGAAGCCTATTTAAAGCAAGCAAATAGGCCAGGATTTTGGGGATGGGTGGAGCAAACAGCCATCACTGGAGGCTCTCAGGAGCTGGGGAGGACGAACAACCCACCACCCTTGCTGTCCCCAGGCTGTGGCAGCTCCAGGGGCAGCTGGGCATCGACAAAAATGTTTGGACCAAGTCCTGGGGGTGAGAACCACGTTTGCCCCATCTTTGCCATCTCTGGGTCTTGCTCGTGATGTCAGAGCTGTTTGCAAAAGCACCAGGTGCTGACGCCGCTGACCAGGCTGAGGCTTCTGTGTGGCTCAAGGTGGCTTTGTTGCCTTTAATACTGTTGGGTTTGCTCTGGCAGGGTGGGCTGGGAGCTTGGGGTGTATTTATTGCTGGCTGTTGTTGCTCCCTAACCCTCCTCTATAAAACACCGGGGCTGTTGGACTCGGTGATAGCTGCTGGTGACCAAGGACCTCTTGGCACCATAAAATGGGGCAGAGCCCCTGGTCCCATTGCCCTGGGCAGCCTCGTGCTGGAGCAGAGCAAAGGGGAGTTCATCCCTGTGCCACCGGCCACGGGGCTGCAAGCCAAAATCCTGAATCCTTGTGGGATGTGTCCTGGTGCTCATGGTCCCCAGGGAGAGCTGGGCTGCAGCCAGCAGAGCCATGCTGGGAGGAGTAGGCAGGGGATGGACCCAGCAAGGTGCTGGGATGGCCTTTTGGGTTCTCTCCAGGGTTTTCCCTCTCTGCTGCCTTCCCCATGACAGGCAGGGATGCTGAGCTGCAACATGGGGGGACCAAAGCCAGCCAGAACCTTGGGTAGGAACCAAAACATCTTCATCCCCTCAAGCAGGTGCTGCCTTCCACCCAGGGACACCCTCCGTGGTGTCCCTGAGGAAAGGCTCGTGTCTGATTTAACAGGGCAGCTGTTGTCTTCATTAAGTGGTGCTGGCTTATTAAAAGCACATTTTTGAGGCTTAGCAGCTCCACGGAGCCGTCTGGGAGGGACGGTGCCAGCGGTGGAGCCGCTGCACGTGGCAGGAGGACGTGGGAGGCGGCCGCTGGCAGTGATGCTCTACCAAGCAGGGCTGGGTGCCAATGGCATCGCCCCACTGCCCCAAACCAGGGTGGGAACACCCCTGCTTAGTGCCTAAGGGCAATTCTGGGAGAGCTGGAAGGACTCAGCCAGGATTTGGGTGGCATGAGCCCTCTGAGCACTGGCAGAGGCAGGACACGTGGACATGAAGGGGCAGTGATGTCCGCCTGGCAAAGCATCGCTTGCAGTAGGATCTCCCTGGCAGAGAATGGATGAGGAGAAGGGGGGTGTCTGGTGTCTGCCTGTTTCCAAGACCAGACCTGAGGACAACTGATCCTTTCCATCCTCCAACAGCAGCAGAGGAGCTGCGGTGGGACGATGGAGGAGAGGTGGCATGGGCACAGGGCTCCCCGGCAGCTCGGGGATGACGGGTGGCAGGGTGTAGGACTGGCTGTGCCGGCTCTGCTCCCGCAGGCAGCAGGAGAGGAGATGTGCTGCACTCCAGCCTCTCGCTGGAGCTCTTCCTCCCGCCGCGCCGTTATCTTCCAGCAGCGCTTGCTTTAATTTCCTCTTGCTCCGAGCAGCACCGGCAGGTCCCCCTGCAGGGTCTAGGCTGGGAAAGGTGGAAAACCGGCAGAAAAGGAGCAGATTGTCCCTCCCCACATCACTCCACGGTCCTGCCCTGGGTGCTGGCATCAGCTCCTCCGCAGGAGCGCGGGCAGGATTTGGGTGGCCGTGCTCTGACTGTGGGTAGCAGTTTGTGGCACCGTGCCATGGTCTGGGGGCAGGAAAACCCACCCCCATCTCAGCCACGAGCGCGATCAGATCCGATCTGGAGGCATGGAAGGAGGGCAGGAAGGGCAGTGCCTCTGCAGTTCTCTCGCTCGGACATCCTGGGCTCGCTCGGGAGTGAGCAGAGGGCTCCGAAAGCAGAACTTGGCTTTTTTGGAAGCTTTGTGGCTTTTCCCTGTGGAAAGTCTCCAATCCCTGAGGGCATCCCAAGTGAGTTTTTCCCCACGGTGACAGGAAGGCTCAGGGGGACGTGTCCATCTGCGTCAGCGTGAAGCTGAGCCGCCGTGTCGGCAAAGGCTCAGGTGACCCCGACCTGCTGCCTTCTGGAGACCCTCCAGCTCTCCCAACCCTCTTTATCCCAAGCATCTCCCAGTTCTGCACTCCCTCCACCCTCACTCTCCATTCCCAATCCCCTGCCCTTGCTGTCTCGGGAGGAATTTCTCATTTGTTCGCTCTGGAGCAGCACTAAGTGGTTCAACATGTCGGCAGTTGCTGCTGGAGTCGGACAGTAAATGCTAATGGGATATTAGGCTGTGCAGCGTCCAAAACCCACTGGAAGGGTTTAGTGCAAATTGGATTTGCAAACCTCTCTCGGGTCTCTCTGCCCTCAGCAAAGCGCCGTAATCCTCGGCGGGCGCCTTGACAAGGCAGCTCCTTCTGTGCAAGGAGAAATGAAATAGATACGGAGACAAGAGGAGGGAAGATACAGGGGGATTCCCCCTGCCGGGCTGGAGCTGGTGGCGGCATCGCCCGCGCGGCTTGGTCGGGATGCTGTCCAGGGGTGCAGATGGAGGCTGGTCCCTACAGGGCACCCGGGTGCTGCAACTCCTACCTCCTGCCCCGGCACAGCTCCTTTCTGGTTCAACCCGTCCCGCTTACAGGGGTGCTGAGTAAGGACAGGATCTGAGCCGTGTTTTTCTAGGGATGAGAAAAGGAGCTGTGAAGGTGGGAGCTGAAGAGACCGTGCTGGCCCACCAGAGGTGCACGGAAAAGCCAAAGGTGGCCACTCTGCTCCTGCAGACACCCTGGAAAAGTGAGGAATTCATACAGAGTCCTTCAAGGGCCATTGTCCTCCCAGGGTGGTGTTTGCAGAAGGGAAACTGAGGCACGCTGTGGAACGGTGACCCCCCTGGGGACACGGCGGGGCTGGAAGGTGCCGTGACACCGGCAAAATCTGCAGAGAAGGGAAACCCTGAAACCAGGGCAGGCAAAAGTGGCCAACGCCTCTGTAAATGGGAGGAGGCGATGCTTTTGCAGCAGCCCTCTTGCCCTCCTGCCTCCGTTGGGATTTCACCTCCTGGATCCCCCCGGGCACTTTCCCTTTCTCGGGGCGGGGGACAAAGGCGCTTCTGGGCAGCTCACAGATACCAGGGGTGTCGAAACCAGCCCAGAGGAAGCACATCTGGGGCCTGGGCTCCATCTCGCTGCCAAAAATTTAAGCTTTTAACCCTCTTTCCCCAGGCACCGGGATTGTTCAAACAAGCCACAGTAATTAGTTTCCTCCAACAAACCGCCTCTTTCTGGCATCGGGTGGTTATTTGGGGGGGGGTGTGGTTTGTCACTCCAGATAAAAAAAATAATTGACGTTCAGGCTTCAGGTTTCGGCATGAGGGGGAAATTCTGGGCTGGAGAAATGACGTTGGGAGGTACCTAAAGCTGCTGTTTGCTGGCACGGCAGCACCCGTGGGTGCCCAGCACTGGCAGGTCTTGCCTGGAGTAGGGTTGGTTTTTCTCAGCTGGAGTTATCCCTGATTTCCTGCAGGGCTCCAGAAAACATCCTGAGTTTGGTGGGATTGCAAACGCTATATTTGTTTTATTTTCTCTCCCCATCAGCAAATGGGATTTGGCTGCACTGAGGGGAGTTTGCAGTTTTTATTCCCACCTCATTCCAAGTCACGGCGTCATTTCCCGTGGTGCCACAAGCTCCAGCTGATGCACCCGGTGATACCACCCTGAAGCATTTTTCTTGCTGTTTTACCTCTACTTACTCACCTCTTGCCATCAAGGGCAGCTCTTGCTGCTGCTCAGAACTGGCTGAATCAGCTTACAAAGGTTTTGGGGTTGCTGACCTTGGTCAGACCTTGCTGGGGTCAGTAGGGATGTGCAGCAGCTGGGCTGGGGACCGACATGAGCAGAGAGATGACCATGAGCTGGGGACTGCACCCCCCCTTCTCCAACTGACTGGGATTTTGAAACTCTTTGGCTGATTTTTAGCGAGGAAGTGGAATCGAGATCCCCCAAAGTGCGATGTTTGCAGCGATTTGTTTTCAGAACTGGTGGGGGAGGAGTGTGGGGGGTGCAGGTCTTGGCCAGGTGCCCACTGTGCAGCACTGGCCGGGTGTCCCCGAGCTGGCTGGGCAGGGTGAGAGCTGCAGTGACTCGTGCTGCATTTAAATGGCTTTTTTTTTTAATGCTGATTTATACTGCAGCTGCATTTCTGCCACTGTCAGGCCTCGGAGAGGTGGGAGCAGCAGGGTGGGAGGTGAGGGCAGCGAGGCTGGAGGGGAAACAGCATCTTTATCAGCTAAACCCACCCGGGGCTGAGCTGGTCCCAGCGTGGGGACTCAGCAGGACACTGCAGCAGGAATCCCTGCTCCTGAGTCCGCATCTGCAGCCGGATTCCTCCCCATCGGCCGCCTGCTGAGTACCCACCATTAATTAATGACATGAAAACCCCCGTGGGACATCGGGAAAGGATCAAAGCCACTGGTGCAGCCTCCCAGGCCATGGATGTGTCTCACGGGGCCGCTTGCCTCCCCACAGCCCCACGTCGTGCCGGGGCACACGCCGGATGGCGAGAGCAGAAATCCCATGGAGGGACAGGAGGTGGTGAGATCAACCAGCATCACCCTGGCACCCAGCTCACAAGGGCTCCTTAGAGGGGTCCAGTCCCAAAATGGGTCTGAGTGGGGCTGGCTCGGCTCAGGGGTGGGCAGGGGTTTGGTGAGTGTGGTGTGGCCCCAGGGTTTCTGGGCTGGGGGCACCAGAACGGTGCCAGGTGCTGCAGAGGGCACTGGGTTTTCCATCCCAGCAGTTTTGGCTTCAATCCATGCGTGGCTCAGGGTGACAGGATGCTGTCCCCAGGCACACAGAGACTTCAAGGTGCCCCTTGGCTGTGGCACGAGTTGAGATTTTCCTCCCTCGTGCTCCATCCCCTCCTGGAAGAGCTCCCAAAGCCGCTCGCTGGCAGTGTTTGCTCCATTGCCATTGTCACCACGGGCTCTCCCAGCTCAGGGACATGGGACAGCACGTCTCCCCCTTGGTGTGGGGCTCTGGCCGTGCCATAGGGGCTGCAGGGGGTCCTGTGCCTGCTCCCCCCCAGCTCTACAGCCCCGGGGGAGGAGGTGATGCCCTTTGGTGAGGCACGATGCCGGAGGTGCCATGAGATGCAGGATGCACATACAGCTCGGGTGAGTTAATGCATCCGAAATCCCTGCCACCTCCTGGTGCCACCTCCAGCGCTCAGCCTGATTTGGCTCCCCAGTGTCCCAGCTGAGGGAGACAGTGGGAATACAGACAGGGCTGAGAGCGAGGCTGCTCTGTCTCATGCCAGCCACCCAGGCTCAGCTCGGGAGGGCTGGAAAGCTGCACCTCAACCTCACCACTCGTGTTGAGAGGCAGCATCCCAGCTGTGGCAAAGCCACGAGGTCTTCCTTCCCCAGCCACGGCCCGGAGCACGGCGTGGCCATCGCCCCCCGGCATCGCCTGCAGCACCGTGGGCTGCACGTGCCCGGGCCAACCCTTCAGCTGCTCGGCGAGAACACATTGGTCTTATTTTTATCATGATGATGGGGTTGGGGCTTGGTTTGGGTTTGGGGTTTGTTTCCTACCCAGCTGTTTGGAGAGATGTAAACCAAACCCGCCGTAATTCAGCCCAAATGTAAATGTCGTGTCAGCGTGGGAACGCTGATGGTTGGCGTGTTCAGCCGAGGGGCTCCACGGGAAGGCTGATGCTCCCCCCGCCTCATCACAGCCCCTCCACCACCCCACGGGTGCAGGACCAGCTCCACCACTGCCATTTCCTCACTGGGGCTGGGCCAAGTGGCTGCAGCCAGGAGGGGCTTTGGTGGTGACCCCAAAAGCCGAGCTGTGGTGGGGAGCCCGGGGATGAGGGTCTTGCTCGTTCGTGGTTGGCTCCTTGTGGGGGGACTGGGGGAAGATGGGGCTGTGGGAAGAGCTTTGGAGTGCCTCGCGTTGGGCTGGTTTTCACTTAGGCAAAGCAGAACCATGTGTCCTGTGCTCGGCTCTGGTTTTGCTTACTGGGGAGGGGGGAAGGAGGAGCAGGGATGAGCCAGCGCCGCGGGGCCATGGGATGGGCTGTGGCCGTCACTGCTTTTGGCATCCAAAGCGCGAGGCTGTGCCGGGGTGGGAGCTGCTGGTGAGGATGCGGGTGCCCCACGTCCCCTGACGATGGGGTGCCTTCACTGAGAGGTGACATTCTGTGTCCCCAGAGCAACCTCAGGAGCAGAGCTGGAGGTGGGGACGTTGTCTTTCTTCCCTTCCTTTGCCTACTGTCAAAAGAGCAGGAAAATCCAACAGCTCAGCTCAGATCAGGGTTGGGTTTTTTTTTCCTTTCACCATTCTCCATTCTGGGGCCAGCTTTGACATTTTGGAGCTGGTTTGACCCTCCAGCAATCCCACCACTGGCTCTGGTACCCTTCAGTGCAGCTCCACCCTGCTCGGGGGGGTCAGAGACACCAGTGCTCTCAGGGAACTGGGGAACTGAACCTCCCCAGCGTCAGGAGCTTGCAGGGAGGTCTGGGGAAGGTCTGCCCAGGTGGTGCCTCCACCACCCCCATCCCCTCCGGGAGCAGCCGACTGTCCTCCTGAGCAGGACCAGGCGTTGGGCTGGAGGCTGCTGCTGGAGGAGCTGCTTTTCAGCAGCCCCTGGAGCTGCTTCACCGTGAGCCTGGATGGAAATTGTTTAATTCCTGTGGGGTGAGTCATGAGGAGCCGGGATTTCAAAGCAGCTTGGCTCCCATGTAAGGCACTAAAATAAACAGTGTGTGGCAGGTGGAAGCTCTCTCTGATGTCCCATCAAGGCCTTCATCTTTCCAAGTGTTTCATGTTGCCAAAAAACCCTCGGCCACTCCGTGGCCTCATCCATTCTCGCGGCGTGGCCGAGGCCAAGCGCTTCAAGAGAATCCATCAATGCCCGGAAGCAGAATCGACTGAAAATTTATGACACACTTACAATGCCTTATGGGTTCTCTGGATTCTGGGTGTCGAAGCATCAGGACTGAAAGTTTTCATGTTTTCTCCTTCCCCCTCCAGCAAGGGGTAAAAAAAACCAACCCCAAACCAATCCAACACCTCTGCTTTTTCCCCCTCATCTCACGACTCCAGGAGCTGAGGCTGGAAGGAGTCAGCAGATACTGGAACCAGATCCTCAGAGTCTGCTGGAAAAATTGGAAATGGGTTAGAAAAACAAAAAGAAAAGAAGAAGAGCTGTGAGAAAAACTGAGAGTGTGCAAAGAGCCCCAAGCACTGGGGTTTTGTGAGCGAAGGTAACAGGTCTGCGGGGAAGGGGTCGCTGCCTTCTGATTCCTCAGGAAGAGGCCGTGGAAACGCTGACATTTGGGAGCTGAGGAAAGCTCCAAGCAGAAAAGAGACTCGATTGATTTAACTTTTTTTTTTTTGCTGAACAGGGATGGTAAACAAGCCTCGGAAAAGTTTACTTAGGGTCACAGGGTGGATTTTTTGAGTCCTCTTTGAAGAGAAAGATGAGAGGAGCTCATGGAGGGTGTTCAGGAGGATCTGCAGTGACCAGGGGAGCCAAGACTATCAGCTTGTTCCCTCCAGACTAAGCGATGGGAGTTGGCTGTGCTGCTGTTTGTTGGTTTTCCTGAAGATTTCCAATTCTCCAGGACACGGAGTGTTTTTTCCTGTCTGGAAAGCAGCGAACCCCAGCAGGAGCCGCTTGCCGTGGGGATGAGAGGAGGACAGGTGATGGCAGAGGAGGCTGCTGGAGCAAAGGCTTCGTGCTGGAGCGGTTTTAGAACCGGGCTCCTGTGACCTGGGGCTGTTTTTTGGGGCTGTCCAGCAGAGAATGGTCTTTTCC
>VWZY01001790.1:45362-58828 GCA_013399075.1 Chloroceryle aenea
GGAATTACCCATAGTCTGGCTCTTCCCAGCTCCTCCACACACGATTTAGGTGTTTCAGGTCAATCTCAGCTAAAAACGTCCAATTTCAGTGTTTTTCATGCTCCCCTGACACCCCCCCAACATTTATTTTGAGGCCAGTCCCTCCCCTTCCCCCTTCCCCCCTCCCCAGCCCTACACCCAAAGGGCTTCCCCCATCCAGCTGCTTCCCAGGGCAATGGTGCAAAGCTGTGGGGGGGGAGGGANATGGAGGACCCCAAAGGTGGTCAGGGAGAGCCCGAGAGCAGCAAGGGCAGGACTGGGAAGCAGAGCAGGACCAGTCCCTCCCGCAGCAGCTGGCAGCCTCGTGGCCTGGTGCCCTTCACACAGTCCAGTCCTCCAAACAGGTTTATCCCAGGGATCGGTGTTTTGTGTTTTCCTCTAGATCACATCAGCTCTCCGACCTGCGGAGCGGATCCCGAATTGTTTGCAGAGACTGAAGGTGAAATTCTCGGAAGACCAAACCCTGTCCAGCCAAACAAGCTGGTCAGGTAACTAATAGATCAACAACAAAACCAACCTGACAGTCTGTTCTCCAGCAAGACAAAGACCTAGAAGCACTTGATTGCTTCCTTGTCTTTGTTCACTCCAAAGCTCCTCTTGTCCCTTCACCTCCATCAAGTCCAATCACCCCATGAAATCTCAACCCTCCAGCAGAGACAAAGAGACCTTGGCGGGGAGCTGAGCCAACAGCACTTACACGAACCACCCAGACAGATCGGGCACGACCCGGTACCTGGCCTCCGTCGTCTGCAAGAAGTGACAAGCTCTGCAGACGCGCAGGGCCCAGTTGGCCTCCGCCACCNACTGCCCTCCTCCGGGGGATAGAGGCCTTTCCTCCACCCACATGGGGCTGCCATCTTGTTTTGGCCACCATCTTAGGGTGGGAGCCACCAGTGTAGGGCAGGAACCTGCCCACTCTTTCAGACATCACACTGGTCTGAAAGGCTGAAAGCCCTGGGGCTGTTCAGCCTGGAGAGGAGCAGCCTGAGAGGGGAGCTGAGNCCTGGCCTCCGTCGTCTGCAAGAAGTGACAAGCTCTGCAGACGCGCAGGGCCCAGTTGGCCTCCGCCACGGGTTTCAACCACTTGCGCCACTGGAAGTAGCGCCGGTATCGCTCGGCGTCCTCGCTCAGCTCTCGCAGGTACCGCGCCAGGTCCCCGGCGCTGGCGAAGTCGTCGACGTGGATGAAGGAGTCGGGGGGCAGGAAGCGCTCGTAGTTTTCTCGAGGAGGCCCCAGCACGACAGGGACGGTGCCAGAGGACAAGGCGTTCCACCAGAGCTTCTCGGTGATGTAGTCTTCGTGCTGGGAATTCTCAAACGCTAGGTAGAAGTTGTACTGGGACAAGGTGGGAAGGAGCTCGTCCTGGGGCAGGGGCAAGTGATACTGCCCGTAGACGTCCACGGGAATGTGCTTCTTCAGCTCCTGGTAGTACTTCACCCGGTGCGACCCTGCGATCCAGTTGCTGACCACCCAGGCCACCAGCTTGGTCTTGGGGGGGATGCTGAGGGGCTGGGGCTGGCTGAGGAGCTGCAGCTCCCCGTAAGGGGTGAAGATATCCGAGTCTCTCCGGTAAGACATAGTGAGGTTGAAGAGGTTGTCCATGGCGCTTAAGTTCGGCGAGTGACTCGGAGACTCCAGGTTGAACCAGATCCAGCGCTGGGACGGGAGCCTGGGGAGCTGGGCCAGCCTCCGCGTGTTGCCGCACACGTCCCTGTGGTGCACGATGACGGCGTCGGCCCGCTGGGACCAGCTGCGGTTGAGGGTGAAGTGACAGTCCGGGCTGCCGTACAGCTCCGAGCAGTTCCTGAAGTCGAAGCGGTGCCCAAAAGGCCACTGCCAGAGCAGGATGGTCACCCTGCGGTCACCCGGGGGGGGGCCGCTGGCCTTCCCGGCGGGGGCCGTTTGCACGGCGGGGGGGGAGTTGTAACGCTCTGGCCCGGAAGGCCTGAGATGGTAAACGCCGAGGCAGGAGGCGAAGATGAAGCCGAGGAGAAGGAAGGCGAGTTTCCTGCAGGAGATCTTCTTCCCCTCCGAGAGCTCCATGAAGGGATCTGCAAACACTGCAGNTCCAGAGAACCCCCAAGGGTCCCCCAGCACAAATCTTGTGGCATGCAAAGAGAAGCCCCCTTGTCTGAGCCCAGCCCAGCAGGACGGGAGCACTGGGGCAGACTGGTCTTTGCACTGGGCTGCAGCGCTGCCCCTGAGCGTGGAGCACTGGAACAAAATTCCACGTGTGTGGGCACAATGAGGAAAAGACCCCCAAGGATGACATGAAGAAGAACGGGCCAATGGACCTGTGAACCCCAAACTGGATGTTGAGGTCAGCATCACACTGAGGTGGTGGGTGGGGGGTCCCCCGTGGCTGGGGGGATCTGTGAACCCCTCTGCTCTGCAGGCTGCTGCTATGTGCAGCCCTTTGTCTTTCAGCTGATGACATCAGGGAACATTTCAAACCCTCTTCTCTGCTCTGATTAATGACCAGCCTCATTCGTGTGTTTTGCTTCAGGGTCCTGTGAAGAGGAGCTGCAGCCTTCTCGGGGCAGCCAGCTCCCATAAGACCCCCCCAGCCCCCACACTTCAACAGTCTCTGCCACGGAACCACCACCAGCACTTCTGTCCCCAGCACCTCGTGGGCTACTCCTCAGCACCAGATAAGAGCCACACTCCTTCAGGATTGCAGCCCCCCACTGATCCACTTGCTATGGTCTCCAAGAGCATGGGGGTGCCATCTGCACCCCAAAGCCTGGGTCTGGCTGCTTTTGCAGTAGACAGGACTGTCTGATGGGACAAGGAAACCCCCCCTGTGCTCCACCCTGCTTTTACAGGTAGCCGTAAGAGCCCTAAACCAGGAGGGTTTCCAGCAGAAGCTGGTGGCTGTGGTGCCTGTCACCGATTTTGTCCAGGGCTCCCCGTTCTCCTGACAGACCTGGGATGAGAAGAGAGAGGAAGCAAAGCCTCCCTGCGAGCAGAGCTGAGCCAGACCTCTGCAGACCCCCCTCCCTCCTGTGCCCGCTGCCTCTCTCTCGCAGCCCGAGCCAGGTTCCTCCTCCAACGGCTACCAAAAGAAGAAGGGACTGGTGCAGCTCACCCCCAGCCCGGGTCCTGGTGAGGAGCTCACCGTGAAGGTGAACACTGAAGAGGATGCCACAGCCAGGGAAAGAGGAGGAGAAAAGAGAGCACAGACTCAGGGAGGGATGGGTGGCGTGTTCCTCTGCATCTGGAGCAGTCACCGCCACCAGAAACATGTCCCCAGTAATAAAAGCTGTGACAGAGCCAGGACAGATTCCTCTTTGACTAATAAAGGACTGGTTACATAAAGCAGCCCGGGTGTTGGCTGTGGGTGAAGCACACCTTACCAGTGAGCACAGCGCTGCACGGGCACCCCTCTGCTTCCTTGGAAGGTCTCAGCTCCCAGGATCTCTTTGTTCCAGGCTTTCTTCTCCACTCTGTGGTCCAGGAGAATGGGTCTGGTCTGGGAGGATGGGCAAAGCTGGCATGGAGTGGAGTTTCAACAGCATCAGGTCTGGACGTCCCCCTGCCAGCTAATGGCCTTCAAGGCACAGTTGCCACCATCCCCACACCAGGCCACACCTCCTTTGTCCCCTCTCCAGGAGCCAAAGCACATCTTGGGTCTGGTGACTTCAGCAAATCACCATCAGCTTCAGAGCAGACGAGCTCTTGAGCAAGACCATCGGGGGGTTGGATCCCTCCCGTGCCCGGCCCCACAGCCCATGCTTTGGAGCCTCTCCAGCCCAGGTGAACAGGCTCCGTACACCACGGTCTGTGGACATGGAGAGGTTGTTTGTTTGCTGCTCCCAGAGAGAGCTGATCTCTCATGGAGCTCAGCTGCACTTGGCTCGGATGTAAAAAAGCCATTATGTGTTATTATCAGATAGATTCAGCTGTAAATATGGATTGTTGGTCTGGGGCAAAATGTACAGCAAGAGCTTTAACGTGCCCTGGGTGGGTGAGGACTTTGGAAATGGGCAACCCAGGGTGGGAGATTTTACATTTCCAGGCCTTCCACCGGCAGGTGTGTGATTTCTGGGACTGAGCTGGAGGTCACCTGAAGTGTGTCCAGGTGCCTCCTGCAGACTTGGGAGCACTCCAGCACAGGTGAGAGCAAAAATATACCCCAGCATGAGGGATGGGGGCCATAACTCATGGTTTCCTCACCCTGGGATGACCCAGGAAGCCTGAAGTCTCACAGCTCCTCTGCTGGGTCTGAGGTCGCACCAGCCATTCAGCTGTTCAGCCTGGAAATTCCACACTTGAGGAACGGCCACTTCTTGCCCTTTCCCCATGCACGGGCTACACCTGTATGAGCCACGTGAACAATACAAGGGCACAGGGTCTGGATTTAATTCACCTAGAGGCTGAAATGTGGATCAGTCCATGGCATGATCCCGCTGGTGCCGTGCCAAACGCGACCCAGGTGCGGTTTGGGAGTTACCAGGACAAGTAACCATTCCCTACAAGTAGGGAATTCATGGACGTGGCTGCTCCTTGGGGGCAGAAGGATTTCTCCAGCGTGAACATGGCCCAGCTACACTGGCCAGCCTCAGGAGGACAGACTTCTCCTTGCAGATGCAGTTGTGAAGTTCAGGTGTTGCCCGGCGTTCTTGCTGAGGGTCCACAAAAGGAAACTCAGGTCCCCAGATGGGATTTCACTCAAGGCTGTAGAGCAGAACAAAGATTTGAGTTCCCCAGCACCACGGGAAGCCCTCGGTTGAAGGACCCTGGAGCACCAGCTTCAGGCAGGTGGAAAATTCAAGACTTTTGAACCCTTCCAAACCAGCACCATGAGGAAGTTAAGCTCAGCAGGGGTAATTAACGTAAACTAACCAAACGAGCCCGTGTGGGGAAGCCACAGAGAAACTCACAAAGCTGTGGGTTGAGAATTGTTCTGGTGGCATACGTGACGCGTGGTGACAGATCCCTCTCTCCAGAAGGTGATGAGAGATTGGGACACGGGCAGCACAAAGAGGCTGTTCAAGTAACAGAGTTGGCAGGACCAAGCCCAGTTGGCATGAAGACTTATTGTTACTTGATTAATAGTCTCAGCAAACCCTGGGTCTGAAGACACAATGCTGTGTTTGGGAGGAGCTTCCTGGTTACTGCCCGTGCTGAGCCACTAAGGAGCTTCAGATGCTGAGCGCTCACCCTGAGGAGGGCTGGACTCCCTGTGCCAAGGGGGCAGAGGTCCCTCCCCCAGGGATGCTGGCAGCTGAGACCCTCAGAGAGGTCACCGAGTGCAGGTAGTCCACCAGGTCATTTTGCAAACACACTTGGTTCCTCTACGTTGTAAAATAAATGGACCAGAGACCGGTACTTGTCACTGAGGCCAAGTGACCCGGCCTGACTCCCATCCCCACTGCTTCTCAGCCAACTGCAGCTGCAGGCTTGGGATGGGAATGGTCCCTACCCTGGACTATCCTTGGACCACGTCTAGATGCTGTTTGAATGGTGCTGTTTGGCACAGGCTAAAATCATGCTGAGGTGTGTGCCTGAGATGATAATGGGACAGTGTTTAGACCTGTGTCCTGGCTCCATTCAGTTCCCTGTTGCATGTGTAGCGTGTGTGGAAAAGCCTCAGCCTGGGGCTACAGCTGAGGGGTGGGTTCTTGGAAGCATTTATCTAATCAGGGATCTTGTCCCAGGAAAAGACAGAGACTCCAAGAGGACAGGGCACATGACTCACAGCCCATTCAGCATCTTATCACTGCTCGTATCAAGGCATTTAATGCTTGCATTCAAGTGAACTTGGAAACGTCTTCAGTTCCTCCAACGCCTTTGAAACCCTCTGCAGAGCCTACCAGGGAACACCACATTTTCCTGCTCCAGTGGCTTTGAGCAGACTGCAGAGAGTAAAAACAGGGGAAGGCAGTGGGAGAAACACAGAATTCCTTTGCCAAGACTCACCAGGGGGCTTTTCCTGGACACTCAAAGCTTCTCTCTCCAACTGCTCCCTGCTGATCTCTTGCAGAACGTTTTGTAGAAGCTTTCCAGGAACAAAGATGTTTTGGGAGATGACCCTCAACAGGCCAACAGCAGCATGGATCCAGTGGCAGTCCTAAAGGTGAATCAGAGCTTCAGTGGGTAGGGTGGGTAGGTCTTGTCCAAACACGATGAGTGTTGATGTTCCTCTCCATCACCCTCAGCCTGGTTGCCTGCACAGACATAAAAGAAGTGTCAATAGGCACTCACTCTGCCAAAGTTCTCATGTGGGTTTCCAACATAAGGGAGAAGGATTAGGGAGATGGGAGGGGCCCAACCCCAAATGTACAGCAGGTCCTGAGATGCTGAGTGTGTTGTTTGTGCCCCACCGTGTAACCACGTGCCCTGGTTGGCATCCAGAAATGGGTTTCTGATCTCCTAGGCTAGACCCACCTCATGGGCCAGCCCAGTTACAGCAGAGCAGACTCAGCCACCAGGAAGGAATGCAGTGAAGCCCTTGGATGTCAGCAGGGAAACCGGGATGGGAGCCTGGCGTGGACAGCCAGCCCTGAACACCAGCAGTCCTCCTGACCTGGCATCCCCATGGCCACCTGCTTCCCTGGGTGGGCCCAAGCTCATCACCAGTGTCTCTCCCCAGACCACCCCTCGGTGTCTCCCTGCCTCTGTTTTTTCACCAGTCCTGCTCATTGCCCCAGGATCACAGCTCCTCCTGGAGGGCAACACCACCCTTTGGCATGGGTCTGACTGCTTGGGGGACCCCAGGCCAGGCAGCCTTATGGCTGCTCCTCACAGGCTCCAGCCTCCAGGAGAGCAGCAGGGAGTGGTACACGAAGGTTTTCAACTCTTCGTGTTCCCAAGAACCTGCTATTTCCCTCCTGAGGAAAAAAACCCACGTGATCAGCAGTGTGCTGCACCCCGAGCCGAACCACACCGGAGGGATGCCAGCACCAGTGGCCCCACTTGCCCAGGCCACGTTCACACGCAGCCCCAAACGGCTCCAGCGCTCTTCTGGGGAGGAATCCAGATGAGTTTTCCCCCCCAGCTTTGGGAATCAGAGACACGATGCGTCCCCAGCATGCATGGGAATTCAACAGAAACTGCTCCCTGGGACAGCTACGGTTCCTTCCACACTTCAGCAGCAGCCCAACATGTGGTGTTCTGCTCCCACCCAGCTGTCCCCATCCTACCCAGTCCTTGAAACCATCCGGTGCCTTTCCTGTGCCAAGAGCCAAGCATTGCTCAGCATTTAGCAATCGGCGCCCGATGGCGTCAGGGAAGAACTCCAGCAACTGCAGAGAGTGACACCTCTGAAATCCATCGTGGTGCAGACATCCCCAACAGCCCCACCTGGATGTTCGAGCAGAACAAAAGCTGCAGGTGAGCACTGAGGGGTGTGGGGGGACCTGAGTTTTAGACATCATCATAGTGCACGCACAATCTGAGTGCTGCCAACAGGCAGCTTTCTGGTTTAGCAACGTTTCTTTCATCTCATACAAACCCATCCCATGGAGAGGGAGGGGAAAGTGGGAGCAACTGGACTCTTGGCTCTGGGAATTTGCTTTCATTGGCTTTGCAGAACTAGGGGGTGAGGTCACCCCTGAAGACTTTTCCAGCCTGTGTCTGGATATCATGATGGCTTTTGAACTGAGGAGCCATCACTGTGAGATTTGTTAGGGCTCATGGGGTCCCAACAGCTGCCTCAGCCCCACTCTTCTCCCCACTCTCTGCCCCATATCTCCATATGTGCCACATGTGCATCCCCAGCAGCTCCACAGCCTGGGAGCAGAGGACTCTTTTTGCTGAAGATACCACAGACCAGACATCAGCACATTTGGAACCTCCCAGCCTCGCTGCTCGGGTTGGTTCTGGTTTGGTTTTGGACACTTTTCCTAGAGAAAGGCAGTTGGTGACAGTGCTGCAGTTTGACATCCTGCCTACGCAGCATCCACACCCTCACTGGTCCCCTGTGCCCCCTGTGCCTTCCTCCCCAGGGGTCACCACCCCTCCTCTCACGGGAGAAGTCCTGCAGGAATCTCCCCACTGCTGTAACTTCACTTTCACTTCTTCCCTGCTGGTTTGGTTTTTCCACATCCAACACAGAGGCTCTCCAAGATGGTTTCCACTGAAGAAAACAAGATTTGACCACCTCTGTGTTCAAAGCTCTGCTCAACATCTGGAGAAGGCTCCGGGGAGTTCACAAGACAATGGCTATTTCATAGCTTTGTACTTTTTAAGACCAGGAAAGACCACTCCATCCTCCAGCTGGGCCGGGAAGGATCCACACAGGGACCAGCAGCCTAAAACACACCACCCCGGGACCTAGCAAGGTAGATTTGGGAGCTTTCATCTGGGTTTAAAATGCAGCAGGTGAGGATCTAAGACCTTTTTTTCCTCTCTGGAATCCTTCCACACCCGCTGCTCCCATCCCACAACGTTAGAGCACGAGCTGTAGCCCAGCCACGGGGCTACCCGTAGCCCTGCCATCGCCCCAAGCCTCCACTTCAAACCAGAAGGTAGATAAGATATTGCCTGCTAATGGCTTTCCATATAAATATTAGGACCTTCCCTCTCAACCAGTTTACTTTGCACACTGACCCCCTCCCTGGGGTCACAGGGAATGGGAAACTGTGGGAGGTCCCCCAGGTTTATAAATGAGAGGGTTTCCCTCCATAGACACGTACCGTGAGGCACCCGGGAGCCAAAGGCACTGATGGATGGTACCAAGAAGGCCTGCTGCAGGGGAGCAGCGCCGGAGCGGTGCTGGGGAGGGATTACCAAGAGATTTAGCAGTTCAGGTGGATTAAGGGTGATTTGTCAGTTGTCTGCTGTGAGTCTCCACCAACAAAAGAAATAAATTCAAAATGTAGAAATGGCCAAGGACTGAAAATCATTTAGCTTGGGAGTGGCAGACCAAACCATGGTCATTCCCTTTGGGTTTGATGATGCTGAGGTTTGAATGCAGGTCCAGGTACCTCAGACTGGTGGGTGGATGCACAGTTGGTCTGAGGAGCAGGTGGGAGAGGGGGGACCTCCAGCAGCAGTTCCCATCTCCTCCACTGCAGCACGTGCAGCTCCCATCAGCTCCCTGAGCTGCCAGCCTCAGTGCAGGCAGGACCTCGGGGGGCTGCAGAGACAAGTCACAGCTCCCCACGGGGTGGGAGATAAGGACCCAAACCAGAGAGAAAAGGAAGATTGGGTCTTACCAGCCACAGGCCCCACCCTCGCAAAGCATCCTTTGGAAAGGCTGAGCTGTACCCTGGAGACAGCCTCTCGCAGCTGATTCCAGGTCTCCAGCTGCACATTTTGGTTGCCAGAAGCAAACAGATTGGGGCAGTGACCCCCGTATGCACATCATCCTCTTCTTCCCAGAAAAGGCAAGGGGAGGGTCTAGAACGGGAAGAATGTCACAGGCAATTAGCTGGTATTGCAACTAATAAAATGCTAACGAAGATCATGCCAGCAACAGCTCTGGCTTCGGAGGACATCTAGCTAAACACATAAAGGTGCAGAGGCAAGACCAGGGGGCTCAGACTGCAAAGAGGAACAAAGGACACACCGCTCTCCAACTGGACTCGTCCACCTTTGTGGAGTTCCCTGAGCACACTCGAGTCAAGGTATTTCCTTGAGCCTTCCCTAAGGATGGGGCGGACATGGAAGAGTCAAGGAGGCAGAGAACCACCCTCCCCCAGCTAATGAAAACCAGCACCCCGAGGAGGGTTTGTCAGGCAAACCCTGGTGGAAGGAGAGGGATTCGGGGAACTGGGGCTGGGCAGGGAGGCTCCCACGCAGGGACAGCTCCCAGCTGTCATCTGCTCTGTGCAGCCCCGACTGAAACCCCAGTTCTCCACAGGGTTGGCAAGTCCAGGGCAACTCCAGGTGAGCGTCACGGGCTCAGCCTCCAAAAGCCTGCCCCAAACCAGTGGCAGGATCTACCAGGAGATGCCCTGAGAAGGCTTTGCCGGAGCCCAGGATCAGCCAAGGTGTCCATCTCACTTCCTGAGATCTCGTTTGGGGCCAATTAGGGGGCTTTGTTTCATTTATTCCAGAACACTTCCCTTCTGGCTGCAGTGAACTGGGCTGTTGTGCTGTTTATTTGTGCACTGTGCGACACTGCCCTCAAGTTTCTAAACAGAAGTCGCTTCCAACCCCAAAACGTTCCTCTTGCAGATGGAGAACACAAACATTTCCACTGTGGTCACACAGGGGGGTTTTTTCTCCTCAGCTGGATAAAATCTTTCCTCCTTGAGAATCGTATCTGCAGTGACCCTTGGCTGCAAAAATGGGTACATATCAACCTTTCTAATAACAGCTCCCCGAAGCTGAAGCTCAAGGTGCCTGCTCCCTGTGTAGAGCCTGAGGAAAAACCTGCTTGTGGTGCCCATCTCAGGCTTGTGCCAAGGACAGGACAAAATTCAGGGCACACGCACGATCTAACAAGCAGCAAGTTGAGAGGGATGGAAGGCCCAGAGGAAATCTGAAGCTATTCTGGCCATTAAAAACACACAGTGGCCACCCCACAAAACCTCCCTGCTTTTTGATGCTCCCACTGCCACCTTTGGTCCGAGCCAAGCCTCCCAGCCCAAGCGAGGNTCTCCAGTCTGAATCTCCCTCTTTCAGTTTAACCCCATCCCCCCTTGTCCTGTCCCCACAGGCCCTGCTCCAAAGTCTGTCCCCATCTTTCTGCCAGGCCCCTTCCAGTCCTGACAGGCCCCCAGAAGGTGTCCCCAGCTGGAGCCTTCTCCTCTGCAGGCTGAACCCCCCCAGCTCTCCCAGCCTGGCTCCCAGCAGAGGGGTTCCAGCCCTCCCAGCATTGCTGGGGCCTCCTTTGGATCTGCTCCCACAAGTTCATGTCCTTCTTGTGCTGAGGACCACAGAGATGGGCCCCGTCACCTCGCTGCCAGGCTCCTTAGTTAGAGTTTCAACAGTACCTGCACACTCGGGTCCAAACTGCCCCCAGTGGGTGCTCTCTCCAGCGAAGAGGGGATGAGCTGGGGGTGCTTGTTTTGAGCCAACACCCCCCACAAGCTGGGTCAGGCCGGGTTTGTCCCTGCACTCACATAGCCAAGGCAACAGCAGAGGTTTAACTCTGAGCCAGGAGGTCTCCAGCATCCCTCGTGATGCTTCACCACCGTCCCTGTTGCTGAGGACTCAGCCCAGGTCAGCCTCTGGCAGTCCCAGCGCAGCAGGCAGGTCCCCACTCATGCCAGAAGCATTGCCCACATGGATGTTGATCTCTCCCAGCTGCCCTGGAGAAATGAGCTCTCCTGGCAGCCCCGGGACGTTGGCCCTGCGAGAGGAGAGCCCGGGCTGGATCCTGGCACCAGACACCTCAACCAGCAGCAGAAACACAGGCGTGGAATTTCCCAGTGCACAGAAGCACCCTTGGGGGCTGTGCTCTTCACAGAGGCATTCTCCCCTTACTTCATCCATCCAAATATTGAGGATTTTTTTTCATTTCCCCCTCAATTCAACTGCTCCTTTTCCACCAGGCTGCTGCTGGAAATGAATGAGCTGGGCCAGGAGCTCCCCCACCTCCTGCCCCAGGGGGCTGAGCCAACACTTTTTTACTCACTCTTTTTCACTGCGACTGTGCCAAGAAGGAGCTTGGTATTTTACAAGCCTCACAAGAGTCTGTCAGCCTGGAGATGGGATTCAGGGCAGCTTCTCACACGGGCTGGCCCAAACCCAACCGGTTCTGATTCAAGCCGATCTGTTTGGAAAGGGATTAAGCAGAAATAAGCAGCTGTTTTGCAGAATAACAATGAAAGGGCAGGATCTGTGCTCTTGCTTGGCTCAGCGAGAGCTTCCCAGGGAGATGGGTCCTGAATCACAGCAAGGGGAGCCCGTCCCGCTGGGAGGTCCTTCCCCAGCACCTGGGACATTGCAGTGGGTTTGTCGGGGTTGTTCTGGTGTCCTTCCTTTCCAGGTGGGTTTGAGGGGAGGTATTTTACAACCCTTTAAGAAAAATGAAAGCCAACAGGCACCACCGAATCGTGTTTTAAAAACAGCAAGGGTTTGCCTTGTGCTTCTCCACAAAGGGTTCCCAGCAGATCCAGGAGCTGGATTGATGTTGCTTATTGTGAGCTGAAGTGCTTTTCACTTGGGCTGCTCCTGAATAAACCGACAGCAGAGCAGCAGGAAACTACAAAGAGAAAAAATATTGGTACTGCAAAAGCTGGAAAATGCCACTTACTTCCCACTGAGTGCGAGGGGGCACAAGGAGCTGGGTGAGGGAAAAGCAGCATGGTTCTCTCAGCAGCTTTACTCTCATGGATTGCACCTCTACCAGGGGCAGCGGGTGCCAGTGCCAGCCCATCGTGGGCACTGATGTCCTTGGGACTCGAGAACTGCAGCGAGGAAGGGCTGGGAGAAGAACTCTTTGGAAGGGCACACATCTTTTGGGATTGTCAGCTGCACTTGCTCCTTGATAAGCTCGCTCCACATGTGGTGGTGGTGTAATGAATTCCCTCGTCCTCCCGGGACTGTGCTCCAACCTAATTCACACCAGCAAAGGGTGTTTCCAGCTCTGCTCCAACCAGCTTCCCGGGAGCTCCCACCTGACGTCATTGGCAGCAGAGTGAGGTCCCAACACCACCCTGGGACTGATTCTGCACAGCTCCCGCTGCCGTTCGCACTCCCAAAATGGGACCAAGATGTTTCCCCTGCTGGTGTCCACCACTGCTGGGGATGGGCCGTGCAGGGTCAGGCTCTCGAGGAGTCAAGTGTTACTGGGGTATAAAAATGTGGGTAACTGGGAGCAGAAAGTGATGGGGAGCAGAGGTGTGAGAGCGACAGAGCCTGGCCGATGGATGGCCCAGAGGAAATCTGAAGCTATTCTGGCCATTAAAAACACACAGTGGCCACCCCACAAAACCACCCTGCTTTTTGATGCTCCCACTGCCACCTTCAGTCTGAGCCAAGCCTCCCAGCCCAAGCGAGGCCCCGTCTGCACACTCCCTCCCCGGGACCACGCTCGGACCTGGCGGCAGCGTGGAAGGAGGCTCAGCTGGTTCCCATCCCTGTCCTCCCAGCAGCTGCCCCCAATGATCTCCAGATGCGGGACTGGGTGTGCAAGCGCGAGGGGGAAGGCGGAGGCAGCCGAGGCTGCTGCTTTTATCTCCTTTGCTTTGTTTAGGAGAAGAGAATGACCGTCTGCTTGCCAACAATTTACTCTGGCAAGGGAGCTCCTCCAGAATCGCTTCCACTGCCGTCACAGCGAGCGGGGACAGCTCACCTGCCACCGGTGCTCTCACCACCAGCCGGGGCTGCGGAGGCTCTCACTGCCACAAACACCTTCCTGACCCATCTCCTCCGGATTTTCCCCTCCAGGACAATCCACACTTCACAGCCCAGTCAAAAGCCACGGTCACATAGAATGGTTTGGGTGGGAAGGGATCTTTCAAGCTCATCTGGTCCAACCCCTGCAGGGAGCAGGGGCATCTGCAGCCAGAGCAGGGTGCTCAGAGCCC
>VWZY01001790.1:60563-71259 GCA_013399075.1 Chloroceryle aenea
CTTTCCAGCCCCCCTGGCTCTGTTCCTGTGGGGGCTGCCCTGGGTGCCCCTGCTCTGGCAGGGGGGGTGAACTCACTGATCCCCAGAGCTCCCTCCCAGCCCCTCCCAGTCTATGCTAAGGCAGCACATGATCTCTCTCCTTTCCCACTTTTCCCCTCACCCTTGACAACGTCCCGGCGTGAATAGCCACACACAGCCCTGTCTTCACAACAGGCTGCTTACTGTCATTTGGGGCTGCTTTGGGTTCTTTCTCTTCCAGTCTGGGCAATGTGGCTATCTTGCAAAACGTGTCACCAGCCGACGGACAAGGGCACTGCTTTACCTCTCCAAAATGCCTTCTGCTTCCATGGCCACATCTCCAGCAAGCACCAAAAGCATCACGAGCTCCGCGGGCCGCAGAAACCTCCCTGAGTCACAACAGCAGCCAAAGACACTCCAGCTCTCCCCCAAAACCTGAAGGACTCTCTGCCATCTCCCTCTCTCCCAGAATTAATCAGCTGGCTTCTCCGGTAACACACTCAGCAGGAAGGAATTTGTGCTGCGTTTGATAATCAGAGATGAATGGGCACAGCAGAGAAATCCTCAGACCACAAAGCATTTCAGCAGGTCTTTCAAGCCTCCTGCTCTCGTGTGTAAGCTGTCCAAGGACCTGCTCCTTCCCGGGCATCCCCAGCCCCACTCATAAATCAAAGCATTCCAGTCCTGGTTTCCTCTACGTGTCCATGAGCACTCCCAGAGATTTCTCCTTCAGCGAACTTAATCTGGGCAGTTGTTCAAAAATGTTAAAATTACCTGCTCCTTTTATGATATAATGATGGCCCGTGGAGGGATAATTTAGCCCAGACCTGAAGATGTCTGTTCTAAGGTTAAAAAGTCCTCCGAGCTAAACTTTATCCAACAGCAGCAATGAAAGATCAGCTTGCCCAGTGTTAATTTTGGTTCCTCTGCTTATTGAAGCCACACAGGATCGCAGCCAGGGGGGTCCTGATTTGCTTTATCCCAACTTCACACTCTCAGTGCAAGGTTTCCTCTGTTTCACAGCACGAGAGCCCAGCCAGCATTTCAATGATCTGCTCGCTACCCAAACTGGGCTCCCAGTGCCACCACCTGCCCTGGGGACCCTCCAGCTCAGTACTGCATGGCAGGGGGTCCTCAAGGTTATGGTTCAGCCAAGGAGGGGAAGAAATTGTTCCTCAGCTCCAACCTCAACCTCCCCTGGGGCAGCTGGAGGCCATTCCCTCCTGTCCTGTCAGATCTGTAGTGGACCCGTGGCTGCTTTGGGGGATGTGTTGAACCCCGTGCTCTCTACTCCATCCCTTGGCTAGGTGGGCCCCTGCCTGCATGGAGAGTTCACGTCTCAGGGCGATGCATTTAAACTGCTCAGGAGGCAGCTGAGTGAGATCTAATCCAAAACAGAGAGGTGGTGTGAAATATTCTCCTGGGGGACTTACTTGGGCTGCTGGACACAGGGCTGAGGCACCTTGCTGAACGCAGGCTGCTGGCAGTGGATGAGGCACCAGGAACCCACATCTTGGGGGTCTGGGGGGTGGGATCCCACTGCAGCATCTTCCACCCAGCAGAACCTCTCCAGGTTTTTTTGACAGTACCATGCAATTCCAGCACAGCCCAGCTGTCTGAAGGGGAAAATTCCCAGGGGAAGGAGGATCTCTCTGTGGATAACCTCTCCTATGAGACCAGAGAGCTGGGGGGGTTCAGCCTGCAGAGGAGAAGGCTCCAGCTGGGGAGACCTTACTGCAGTTTTTCAATACTTCAAGGGGCCTGGCAGAGAGATGGGGAGGGACTTTTGAGCAGGGCCTGTGGGGACAGGACAAGGGGGGATGGTTTGAACTCCAAGAGGGAGATTCAGCCTGGAGAGGAGGAGAAATTGTTGGTGCTGAGGGTGGGGAGAGCCTGGCCCAGGCTGCCCAGAGAGGTGGTGGCTGCCCCATCCCTGTCCCCATCGCAGGGGAGGTGGCCAGGGCTCTGAGCACCCTGCTCTGGCTGCAGATGGCCCTGCTCCCTGCAGGGGTTGGACCAGATGAGCTTGGAAGGTCCCTCCCACCCAAACCAGCCTGGGATTCTGTGTAGAGAGGCCAAGAAAGTAGGTAGGTACAAAACAGGATTAGACAGCTCTCTGGAGGTCAGGAGGGCTGGAGTTAGTACAGTTAGCAGTGACCATCTCTGCTGAGGCAGAAACCAAGTGCTTCAGGACTTCCCAGGAACACCCATCTGCTGGAGACCAGGACAAGAGCATCTCCCCACTTTCCCAGCACATGCTGTCTCTCTTCCACCGTCCCTCAAGGGAAGGTCCCAGGGGCACTCTGTTCTCTGCTGTGGCTGAGAAGCTGCTGTGGGGAGCAGAGAACAGAGCAGGGAAGGGGCTGGCTGGGCCAGGAGAAGGGAATAGCCTCACCGTGTGTCCTTCCCTTTGAATCCCTACCCTGGGAAAGCCAAAAGTTCAAAGCCACAGACATGCAGCCACAGCCACGGGATGCATTCTAGTGGCCTCACCGGAGATCCCGTGATTTGTAGCACAATCCCACAACTCCTCAGTCACCCAGGACTCACCCCGGGGAAGAGAGAAGCGTCTCCCTGCCGCCCATGCAAGCCCAGCGCAGCCGTCCCGCGGGAACGCCGCAGCCGGTTAAAAACGTGTTGGAGGGGATTTGATTACTCAGTCTGACAGAGGGAAGAAAACCCTCCGGGTCCTGGCAGCAGTGAGGATTTATGAGCTGGGGTTTTGCTTCAGGTCGCTCTGTCTGATCGTGATATGTAGCAAAGGAGAGAAAAAAAACAAACCAGCAAACCCCAGGGAGTGATGGTGTCTGCATTCCTGCTGCTCGAATCGGGCCTCTTTCCTGGCAGCTCCAGTGCCCCCCAGCTGGGGAAGGTGTAGCAGTGGGCAGGATGCAGAGGAGCCAGTTGTCTCTGACATCCAGGGACTGCCTGCGGCATCCAGGAGAGCTACATCCTAAACCAGCTCCACTCTCCCACCCCTTTTCCTCAGGCAGGAGGTGATCAGAGGTGTAATGCTTCCGTGTCACGTGTGAGCACCTCCCAGGGATGTGGTGAATGCTTCCAGCTTGCTCAAGGGCAGAAAGTGCCTTCTTTCCGATCCAGAGTAAACACAGGCCCAGCCTTGACCCTGCAGTGCCGCCGGGGTACCCCTGGCTCCCTCCCCTCCCCCTCCCTGAGAAAGCATCAGCCCAGGTTGGGAAATGAGGCCACCAAACCCTAGCGTGGGCTCGGAGGAAGCCAGCCCTGGGCTGAGCATCTCTCTCAGAGCTCCAGGAGCATCCTCACCCTCCCCAGCTGCCTCAGGCCACGGACAGGGACAAGATGCTGAGTTAACTGCACTCCCACCTCCTTCCTCGCTTGCCTCCGCGCGTAGCGGCGAAGGGCCCGGTGTTTCTCTTTAAGGCAAGATGAAACTGGAAGGAGAAAAGTTCTGAGTTATTTCAAAGGTCTTTGCTTCAAAAACATTCAGCCCAAATTTACGCACCGAAGCTATAAATGTTCCTTTTATTGCACACACAAAATAACCCTCTGCAATATGATGCCTCTCAATTTATGGTTCTTCCAGAGCTATTAATTCAGCCCAGGTCTTTTCTTCTTGCTTTTTTTTCTTTTTTTTTCCCCACCTTAAGTTGAATAATTCACAAATACTTCACGCTGGAGCGTGCTTTATGAGCATTATTAGGACCACTTGAATGTGGAAATGCATGTGAAGTTTTTACAGTAGTTTTAATACACCACAGGCTCCCCAGGGGCATGGAGAGGGAGGTATCAAGCAACTTCAGCTCCCACCAGAGGGAAGAGCTCTCTTCAGAGGCCATTTATTTGGCCAAATAAGAGGGATCCTGTAGCCCATGTGTGTCTCTGAATCAAGTCAATGACAATGGCTGGGGTGAGTTTTAATTTGTCACACTCCAGCTCAGGAGGGTTTGAGTGTTGTTGGCTGGAGTGGGACATGGCTTAGGTCTGCAGGTCTCCATAGAATTTAGAGAGGATCTTCTCAGTGTTTATCAATATCTAAAGGGTGGGGGGCAAGAGGATGGGGCCAGACTCTGNTTTTTCTGTCACCCTTGCCCACACCACAGGACAGCACACTGCTGAAAGCCAGAGACTGAGTTGCAGGGCTGAAAAGCACTGGTTTCTTAACTGGAAAGAGGCAGAGCACTGCAGCTCCTAAACTACACCTTGATGGAAATAGGAACTCACCCCAATCCAAGGTGTTTTCCAGGATTGTTGAGCCATCCAGAGCTTTTCCTTGGGATATTTCAAGAAAGGGGCTTTGCACGTGCTTCTGGACGCTGCATTTCTCCTCCTCATTCTCCCATGCAAAACAGATCCCTGGGGGCAACCAGGGCCCAGAAACTGTGAAGCCAGAATCAGCAGGGGCATGTTTGAATTCCCTGAGAGGTGCTGTAGGACGAGGAGCCCTCCAGCACCCAAAACCAGCTGCCCCATGACCTTCCCCAAGACCACCCAGCAAGAGCTGGAAAAAGATCCCATGAGTCCTGCCTGTCTCCTCACTGCCACTGCTCCCCAGGAAATCAGTGTTTTCCCTTGTAAAGAGCTCCTACAGTAATTGCCTTCATATCTCAGAGGTGTCTTACAGCCCCAGAGGTGCAAATATTTATCCATACTTGGAATTGCAGAGTGAAGTCTAACTAAGTGTTCCCAGACACTTCAGCAGTTGTTGTTTTAAAACCTGAACCGTGGACACCTGGCTGGAATTAATCAGCAGATGCAGAGGGAGGCAGAGCAAAGCCCTTGTTAACCCTTCACACATCAATGTCAAGGTCACAGGGTGTTTCACTGGGGCAGCCTGTACCTCAGTGTCAGCTGTCAACAGCCTGGGAATCCCAAAGCAAGGAATGTCCTCCACTGATCAGGGCATGAACTGGTAGCAAAATCTATCATGCTCCTGTCAGCACTCGCTGTGCTGAGGTGTTCCCTTGTGAAGAGCAGCCGTAATAAATATTTATTACTAGATAATAAAACACAAGAGCAAACCACCTTCTGAATGGGGCTCTGTCTACAATCAAGAGAGGGTGAAGCATCTCTTTAAGGAAAGGGTTGGCTTTGCACCGGGTGGTTACGCGTAGTTGACATCAGGAGGAAATCCAAACCCCTCTGGAATGATCAAGCCCAGACCTGGGAAACACCCCCAGCCTCTTCCACTGCAGCTCCTCTCCTGGCTGACCTCTCTCCAGACACTCAGGACACATCGTCCCAGTCTCAAGCACCCAAAATATAAACAGCATTGAGGGAGGACTCCTCCAAAGCCCCTGTCCTGGGAGAGCCAGGACAAGGCCATGCCCCAGCCGGGGTGAACTCCCTGGTGCCCTCTACCAAAAGCCTTCACTCTCATCAGGTCCTTCCCAGGAAGGGACAAAAGTCAGTGAAGTTAAGGACAAACACTGGCCCACCATGAGGCACAGATGAAGTTAGAAGGCAGCACCTCGATGGCTGTGGCACAGGGCACCAGGACAAGCCCAGCTAAACCTGCACTATCAGCCTCCCCAGTTCCCCGCTCAGCCAGCAGCAGAGCCCAACGCCAGCTCCCCACAGAGGCAGCTGATGCCAAAAACCAGCCTAAAAAACCAACGAGGAACTTCCAAATTCTGTGTCCTGCTGCACTTGAGCAAAGAGAATCCCACCCAGCCAAGCAGGTGTGAATGAAGCCAAGGACCTGGATGCTTTGCACCACAGCTACCTTGACATTAAATCCACTCCCCAGCCAGCCCCAGCCCCAGTTCAGCACAAAAAAAAGAGGAAAAGCAGATCACTGGACAGCACTGTTTACACCTTTTGGGGTATTTTTGTACCCAGGGAAGTCAAAGAGGCAATCAGGAGAGGCAGGACTGGCTGCTGATCACCAGGGAGGAGGCTGTGGGTGAAATTTTCCTGTTTATGAGATGTAAACAAGCCCTGCAGGGCAGGTCAGGCCACGCCATGCCCTCGTACCATGAGCCACTTCCTCTGGCATAAACACCACCCCCAAATCCAGGCCATAATCTCTCCCAGATGCTTTTGTCCATGGGCCTGATCTAAGGCTTTGATTTGAAACTGGAGGGATGAAATAATCCCCAACCAATGTATTCTCTCTCTAGCATCTCTTTTTTACCCCAAAACATACTGCCCTGGTGCAGGANCACTGCCACATGTAGGCTTGCAAAGAGCTCCTGCCCTAATCCAGCCCAGCATGCTTTGGGCTGTGCTGCTTCCCACAGGGAATCCACAGAGGCCTCTCCAGAGGGAAGGGCTGGTCCAGCAGCAAGGCTCTCAGCTCCTGTGTAAGAATCAAGCACCATCCTCCTCTGGGACTGCCCACCAGATCAGTGAGCAGCCACAGCATGGTTGCCTTTGTGGCTGAGCCAGGCAGACCATCTCCCAAGAAAGGAAAGCACCCTTTTCTCATTTAAGTGCCTTAAATATATCAGGATTTGAGTAGGAAAAAGTCAGCCTCTCCCTCAGGCTTCTCTTTACACTGCAGCCCCACGCAGGGGCTCCTTCCAGCCAAGTCCTTGGGGCCCCAGAACCCGGCAGCCTCCTCGGAGCAGACGTGTGTTACCCCCACCCCACACAGCCCGGGCTGCCTTGGGATGGGGGACCCATGGCTAGGGAGGAACTGGCCTCCCAGCTCTCCCAGTGCAGCTGGAGAATTCCCCTTCCTGTTCTGTCACTGGGTACCTGTGAGAAGGAACCAGCACCCACCTCTCTACAGCCTCCTGGCAGGGAGCTGGAGAGTTCCAGGTCTCCCCTCCCACACCAAAGATGAGGTGTCCCATACCAAAGGTGATGGTTTTCACAAACATCTGGGCACTCACCTCCCTTATCCCTTGGGAGATGCATCATTTATCAACGTGCCTGGTGCCCATCCAAGAGGATTCTTCCTTCTCCACACCGCTCTCCTTACGCCCTCGGCAGCTCCTGGGATTCACGCTCGCTCACACCTCTGGGTTTCATGCAGATTTGGGCAGGAGGCTTGGGCTGCTCCCAGGAAGAACTGGGAGATGCTGCAAGGAGAAGGTGTAGGGGTTTCCACATGTTCATTCCATGGTCTCCAGCTCTGCCAAGTCCAAGCTGAACTCGATAGCATCGAGAGCAGGGTCCGGCCATGCCCATGGCAAGACTGAGCTGCCCTACACGTGCCCAAGCCCTCCCCACACCCAAGCCAAGAAAGCTCAGATCTACAACTGCTGTCAGTCAACAGGAATGAGTCCAATCCAATCCCACTTTTCAAAGACCAACCAGATCCCACCGTGCTCCCTCCTTCCCCTGGATTCCTGGAGGTGAAGCCTAGACCTGTGCAAATAACCTGCATCTAACCTTTGAAGATCAAACCAAAAAGTTAGGATGAGGAAAATGTTTTCTCTTTAGGTCGACCCAGAAGGAAACCTTCCTATTTGTCAGAGAAAACCACTTTTTTTTTTTTCCCCTTAAGTGAAGACAATGAAAACATTTTGTTCTCCTCAAAAGAAAACGTTTCTCTGTTTCAAACGCACGTTTGAAGGCACTTGTGGTCCCCTGCTTTTCTAATTAAAGGCAGGCAAATTTCAAATGGGGAATGTCACACTGTAATAAAAAGTTTAAGCATTTAATTTCAAGTGTATCTTAAACAAAGCCTGCAGATTTTCATCACTAAAAGTCTCTTTTTTTTTCTTTTTCTTTTTATTTTTTTGGTTCACTTCAAGCCCTGCTTCAAGTTGTAAATAATTTCAAAGGAACCAAAATAACTTTTATTTTCCCTACAAACAAATGTTTCATCTTAATTTCAGCCAGGCTAGCTTAAAGTGATTGGAGCCAGACTCCTCTCAGTAGGCACAAGGCAAGGCCATGAGTGGAAATACAGGAATTCCCTTTAAAAACCATGGGTTTTAGTTGACTTTTTTTACTGTAAGGTGGTCAAAAGCTGGAGCAGGTTGTGCAGAGCAGTTGTGGAGCCTCCATCCTTGAGGAGAATAATAATCCAACTGGACACAGCTCTGAACAAGCCCCTCTGGCAGCTCCTGCTTTGAGAAGGAGGTTGGATTAGATGTTTCCAGAGGTGCCTTCCAGCCTCATTATGTGTGGTTTTATCACCAGCTCCAAAAGGAAGCCTCCAGGCCCTGCAGCCTCCTCCCTGGGGATTCCCAGGGATCCACCAGCCGTTAAACCACCACAAGCTGCAGCATCACCAGCCCTGCCAAGCCCAAGAGTTGCATGGAGCTTCGTGGTGTTTTCAAGCTTCAGTCCCTGGGAATTTTGCAATTGAATGTTTAAAATAAAACGTACGTTTCTTACCCTCAGAAGTGAAGAGAAAACCTGTAACCTCTGCCTGACCTGTAAGAAGGAAAAAAAAACAGATTCACGAAAGAGAAAAGTGCAGGCACTTACAAGGAGCCATCTCGTGAGCATCTAGGCTGAACAAGGTGGATTTCTGCAGACCCTACACCTCCTGCGTGGATCCTCCACTCTCCAGGAAGGTGGGAACTCTGAAAAGCTTCTCCCAGAGCTGGGTATTCCAAACATCCTGTGCCTGTGTGGATTCTGTGGAGTTTAATTGGAGGTTTGGCTCATGCTGGAGCACTGCACTCATGAGGCCACCAATTCCTTTCCTGGTGGTGTCATTAGACCTTGATGGCCCCACGGGCTTGAGCCCACTGTCAGCTTGTAGTGGGCACCAGCAGCTGTGGAACCCCACGTAACAGGTTAATACAAATGCCAGGGACTTTGGGAAATGCCCAATCTTGTCAAAAAGGGGTGAAAAGAAGAGGAAACAGACTGTGGATATTTCCCACCTGGGCTTTTGGAGTGTGCTGGGGTCTGTTGTCATCTTCACCTAAAGACCTCCCATGTGGTCAGGAAACAGGAGCCTGAATGGAGAGAGTGTGGAAATCTCAGACCCCGTCCACCCCCCAGCCTCCCTCTCTGGGATGCTCTCTCTGCCAGATGCAAATGTTTTCATGTCCTGGCCATTAAGACAGACATTCAAAATGCCCTGAATTTTAACAAACCTCTTCAAAATGTCCCAGACACGCAGGCAAAGCTTCCAAACAGGCACACACGTGGACAAGCTGCAGGCAGCCCTTGGCTCCAGCAGCAGAGTCTGGGGAGGGTTTGAGTTCAGCTGCCAGTAAAGCCCCACATCCCCAGTTTGCCCAGTGAACATCTCCCATCCTTTGCTTTTGCCAAGGTCCTTGGTCCAGCAGCGGGACCTTTTCAGTGCTGGCTTTTGGAAAAAGCATCTCAGCCTGGCTTTAAAGAGCCATCAGACTTAGGCTGGAGCCAAACTGACCCTTTCTGCTTTCCCCTTGGAGAAAGTGTCACCGGGAGACTTTCACAGCCCAGCCCCAGCCATCTCCTGGTGCAAGGTGACATCTACAGCCCGTTCCGTGCATCTCCCATCACAGCCCGAGCGATTATTTCAGGCCGGGGGACGGGGGGATTCATCGCCCTCCCGTGGCAGATTCCAAACCAGATTTCTGCCTTGGACTTCCCGCAGCGTGCAAGAAAGGGCTGGATTTGCTGTAATAACAACATCAGCGCTTTGGAACAAGGCAGTCATTGCCATCACAGGTTCCTACAAGCAGGACTGCAACCTAGAGCCTCTGGGCTGCAGAAAGGCCCCACTGGCACCAGATCTCTGCCTAAAAATGGGCACAAAGTTCAGGGAAATAAAAGGCAGATGCTCACGTGACAGTCAGTGTCTTTCCAAACTGTCCTTCTCTCCCCCTCATGTGAGTACTTGGTCACAGAATGAATAAACATACCACCAAGCACCACAACCCCCTGTTATTCCAGGTGACAGGAGCATGTGGAGGTACAAGAGGGACTGAACATGGTTAAAAAAACCCAAAGCTGCTTGGAAAAACATCTGGCACCAGGAAGGACCTGATGCTACACAACCCATCCCCTTGCCTCCTCCAAAGCAGCAGGACTCAGCACAGGAGAATTCCCAGAGGAACTGCAGTGCTGGAAAATCACCTCGGTGCCACGTTCACTTCATACATCCCAGCAGACTCCCAACAAAAGCATTGGGCCTGGCAGGCAGGGAGGGGCCAGTGCAGCCCATCAGTACGTGCTCAGTGAAATATCTTCGTGACCAGACTGATGGGGTTTGGAGAAACTGCTCTGGCTCCAGGTCCTGGGACTGCAGCCAGCAGGTGGCATTCACCCCATACGGGTGCTGGCCGGTGCCACCGGGTGGAAACTGCCTTGCAAAACAGGAGAAGAACATTTCTCATGTAAAAAAAGAAGGTAAAAGGTAAATATTCACTGTAGGCAGAGATGACACTGCAGACTTTGGCATCTTGGAGCCATCAAGTGTTTGATTTCCTGGCGTCTCGTTCTGTCCTCGTGGATCTTCTGACTGCTTTGAATATCAAGAAATACAAATGCAGCCCTAAAGTATCCACCAGGACCTTGGGTATCCTGGACCACAGGATGCCCAAAGGATGAGAGGTGAGGGAAAGATACCCCACCATCCCTCTGAGGTCTGCCACGGGACCTGCCAGGCTGACCATGGCTAGGAGCTGCCAGTCTGGCCAGCGCTGAGGTGTGCAGCTTTCTTTCGGGTGACACCCCCTGGGCTGAGGAAGCACTGTCCTCAGCACCTCCTCCTGCAGGAGCCACTCACCCGAAGAGAACAAGTGTCCACCTGGAGCTACAGCACTCAGAATGAGAGAATCACAAACTGGTTTGGGTG
>VWZY01001791.1:15895-46322 GCA_013399075.1 Chloroceryle aenea
GTTTCTTGCCCGTCTCTGGACATGCTCCAGCCCCTCACTGTCTTGCTTGGAAGGAACTGAACCAAAAATTAGAGGTGTGACCTCCCCAGGAGAGGGGAAAGGGAAGGTTTTGTCAAGATGGGGCTGCTTTCCCAAAGATCCTACTTTTAACTGCCTGTGGAAGTTACCCCTTTCTCTCTGCGTGTAAAGCAACATGTAAAGCTTGTAAAATGACAACTGATGGGGGAAACCAGAATTATCTGCCCCACCATGCTCAGCCCCTCTCCTTGCCAAGGCACAGGACACAGCCCATGGCAGCAGCCCTCCACCTCAGTAGATGGGATGCCACTTCTCCCTTCAGTCCTGCGCCATTCCTGGGCCAGGCTGGCAGCTGGAGGGGCAGCCTTCTGAAGCATCGCCCCCCTCCTGGCTATGGTGCAGGGGAGGGGTGTGACTGAAACGAGACAGACAGGAAACCAGATTCATACAAGCTTGGGTTGTGTCACATACAAGTACAGTAATTTTCACTGCATTGTTAAAGGACAATCAAGCATTTGAATGTATATGCAAACATGAAAAAAAAGAAAAAAGAGTAAATTCCATTTTATTTGTTTTACAAAGTCAAAAACATACAGATTAAGTTCCAAGAGCTTCCACATCAGATCCAGAGCAAACCAAGCCCTGTGCTCTTACAGAACTAATACCACTGACTTCTTCACCATCCCTGTTCCAAAAAAGACTTAAGAAAACTAGGGGATAGGATCTGCGTCTCAGATTTGATCAGCACCATTGCATCGGTATTCAGGTTTTTTTTTCAATGTACAGAAATGTTAGCCCCAAATCATGTCTCAGCACAACATCATCTACTTCAAAATCAGAGCTTGAAATTAATTTCCTTCAAGAACAGAAAACAACCTCCACTCTTCAAGCATTGGAAGTCACCACAGAAAGCACAGGTACCCACTTGCAGTTTGGTTTGCCTTTTAAGTTTCAGCACATTTTAGGTTTAGAAAAAGGGAATGTTAGAGACTAAAATCCTTAGAGTAGGAAATGCAGACAATAGCAGTGCAGACTTCTCACGTACTCTGATCCCTGTCTCTTGGAGCAACTTCAGTCTCACTGGAGCACTCCATTTTGGAACAGCACTGAAACAAATCAGTTAATCTGAAACCAAATTAAATTAAAAATGTTCCACATTTAAGTAAGTCGATTGGTTCTCATTTTTAAAGGCTGTTGCAAATATTCAGGATTCACATTTCAAAGGGCCTCACCAAAAAGACCCAGACTGATACATACTTCAGGAAGAACTTAACTGGGAGAATAACTCATTTCAAGCTCTTCATTTAAAGTGCCCATCATCTTTTACATAGCAACCAGCAGGTGACATGTAACTTGTGACATGTATCTACATTGTGTTATCACCACCACCCATGACAAAGAGCAGGCACTGAACTTTGAAAAATGTTACTACACATCATGAAGATCACACAGCACTGAAAAGTTAGAATTCATATTCAAGAACCAAGAATCTCAACACTTTTTGCCATGTTACTTTATGTATATATTTATAGATGAGCAATTACACTTATTTTGAGGGTTTTCCTGACCCCTTTCCCTCAAGTCCATAACCAAAATAATATCACCCTGGGCTGTGTCAGCAGGGGAGTGCTCACAAGCCAGATGGCAACACGGGATCCCTGCAAATACCCAAAACTTGAGCTGGGAAGAAGTTATTGTACCCTGTCAGTGGTGCTGGGTTACCTTGTTAAATAAAGACGCTGCCTTCGGGCCGCTCCTGCCCAGCAATATGAGACCACCACTGTTTTCCTTCCCTTCCCCCCCACGCATGACCCACAGAGGTGATGGATGCTATAAAACCAAGCTGAGCGTGATGTCTGATCAAGTCCGTGTAAGTTATTTCTTAAAGCACAGTGCGATTTTAGCCTGAAGCATGTCCCCCCACACCTCATAGTACCTATAAACAAATAAAGCCTACTTTTAAATCAGTATTAGACACCAACAGCCTTGTTCTGCCTGCATTCTCAAAACAAGGCTGTCGTGCTCGTTAGACAGTACACCTAGGACTGAAGATGTTGAAAATGTTAGGTCGAGTCGGTGCTGCAGCATGGGAATGGAACCTGCAGGACTTCCCAGCTTCCGAGATCCGCTTGCCTCCAACTTACTTCTCCTTCATCTTTTTCAAATAATGAGCCCGTACTCGTTTGTTTGTCTTCAGGAGAATATTTGTGACAGCACGTGCAGGTAGAAGAGAGAAGACCCAGCCCTACAATAAAAAGAAATAAAGGGGGGTGGGAAGAGGAAAGTCTCAGCTAGTTATAGCCTGTGGTGAATGAAATCTAACAGCACACACAAGTATTAGCCAAGTTTGGATGCTCGGAAGAGGTTCTTTGGACATCAGGAACAAGTTCTTTACACTGAGGGTGGTGGAACACTAAAACAGGTTGCCCAGGGAGGTGGTGGAGGGTCCATCACTGGAGACATTCAAGGTCAGGTTTGATGTGACTCCAAACGACCTGCTCTAGTTGCAGATGTCCCTGGTCGTTACTGGAGGAAGGGGAGTTTGGACTAGATGAGCTCTAAAGCTCCTTTCCTACTCAAACCATTCCATGATTTTCAAATATGATTAGAAGTTAAAGAACAGAAATCTTTAATACTCAAATTATTCTTTACTCTTCTTCCACAATAAACACATCCAAAGGACATTCCAGATCCTTACCAGCTCTCCAAGATGACTTACCATGAGCGCGTGGGGCAGGCACCCGTTGGTCTGGGACTGCAGGCCCACTGTGCCTAAGGCAGCTCTGACATAGGTTTCAGGACTGGGCTTATCAAAGGTCGGCTTGCGGATTTTGGACATTTTTGTCGCCACATAATACGGTAGAACGCTCTGGTAAGAAGAGAAGGCTTTCAGATTAACAAAGATCCATCAAGGAACAAAAATAATCAGAAATCAAATAAGCTAGAATTCAGTACACAGGATTAGCTGGCCACCTTTTCAGCTCTAACATCACAATGTACAGCGTCATACTCCTTTTTAATCCGGTACCTTACTGGCTGTACCTAGAACATGGACACTGACAGTCAGCATCCCCAGCTGGGCCCCTACAAAACCACTCTGGCCAGCCTACGACTGAAAAGCTTTTCTTACAATTTGCCTTGTAAGGTCAAAGCTCCATTCTGGTTGTTTAACAGCAAATGCCATCATGTTGCTCCTCTGCAGTAAACCCCTACATTTTGCTTGGGAAGGAAGCACAGAACCTAAGACAGGGATTTTGTACTTGAGTAAGGGGAAAAAAAAAAAAATCCTCAGTTTGGCACCTGCACAGAGAGAAATACAAAAGCAGGAGGAA
This sequence comes from Chloroceryle aenea, assembly GCA_013399075.1. Classification (NCBI taxonomy): domain Eukaryota; kingdom Metazoa; phylum Chordata; class Aves; order Coraciiformes; family Cerylidae; genus Chloroceryle; species Chloroceryle aenea. The sequence goes on from VWZY01001791.1 coordinate 19,246, forward strand.
GAATGAGAAAAGGTTAACACCAGGAGTCTTGGAACACTGAGCTTGTGACTCCACAAAAGGGCTCAGAGGAAGGAGAAAACAGTGGTACCAGAGTGAAAGACCTCAAGGGCAGAAGGAAGGATCAAGAAATGGAGCATAGCTCATGGGCTTTGGTAGCAATGTCTGGAAGGTATACACGTGCTTGTGGGTCTCAAAACTACCCAGCCCTGGCATAAAGGAAAAGCATAAGGAAGTAGCACAAGTGCATTGTTGACAGAGGGACACTGGTACCACCCAACAGCCTTGTTCCGCCCAGACACATCAGTGGTGGAGCAAGATCATCCTGGGGGATCCAAAACCACATTCCACCTATCCCCAGCTCATGCTGCTGGAGAAGGAAAGGGAAACCTATGGATACTGCTACATGAGAAAGCAAGCCCTCTTTCCTCATAGTCATGGTTTTGGCATTGCTTTCAACTTGTCCTCAGTCGAGGCCTCTAAAAATGTCTATCACAAAAGCCCTGGTCTAGATCCACTTAATCAGATCTATACCAGTCCTCACAAGCTTAGAAAGGGTGGAACCTTTCAGGAGCATAGCACAAGGCCAACAGGACCCCTTGAACTCTCACTATTTATCCATGCCACAGCTGGGCACATTTCAGATGGAATTTGACCAGGAAGCAGGCAGGAAGCATTAGCAAACCTGCTCCATTTCTTCACTACATAGGACTTTAAAGAATATACCCCAGAGTCCACTTCTGAACAGGAAAATACAGAGACCTTAATTTCAGAAGCCTAAGTAGCTGCCGATGTCTTTAAAAAGCCTCCAAAAGCTACAAATGCTTGCATAGGAAAACTGCTCATTCTGTTACCCTAGCAGCACAGGGACCTAGTGTCAGCTCAACATCTGAACCTCATCCATTTTCAGGTTACATTTCTAAACCAAACCTCTCTTTTGGTGGGTTTTTTAAAAAACAAGCCAAATCAACAAAACCCACCAGCAACAAAACAAAAAAAAAACAAAACCCAAATCAAGCCAAACACATACACAAAAAAATACCCAAACCAAAAACCCACATAAAACCTCACAAAGTAAACAATTCTAAGCTTCTTATTCACCACCAAATTTTATCTGCAACATCCCTGCACTGAGTGGCACAACAGTTGGGAGTTCTCCTCCGTCTTCCTCTGCTCAAAACGGACTTTAAGTGAACTGCACTACTCAGTTATGACACTGGATACCATGAAGGGGCAAACAGTTGTGTGTGAGGATTTTTTAACTCCCAGATGCTCTCCAGAAGACTAGTATTTAATTTCAGAGACATCAGATTTACCACCTTCCTAGTAACTGTGCCGCGTTCTAGCGGCTGTGAACAGACCTGCTGAATCCATTGCAACATTTGCTACTGCTTGCAGCTCTGAGGAGTCTTAAAACTGGCTGGCACTCAAAACTGGGGTCTTGCATGGATGCAACAAGACAGATCTCAAGGCCTGAAATGAACAAAAACCTCTCCTATATGCCACAGTCACATAAAAATAAGCCTCCAGATGTCAGCGTAACTTTACATGATTGTATCACCTATTTTACCATCATTTTTAAAAAGGCCTAAACACTCAGGCATTTCCAACGAAGTTTTTTTTCCCCATTTCTTTGTGGGACAAAGGAGGAGGGTAGGGGAGATAAGAGAGAAATGAAAGAATTGCAGCAACCAAAGCCAACCTGTGCATAAATGTGACAGTGTTCACAGCAATCCCACTGCTAGGAGAGCAAGAGGTTAGACTTGAAAACTTCCTAGAGATCCCTTCAAATGACCTCTTCCACAATCTTATGATAGATGTGGTGCTAAGGGACATGGTTTAGTGGTGGGCTTGGCCGTGCTGGATTAATGGTTGGACTCAACAAACACAGATCACTGTCTCCCTACAGCCACCTGAAAGAAGGATGAAGGCAGGCGGGGGTCAGTCTCTCCTCCCGAGGGACAAGAGGCAGGACAAAAGGAAATGGTCTTGTTGTATCAGGGGAGGTATTGGTTGGACATGAGGAGAAATGTCTTCCCCACAGGAGTTGTCAAGGCCTGTCGCAGGCTGCCCAGGGCAGTGGTGGAGTCCCCATCCCTGGAGGGGTTTCAAAGCCATGGAGATGTGGTGCTGAGGGACATGGTTTAGGGGTGTCCTGGCAGTGCTGGGTTCACAGCAGGACTCAATGATCTTATAAGTCTTTTCCAACCCAAACAACTCTGTTGTATTTTATATGGTAGCAAAAGTTTTCACTGTTACCAGAGTTACAAAGTATGGAAGGGAAAATGCCAATAACTATTGAAGTTAAAAGGAGAAAAAAAAAAAGGAGTAAAAGAAAGGGGTAAAAAAACCAAACAAGATAAGATTTTAGACATACTCAAATGAGCCAAAGTTTCAAAAGAGTCTGCAGAAGCAGAGACTTTTCCCAAAACAAGGCTTGAGAGAAACCCTTATCCTCCTCTTTTCTTTTGCCTGTTTCCTCCTCTCCATGTAAACAGAAAGAATTTTTAACCTTTGTTATTACCACACTGCTCCTGTAAAATGAAGTAGGCCTGTCAGGCAGAAAGAGTGTATTTTCAATCTCAAGATGGCTACATAAATCAAAGCAGTACATGCTATTGCAATGAAGCTTCCCCAGAGAAAGAAATCCACTTGAGGAGGGCAGAAACTGATAAAATCCCACCCTGTTTTCCACACAGTGGTTCTCTGCATGTAAAAATTAACTGGTTTAAATGGTGACCTCAGCTGAAAGTGCACATCTGGAATGAACAGCACTACGCTTATGAAGGTCGCAGAGGTGAACTTCAAAGAATCAAAGGGAGAGACATCCTTCCTGAGGGCTTGAAGGAGATCCATCAGCTAGTCTTCACAGGAAGATACCTGTAATATTCATTAGTGGTTTATAGTGACTTAGGTTGGAACAAGTCTACAAGGACATGGACTACGATAAAATTAGCATAACGAATTGAAGCAGTGACAGCTCTTGGATGGCAATTCATTGTCTACATTTAGGGACAAAAAAGCAGTGCTGTCAGGAATCTGGCACCCATGGCCAACCTGGGAGCTACAAAGACAGCTCACCCCAGCCTGTGAAGGTTTGTAGAGGGAAATGTAACTGTGGATACAAAAAGTCAGGTTTAATTCTGCATTCGTTTATGATGCTAAAAATGTGAAGACACTGAGCTGCTGTTTTCTAACTTTTCCACACCCAGCTAGCACATCTTTACCATGCGAGGTACATGTGTACTGTGTTTAATAGCTTTAGCCAAGCCTGAGTTACTGGGTTATTTACCCTTTTGATTTCAGTAGGTAGTCAGAAATGACCAGTACTTGATCCTTCTGTCCTCTCTCAAACTGACAGAGCACTATTCAGAGGGAATTTGGGGAAGGGGAAACAACTGCACATAGGAACAACACATCCCGAAGATGCAACACCTCCTCCTCTTCCTGCAAGCATCTATTTCTAAAGATAGAGATTGAAGCAATATAGAAGGATAAAGGTGGAAGAAAAAAAAGCTAGTTTGGTAAAAATTGACCTGTAGCAGGACAGTTTGGGGCTGAAGCCAGAGAAAGACTTGGAAAGCTCTGTGATAAGAGAAAGTAATGAGGAAATACAAAATATTAAAAGTTGCTCCAGCTCAATCCACTTCAAAAACAGAGAGCACCAACCACCTTGTACACTGACCCTGTACCTGTTCATAGTGGCGCTTCACTGCTGCACACTGGTTTAGCTGTCCTCAACAAGGCCTGTAACAGTAGGAGTCAGAATGCTTTCAGGAACCACCTTTGCTCACTTCCTCTCCACTGCCACGAGATCCCCCGCAAAAAACCCCAGCATAGAATCACAAACTGGTTTAGACTGGAAGGGACCTTTAAAGGTTATCTAGTCTACCCTCCTCCCACCCCCTTAAGATGTTTAGTATAAAGTTTAAACTCGGGTTTAAATGTGGTTCCCATTAAAGGGTCAATGACTGCATGGGAATAGCTTGCCCAGCAATTGTTTATTTTAACATTATTCTCTCTCCGGAACTGGGACAAGACATTCTGGGACCAAACTTCTGGATACAAAGCTGCAGAAAGTTTCCTGGGGATAAGTTCTTGGTTTGCTAAGTGTGCTTAAAGGGGGGAGGGGAAATCATAGTGCAATTAGCAGCTCTAGTGAGAAACCCATGAGTTTAGACAAGGATGGTGCTCACAACTCTGCATATTGGATCAACATTGTTCATACTCTATCATAAACTTTATTCTCTTTGCAAAGGGCCACACGATTAAATGTTGCCCAGCTTGTGCTAGAAGCTATTTTTTTTATCTCAGATGCACTCTTGTTAAACTCAATATCACAATTCTACTCAAATGTGAAGTGCAAGAGAGGACCCATCACTAAGAAAACAGAAGACTACATGATGCATTCTCTTTACATTAACTGTGGGAAATCTATAGACACTGCTAAACAGTGGCCATTCAGACTTTCAGCCACCTCTATTTTGAGACAAGAATTCGTGAACATGTGAGTATGCATATGTAAATACTGAATTCAGAAGGTCCAGCAATGAAGGGAAACTCCTCTGGCTGATTGATTGCTCAGGGTACAGGCAGCTGCAAAACAGTCCCAAAAAGTTCAGAGTGAATGAGAAATTTTGTTTGAAATGTAAAGATGGAAAATACTCAGGAGGTTGAGTGGAAGAGGTAAACAATCAGAAATATGATCAGGGAGTCACTGCAGATGGCTGCCTGAGGACATGAACTTGCTGTGTAGCAGCAGGCCTAAAAGCACATGGGAATTATCTGGAAGATAAGTCTAGCACATCTAAAAGGTAACATAGTTAGTAACAACTTCTCCATGGTCTTAGCCAGTAACCAAAGCTGTGCTCTCACATTTAATAGTGAATAAGGCAGGCAACTTGTGCCTTACTCCTCACAGGGCCTTTGGAGTTCAAGTCATGCAGAACGGGACAAGGACAGGCATGGACATAGACTAATCCTGTTCATAAGAAGGTCCCTGACTAACTTGAAAGAAATGGAGTTTCAAAAAGACACAACACTGTCTTGACAGTGCAGGTAGGACCTTATACCACCTTTATCAAACTGACTATTGCTCAGGAGGGCAACAGGTATTAGCAAGGCCTGTAAAATTCTGTGTTTGCGACCAGAGCTGGAAATTCCAGCTGTTCAGGAAGGAAACACTTAAAAGTATTCCTATTAAAGCAAAATCCCATGAAGCTATGACTTGGTTTGCTTTTATCATAAGAAATACCATTTGCTTTTACCATCAAAAATAATTAAACCCACAGAAAGTAAAAAAAACTCATTACTAATGTGAAAACTCAGTACTAAAGAAAATGAAATCAGCCCGTTCCATACAAAGGGGTCTTTGAGGCTTTGGTTTGTTCTTGCTGCTATGCTTACAGTCGAAGCTGATTCACTAATGCTGCAGTGATTGCTGCTACTCCCATTTTTTAAGCAGCTATCCACTGACTCTCTGCACAAATGCACTCAGAAGTGCATTCCAGTAGATAAAATTGTATAAAGATGCATTCCAGACCTGTGCACAGTTTTACAGAATGTTTTATACTTAAAGGTTCAATTATCACCATCAGCTAAAGCAACCAAATTAAAAACCAAACACCACAGAAAAACCAAGCAAGCCGTGGTCTTTGTTGCTTCTAGACACATTGTTTCAGAGTAACTTCAGAAAGCTGCTAAAGGGATCCAAGGAAATCCTTATCCTTAATCTGCATCACGTATTCATGAATAAGAGAAGATGCTGATTTCCTCCTGTTACCAAGACACCAGCATTGCTGTGGTAACCACACTTATGAGAAACAAACTTCACTCACCTGCACAATGATGCCCTTGCTCTTGTATTCTGCGTGGAGACCTCGGGAGAAGTAATCCACAAAAGCCTGGAGTGAAAAGAGGAGAAACAGGCAGCACATTGTACATTAAAATGGCAAGGAGAGTTTGCAGGGATTTCTAAACATATTTAAATTACCATTTAGAGTTCCCATTTCTGAAGGGAAAAACCTCTAAGAAACTTGACATATTAGAGCAATGGCATCTAAATACAAACTCTGTGGTGATACTTTTTCCCAGTCCTAAAGTCCACCTCCACCAATTCCCTTTCAAACTCCTGGAGATTTTAGAAATTACCAGACTAAAAGTTTAAAGAAAGAAGTGAAAGGGCTTAAAAGGTGGATGCTAGTACCTGCCTTCCAGATGGCTTCACACCTGAGACATCTGCCTCCATGCAGAGAAAGTGTGGTCCTAACAACCCAAAGATACCTGGCAGCTGAAGTCAGCACAGATTCCCCACCTCCAAGTTCCTCTAACCCACCTTTCCACTTTTCCCTCCCGCAGTCAGTGAGACAAAACATCAGGTTTCTTGTTTTAGTGAAGCAATACAGCCAATTCAGATGAATGAAGGACCTGAATGATCTTATCCATGCTCCAAGCTAAAATAAATTCTGAATGGATTATTTCAAAGTGTTTAAGGAGCAGTTACTTCAGACCAGTTTCAAAACTAACAGCAAAGCAACAGTATTGCACCCTCTTTACAGCCTTCCTTTGGTCACCATGTCACCATCAGATCAACACAAGTCCTGACTGAAACCACCAAGTTCTCAGTGCCCAGTGTTTTTTCCACATCAAGGTTGTCCCACTGCAGTTGGCCTGTACAGGACAAAACAGAAATAGTCCCAGTACTACTGGGCTATTTCTACAGACACTTTTCTGAGCATCTACAAGATCTGAAAGATAAGTAGATTTTTTTACTGTGTTTCAGGTACATAATTTCATTCTTCCTCTTGAAGTGGCATGTACAAGCTCATTAAACTAAAAAAGCTTCTCTTCTGTCCAGCTGCTCTGTCCTTCTCCCTTTCCACCAGATACAAGTTCTTAATGAAATTCAGTACTCAACATGAATGAGACTTGGACAGACTCTTCTCAGTGACACCCAGTGACAGGACAAGGGGCAACAAGCACAAACTGAAACCCAGGAGTTTCCATTTGAACAGGAAGAAAAACTTGATTCCTGTGGTGGTGGCAGAGCCTGCCCCAGGCTTCCCAGAGTGGCTGTGGAGTCTCCTTCTCCAGAGGGACTCCAAACCTGCCTGGACAATGCAATCCTGGGCCCCCTGCTCTGGGTGACCCTGCTGACCCATCCTATTGCAACAATAAGGCACTTGCATAGACATGTGAGTAGTCCAGGGCAGCCCCAGAACAGAGCTGCCAGGGGTGCAGGGGATAACAGTCCAAAAATATATCCATAAACTATTAAAAATAAATTTAAAACACCAACACTATATTGTGTTAATCAAAGTGCTTTGATCATTAAGATTTCTACCTATTTTTAAATAACAAGTCCTGAAATCAGTTACTACTCAAGATATGGAGACACAGAATAAAAAGGTTGTCATGTCTACTGGTTGACAGGAGTGTGCAATAAGGAGAATGTTCATTTTACCTAAGAAAAAACCCACAACAAACCAACTTCCACAATCCAAATAAGCTTTGTGTTTTCTTTCTTCAACAATTTATTTCAAGACAAGTTGGGTTTTCTACCTCCAGCTGCTCAAGCCCCCCAACAATTTTTAACATAAAATAGTCTCAAGAACACTCTCTAAGTAAAGAGCCCCTGAATAAGCAGAGAAGCACTGCATGCAAGAAAACCTCGCCTTGCACATCCAGTAACAAGCCCAAACACAAGAGACACAGTGGGGGAATAATCATCTTTCACTTCTCCTTAGTATTAATGCAGGTAGAGAGGTTAACATGGTAAAAAAGTAGGACTGTGATTCCTTTAAAAGCATCTTGTTTCACTATAAAATAGGGAATTCCCAGGGGAAGGTTAAAGACTTGGACTGCGTCTGTTTCTGTTAATTAGCCCAAGTCATTGACTTAGACCTCAAGGATATTACACTTAAAACTCCCTCTATAAGGATGAGGGGAAATAAAAAAAAGCCTAGAAATTGCCAATACAGTCTTTCCATAGCTACATTAAGGGAGTCACTTTCATGCTTACTAATCTTGCTGTGGCAGAATATGAGCAGTGCTGAGAGGAGGAAGATGACTTAACCTCTACTTGAGTTTCTTAGGGGGAAAGTTAGAAAAATTTGAGATTCCCTTTAAAAAAATAAAAATTAACCAAAGCAGCAGAAGGTAAGCTATCACCAAAATCAGAAGCCAAATTCATTCCATAAAGCTCAAGGCACAACAAAAGTGACCTTTTCTATTGCAACAAAGAGCTGTCCACTCAGGGAATACCTGTTTTCAAAAGCAAATTTTATCAGCTAAAACTAATTCAGGCTTTTGTGATTTCTAAACTTAAATATCCCCTTCCTTTAGGGTAAATAAAATACCATGCAACCATTCCTTTCTGGAAATATGAAGATGTTACTAAGAGTCTAGAGGAAACAAGTTTGTTCTGACTTGAGTGACACTACATTAGTAGTGTTGCATTTTGTTTTGACTTCAATTCCATACCATGCACCCGTATTCTGTCTTTACAGTGTTAACTGGAGATCTTTTAGGGGAATATTTTAGAAGCCCCTATAAAGTATCTTGGGGGAAAAAAAGTGAGACCAGCTGCAGAAAGACAGAATCTCTCCCAGTGATGCAAAGAGAAAAAGAGATGATAAATGTAACATGAAAAGTAGATCTAGAGTAGGAAATTAGGGACTGGTAAAATAAACCAGTCCATTGTGGAAGCAGACTGGAATTTGCAGTAAAAGGAGGGTTTGGCTAAGTGGGGACCTTCTTGATGAGCTAAAAATGAGCACATAAGACACCAAAATAAAAGTAACAAAAGAGAAATGTAAAACATCATTGGGTACTTAGGAATGAAACTCAAGCTAGGAAAGACTAGTAAAGGACGAAGTGTAGCAGAAAAGGATCCTAAACTAATTTCAAGAGGAATTTCAGGGAAATGGGGGTCTATTGATGGATGAAGCAGACAACCTAGAGATAAAAACCAGAAAAAGGTTAAGGTGTTGACACTTGACCTTCACACAGCCAAAGCCTGCTCACATACCTCTGCATGCCCCAGTTTTGTTTAACGGAAGGGACAGGAAGAGGCGGCAACAATTTAGGGACAGATTAGGGACTACTCAGAGAAGCTGGAGGTATTAAAATCCTTGGAGCCATCATGGATTCACTCAAAGATCCCTCCTTGAAAAGACAAGGATGCTACTGTCAGCTTCAGCTCAGATTGTGGGGGGATCACGGAGCCCTCCTCTTGGAATTCACTTCTGAGCACACAAAGGAAACAGTCATCACAGATTCACCATGAGCAAATCCTTTTCTACAATGGATAGACTAGTCTGGCAGATAAGGAAAATACATTTTTAATATGTATAAACTATATATAGTTTATATAGGAGGGGTGTATATACAGAGGTACGTTTTCACTTCAGTAAAGCTTTTAAATGCCATCTTCTGCAGCATCAAGCACCACACTGGGCTACATTAGCAGGATGTATGGTCAGCAGATCAAGGGGAGCTAACTATTTGGTAATGGTGAGGCTCTAGAGCTCTATCCTTTTTCTTACCTGAAATGCTAAACTTCAGGCAATTAATAAAAAAGGAGGACAAATGTTTGCTTCTAGAAAGCAGCAGAAGAATCATAATGAAATCAATATATGCACATGTATATTGGAGATAAACATCTTGGGTAAGATTAGGGAAAAACAGTTTGAAAGTCAAAATAAGAAAGTGTGAAATTTAGTTGATGTCCTTTCCCAACATCATTATTGGAAAAAAATTAAGTTAGAAACTCCGTACTTTTAGTTCATGAAAGCACCACTAGATGGACACCAAAACATTCATTCCTGCAATGTTGGGTTATGTTTGACACTTGATTTCAGTGTGGAAAAGAATGCTTACCTTGGTCGCAGAGTAAAGAGTCAGCAGTGGAGTTGGATACATCCCAGCAGCTGAGGAGATGTTCAGGATAACCCCTTTTGATCTGGAAGGCAGTGAAAGTTTCTTATCATAAAGGAAACATCTTCTGTGTTTCAGAAAATGACTGCAAGCCTAAAGAGATGCACTTTTAGGGTGTAACTGAGATTAAGATCTGCTTTAAGACCCCAAACAAATCCTACATTGAAATTTACTGATAGTACTTGAAGCACAAAATAAGTATTGATGCAGCTGATACAAACCAGGAACAGCCCCAAGGTCAAAACAACAAGAGAATCCAGCTCCATACGTATCTATGTATATTTACACACACCAGGCTAAACTATGCTACACAACTCTGTGAAGCTGGCACATATCCAAAAGGCAGCTTCTGAATCTTTGCCTAAAGTGGCAGAAATGCAGCACAAGTTTGTGGTAGTGTTTACACTTCTATAATCCCTTTCATCTTCCAAAGTTTGTGTCATGGTGGATCAGAGAGACAGGAAGTACCTGGATCTATTGCAAGCACTGAAGTGGGTTAATACAGTATGGATTCAGAGGAAATTCTCATCATATTTTTCATCCATGTGCAGCCTATGCTGCAGCTGCCACAATGATTTAAGTAACCATCTCCCAAACACAGAACCACAGAATGGTAGGGCTTGGAAGGAACTTCTGGGGACCATCTAGACATTCCTGCCCATGAGATCACATTGCTGGCTCATGGTGAACATGTTATGCACCAGGACTCCCAGGTTCCTCTCCACAGAGCTGCTTTCCAAAAGTCAATCCCTGACCTGTACTGGTGCAGGGGGTTATTCCTCCACAGATGCAGGACCCTACACTTGACTTTGTTGAACTTCATTAAATTGCTCTCCATCCAACTCCTTAGCCTGTCCAGGTCGAGTTAAACAGTTGAGTTTAAGTGACCAGCAAATTTCAAACAATACAACTCTGAAAATCATGACAACAGATCCAAAGCAACACAGCCTCTGCCATGATACAAGTGTGAATTCAATCTGAGATTGATTCACCTCTGGAAATGAGATAGCTAACATGACAAAAGAATAATTAGTCATTCAGGAGTTCAAAGACCTTTGCTACTTTATTTCTCCAACCAGGGCAACTCTTGGAAAACACAGCAAACTTTGGCAAAGTGGATCAAAATATGTTGTAAGGAAAAGAGACCACAAATGAATCATGAGTTTTCATGATAGTAAAAGGTTAACAGTGGATGCCAGAAGTTTTGCATACCAAGACAGGTAGTGCTTGTGGTATTTATTCACAAACTCAAATGGGGATTAGCAGTGAAATGAGTATTCATGCAATTTTTAAGACATTACCAGATTGGAAAACACTGTAAAGAAGTTCAAGATCTTAGGCTGCTGTGTGAACAGAGCACAGATGAAAAATCAATATTAACAAAACCAACAATGCACACTAAAGAAAATAATGTGAATTAGTCACAAACCTTGCAGGACTCAAATCAACAATCCACTCCCTGGAAAACCTGAATGAAGTCTGCACAGAGTTCTAGTGTGTGCAGCAGTTGCAAAAAGGCAGCCAAAGAACAGGATGGTGGGAAGGGCAGAGACAAATCCACCAACACTGAATTCTGGTATGACAGTCTACAACACACTTCTATCCCTCTAAATAAAGGGGAGGAATATTAAGAACCTGATGAGTTAATAAAAGGGGATAAGAAAACAAAACCCCACCCTGATATACTGAGAAGGTGAAAAGATTGGTTCAATTCAGCTATTTAAGGGACTATTAAGAACAGCCCTGGTAAGAGTATATAGACTAGGGAATGACAAAGATGAAAAATTTTAATTTATCCTCTCAGAATACAGAAGAAATACCAAATTTATTTAAAAGAAAGTCTGAAATTTGGATGCAATAAAAGGAGTGCTCTTCCCACTTTCAGGCTACGGGAATACTTGCCACAGCAGTTAATTAAGGAAAAAAGCTTAAGAGGATTCAAAAAAGGGTAAGGATTTCTATGGATCAACATGAGCCTCACGCTTCTACAACAAATCAAAGCTTTTAGAAGAGAGACTGGTAGTAGAGAGCAGCTCTGGCAGTGTCTGGCCAGACTACAGCCTAACTAGTGACCATCATCTAAGTGCAATGAATTAATGGTCTCACCCCATGATGAAAACCCTCCTGGAAGCACACCAGATTAATAGCAGCTCCTTGCAGAAGTTCCATGTAATGGTCTCTTTGAGGCAGTCAATACCACTGTCAGTTTTGGGGTTTGTTTGTTGCCTTTTTTTTAAATAACAAAAGTAGTCCTAGGTTTAAAAGCTCATAACCTAAAGCCTCCAGATGAAAGAAAACCAAGAATTGTGCCTGTGGGGGGAACACTTTCAATTACTCCAATTACCATTTTGCTGCATAAAGGTATCACAGAACCACCAGTACGTTAGGGGAGCAGCTCTGTGAAGAAGGACATGGGAGTCCTGGCAGACAGACAGTTCAAGAGGGAAAAGGAACTACTGGAGAATCTCCAAAGACTACAAAGATGCTGAGGGGACTGGAGCATCTCTGTGCTGAGGAAAGGCTGAGAGCCCTGGGGCTGTTCATCTGGAGGAGAGCAGACAGAGGGGATCTGATCAATGCTGATCAACAGCTAAAGGGCAGGGGGCAAGAGGATGGGGCCAGACTCTTTTCAGTTGTGCCCAGTGACAGGACAAGGGGCAACAGGCACAAACTGGAACCCAGGAGGTTCCATTTGAACAGGAGGAAAAATATCCTTGCTGTGAGGGTGGCAGAGCCTGGCCCAGACTGCCCAGGGAGGTTGTGGAGTTCTGGCTCCATCAACAAAACAATGCAGTTAATGAAAAAAAAAAAAGTTGGTTAAGATGAAGAGAGCCAGGCCTACACCCTCACACCTCCTCATCATTCTACCTTAAGTGGTCCAGCACCAGAGAGGCTATATTTAGCCATCTCCCTGTTGCTGTGACAACCAGTGCCTGCTCCAGCTGCACACCAAGTGGAAAGAGCAAGCTTCCTCTGTAACGTAATTATGCACTTGCTACTTCCCTGGCAATAAATACCAGAGTTTGATATTTGTCTAGAAACAGTCAACTGATTCTTGGTGGTGTGTTGTTGTTGTTGGGTTTTTTGGGATTCTGTTTGTTTTTGTTTGTTTTTTTTGTGTACCCAAAGACATCAAGCCTTGATTTTCAGGTCTCCGAGTCTCCCAACCTTAGACAGCAGCCTGAAAATAGAGAGAGGAATGACTTGTTTGTGTCATAGGAAGCTGCAGACAAATTGCCACTTGAGGTGTTCAGAGCACAGGAGAGGAGCCACAGCAGAGAATTTAAACACCATTACCAGAAATGGCATTCAACTAATGCTGCTATGGTTATTATAAACAAAAAGTAACAGGCATGCCAAGATGAGGTTGTGTGTCCACCTTGCAGATCTGGATACAAAGCATGGAAAGTCTCCTCTATTTCTGAGTTTGTCTTCTAATGTTATTGCCATAATCCCAACATTTGACTACACAAGAGTGTAGCTGCAGGATGCCATAACATGCTGCATCTCATCTAGCTCCTCGACATGCTACACTCCTTGAGCATGTGAGGAAAAATGATGGCATTCCCAGTCTGGTTTTATTCTTGGAGCCTGGAGACCTTTTCCTAACTCGGGGTCCCACGGGAAGAATTTAGAGTTGGCCCAAAGAGCAGCCAAGTACAGCAACCATGCCCTTGGATCCACTGGACATCCACATCCTCCTGTGGCCACAGGCTCTTCGAGGTGGTAACGAGGTGTGAGCTATGACTACACAGGAGCTGGCAGCTGCAGATGTTGCTTCTGTGTACTGCAAACCTGACTTCACAAACCCAAGCAGAAAGTTGAAGCTTTGTCAAATATTTTGCCCTGGCACAGAAACCAAGGCCTTCATTCAACCACAGCGGTCATTAAACAGGCTACTTGTGCAGGAAAAAAAGGAAGTAGATATTTCAACTTGTAACCACTATTAACCTTTTTCATCCAACTTTCTTCTTGAACATTTATCCGTAAGATTCCCAAGGTCATCAGGTAGTTAGGGAAAGTGAAAAGCAGCAGGATATGGTGTGCTCAAGAGTAAGCAGAACCCAGCATCAGCAGGATCCTGGGGTTGCTGCCTTTTTTAGGTTCATAGGGAACAGAAGAACAAGCAGAAGATATTCTATAGGTAGTGTATACATCATTCTGTCCTGAGAAGCTTGAAGAGATCAACTTCTGCCAAATGGATAACTATGACATTTCTTTAGATGAAGAAACCAAGGTAAGAAACAGTTAGAACTTCAACAATCCAAAAACTGGTAACAAAACATTAAATCCTTCCAAAGCAGATTTGCTTTAGTCACATTGGCATCTTCAGACAGCAGCAGCTTCACAAAAGGCCAGTCCCTTCATCTATCAATAATAGTATACAGGCAAAAAGTAACTTCTGATTTACCAGCCCTGAGTAGCTGCCACCACTGTACCATGATGTACTAGCTAAAGTACTCTGAATGGTCAGCTGAAGAAAAGGAGGCTCACTCTCCACAGCTCCCTGAAAGGAGGTTATAGAGAGGTGGGGACATCTCTTCTCCCAGGCAACAAAACACATGACAATAGGAAAAGGCCTCAAGTTGTGCCAGAAGAGCTTTAGGTTAAACAAGAGGAAAATTGGCTCAATCACAAGGGTTGTCAAACTCTGGCCCAGGCTGCCCAGGCCAGTGGAGTCCTCATCCCTGGAGGGGTTTCAAAGCCATGGAGATGTGGTGCTGAGGGACATGGTTTAGTGGTAGACTTGGCAGTGGTGGGATAATGGTTGGACTTGATGATCTTATAGGTCTCTACCAAACAAAATCATTCTATGCTCCTAGAATCTTCATCATATACTTCAGTTCCATTAGGAAATACTACAACCCCTCCCTCCCCAGAGATTCTTGGCCCTTCTTTCCCAATGCAAGTTTCTTTCCATGAATCAAGAACCCAAAGCTAAGAATGAGTTTAACAAAGTCTAAGCTTGCTATCACCCTGATGTGCTACACACTCCTAACTGGCTGGTAGCTCTGACAGTTTTACCCATGAAGAAACTTTGGTTTAGGTGTGAAACATTTACTCTGCATCTGTGCAAAACTTGAATAGTCAAACCTCAATCTGCAAGGAAGACTCCCAGATATGGGACTTCAACCTGGAGAAGGCTCTGGGGAGACTTTCTTGTGGTCTTTCAGTTTCTGGAGTGGGTCTGTCAGACTGATGGGGACAAGCTTTTTAGCAGGGACTCTTGTGACAGGACAAGTGGTGATGGTTTTAAACTAAAGAGGGAGATTCAGACTGGAGAAAAGAAGAAATATTTTACAATGAGGGTGGTGCTGAAACCCTGGCCCAGGCTGCCCAGACAGGTGGTCGATGCCCCATCCCTGGAACCATTCCAGGTGATGTTGGCTGGGGCTCTGAGCAACCTGCTCTGGTTGCAGCTGCCCCTGCTCCCTGAAGGGGGATTGGACTAAGAGACCTTGAAAGGTCCCTTCCAGCACAAACCAGTCTGTGATTCCATGATAGAAGAAATATCAGGTTTTTTATTACTCTGCCAGATTTAGATGTTCACCCTGTACATACCATCCTCCTAGGGCATTCGTTTGGAGGCAATGCTCCGCTGAGTTCTGCGCAGCTGCTTTGACCGCAGTTCAGGCCTGACCTAGGGCAACCTCCTGCAAGCCAGGGTTTACACTGCAGCAGAGACAACCAATGGCCTGGGGCAGTCAACATCAGCTAGAAAGCAGCCTGAAGGGACCACAGGGAACCTGCACACCTCTTAGTTTCACCTGGAGCTCGCTAAAAATTCAGCGCACATCTTCCATGGCGACAGTGGTGTGCATTAGCTCCTGTTTTAAAGAGCTGATCTCCAGTTTTGCTTTTCCAAACTATACTATATTGCTTTTCCTCAATATACCTCCTACTGTATAATGAGAACATATTCTTTGCATCCATTTTACTTACAGTGACTTAGAGAAATGGCCTTAAGAAGGTTATTCCCAGGAACTGTAACCACCCCCTCAGAATAGCAGGTTGTTGAGTTTGCGCTGATGAGTCAGACGGGCTTTTTAATTCTGTTCTAAAAGGAATCACCACAACAGTGGAGAAGGGAGAGGAAAAATAAAAAGGGAATCGAGTGGAAAAAGGCTTCCACCGTCTGATGATTCATGCACCATCAGCGTGACTCACCCAGCATTACTCTGCCATTAAAACATGGAGACCGGGCTGATTAGTCACAGTAATGAATTTTTCAAGAAAGGATTCTCCCCTATAAATAATGATGACTTTGTCTGGATAGTGTTAGTGTGACTCACCTTTCCAGCATGCCGGGCAGCACCAATCGTGTCATCTGCAAAAAGAAAACATTCGTGATGGCTGAGACAGCAGACACCAGACAGCTAGAGACCGAGGAAAGCCTCCTGTCCTCCCAAGAGCAGCTGCCACCCCCACCACCCCAGCCCAGGCTTGGGGAAGCAGAGACCATCCTTTGCGTAGGCAGTTTATTTTTATTCTACCTGGCTAACTTGGCTCTGTCTGTAGCGCGTGCACTGAATCTGCTGAACCCATCCAGCTCGTAGTGTACCTACAGTAAAACATCTCTGCTCTACAGCACCCGTGGCCTCTAAACAACATGAAAACACCAGACTACTATGGTCTTTCTCTCCCCACCAAATGCATCTGTCTTCCTCGAGACTGACTACATTTACCACCCATTGCAAGACTCCAAACAACCCCCAACGAATTTTAGCCAAGCTTACTGAGCTGCTAATTTTAGGTTAAAAATAAACTGGGGAGCAGCAAGAGCACTGGACAGAACTCGTGAAGGTAAGTTTCCTACATGATGTTACCTACAGGAAAACATTTAAGACCTCAAAACACCATTCTGCTGATTGCACAGATGTTTTCACACTGAAGAACCACCTGGCAAGCCTCCTCATGGTTCTGGAAGCTCCTGCCTTCATTAGGATTCCAAGCAATCTATTTATAACCTGTCCAGAGGAGGAATCCTAAAACAAGCTTCCCATCTGGAGACAGAGCAGCTCTGACAAGGGAAACAAATCAGGCATTGGTCTAAACTTTGACAATTTTTTTCATTAGTGTGAAATAGTTCATTTTCCTACTGGTAATTACTGCCATCCTGAAATACAACTGAAAGCCAAAATTTCTGCTTCTAAAAGAAACAATGTTGTCAAAGTTCAGCTTGTGACAAATATTACCCTGCCCCCAGCCAATCGTGTTAATAGATGTCGTGTCGCTGACATGACATCTGAGGTCAGATCACAAGAGAAATATAAATTATTGCCCCTTTTCACATCTGTAACAGGTGCTCCAACAGAGTTCTTGAGAACACTGCGAGGAGGGGATAACAAAATATTCATAGCACCAAAATGTAACAGCACTCCTACTGATACTCAGTTACCTTGATAGCTTCAAACATGAAACATCTGAGGCAAACACACACAAGAAATCAGCATATACCAAATCTGGGTTTGGGTTTTCATTTTTAAACAATACAATACACCCTTTCAGGAACAGAGGAGAAAATGACAAAAGAAAGCAAATATTTCAGTTGACATACAAAGAAAATGGTAGGGAGGGGCCCAGTTTTGTGTTTTCTGGACATTTCTCCCTTTAAATAGACTTTGCCATCAGCCATTCTGCACAACAGCTTCCAGAAGGAACTGCACAGACCTTACTTCCATGAAGTCAGCTGTTGACATATTTAACTCTCAGCACTGCCCCAGAAGTCAAAATATTCATAGTTGGTCAACACCACCAAGCTCAACAGATGCAATTCATCCTCAAAAACCCCTCTAACATTAAGTCTATATATACACGAGCTTTTTCATACATAAATGCTTCAAGAGATGTGGAAACAAGTATTTAAGGGATGAAGAATGGTTTGGGTTGATTAAGACCAGTTCAAGACTGGAAAATCTTCTATCTGGTGCAAGCTTTACAAGTCTCTCCCATAGATCCCTTGAAAAAAAGAGGCAGAACATCAATTCTTCCTCTCAGGACAGCGTAACACTGCCTATCATCTCCATAGATTAACACATAAATGTGGGCTGAAACTGCATTCCCCCTTAGACAGCCCATAAATGGGCTGAAAAAAAACAGTCCAGGATCTCTTGTTGGAGAGAGAACCCCACATCTGAAACTTTGTCACAAATCCACACAAAGGCATTCACAGCTGAAATCCAAATCATGCCACACTAAGCAGCTCTAACTTGGCATATGGTGAACCTGCTGGTTACTAGTGAGCCCCAAACAAGAGCAGAGAAAAACCTGCTGAAATAATTGTTTGACTTATATAAACTAAATTATGAAGCCATGGACAGTGGAGCTATAACAACAGGTTCACAATTCAGGTAGAAATCAAGAAGTCTCTCACCTATCTCTGAAGGTCAGTTGGACAGGCAGTCAATTATTCCCTCCACACACACACTCCAAGAAACACTGGTGGCAAAACTTGATTTCATACTCACTTCCACGTCCTCCCATTAAAAGGGCAAAGCTGTTTTTTCCTATCTGTATTTTTACAACTTGTGATGTGTAACAAGAGACAAATATTCAATATCTTTATGTACAGAAAAAATACCAGGGTTTTTTTTGAAGAATAAACTAACAGAAGGCAGCTCTCTGAGTCAGTCTCACTTCACCCAGCCAAGTCCACACTCAGGCTGTTCCAGTTAGTGCAAGAGCACCAACAGAAAAATGCCAGAAGATTGTTCTGCAGCTGTACTTGGATCCAGCCAATTTAAGCCTTGTACACTCACATCCAATATTCCCAGCATTAATGCAAATCAAGCAATCTAGAGCAGAAATGTAGTTTTGCCACTAATCACAGTGCCCATACGTGCTTGCATGATCCTGATCCCAACCAGCCAAACCAGTTAACCCTCTGGTCTTCAACACCTATAACCTCAGACATGTTATGAAATAGGCTGTTCAACAACAAATGCCTAGAATTGACTAAACATNAACAGAAGGCAGCTCTCTGAGTCAGTCTCACTTCACCCAGCCAAGTCCACACTCAGGCTGTTCCAGCAATGCAAGAGCACCAACAGAAAAATGCCAGAAGGTTGTTCTGCAGCTGTACTTGGATCCAGCCAATTTAAGCCTTGTACACTCACATCCAATATTCCCAGCATTAATGCAAATCAAGCAATCTAGAGCAGAAGTGGCAGTTTTGCCACTAATCACAGTGCCCATACGTGCTTGCATGATCCTGATCCCAACCAGCCAAACCAGTTAACCCTCTGGTCTTCAACACCTATAACCTCAGACATGTTATGAAATAGGCTGTTCAACAACAAATGCCTAGAATTGACTAAACATCTCCCAGATAAAGCATCTAAGTTTTAGCTAAGTCTTCCTTAGGGACAGCCAGCACCTAAGGAAGGACACGGGGTGCATTTCATAAATGTGTGTGTGCATCTGAGACATCTGCTCAGGACAGTTTCCTCGGCACCCCAAGATGTTCATCTTTTCCTTTTTATATAGTCTGGTAAAAAGTTACATTTCACACACAGTTGCAAAGCTGTTAAGGATGGTTTGCTTGGTTTCCACACACCCTCATCATTCAGTTCTTTCAGTTTGGAGGGCTGCATTATTTTTAAGATTCATTACAGACCATTTAATTGACCTTTTAAAAGCAGCTTTTATTCCATCATGTCCTTTTATCTGCAACTGCATTTATTCCATGCCTGGTAAATACTGGCTGTATTGTCCACTCTTCAACAGATTTGTCTTCTACCACCTCATTTTAGAAAACACAATGTCACTTTTAGTCTAAAAAGGCTGAGATTCCTACTAGCAGATAGAAAAATGCATAGCTGCAGGGCTAGATTTATGTTCTCAACCAGGTGTTAGACTTAAAAGCTCCCGTTAAAGGACTAACAAATAGTTAGAAGTTATAACCACTGATTTCCAGTGGCTTTTCTTCACAAAATAAAAGAATCTCCCATTCTTAATGATCAATGTAGTCTTTTTTCTCTCCAGTCCAAGGTGCAGAGCTTAGGAAAAGAATAATAATTCTTAAAGTTCTGAACGCCTTTCAAGAGATAATTTGTTCAGGCTGCTAATACAGCAGGAAAAGCTGAGCTAAACATTCAAAGGCATCCTTTCCATCTTATGAGCCACACAACTGTTACACAGAGACAGAAATCTAATACCACAGTTGTCTATTTAGAGACAACAATTCTGTTCTATGATGTCATGACACAAGTCACTCTACACTTCCCAAAGCTGGAATGATCTGTAATAAAGGCTATGCAAGTACAACAGAGAATGAAGACTGTGAACACGGACAAGTTTTCCACCTTGCTATACAGCTGAGAGGCTTCCTTCAAATGTCATTCACAAATCTGGGGTGCAATGAGAATAACTCAAAGCAATGAAGCTTTTTCAATGTGCAGCAGTTCCCCGTGGTGCACCCACTCACATACAGACCCATCATTGCTACCCTCAGGGGACACGCGCCGGTTCCTGTTGTCAGCACTGGACCTACAGAGGGAACACTGAACATCGTGTGCTGCAAGCCCAGCTTGCTGCCACTGACTTTCCTTTCAGCAACAGCTTTCAGAGAGAAAGCTCTCAAAATAAACATCTCTGCCTTTACACAAGAAAAAGACTACTCGAATAATAAGGCTGGACTTCCTCTGTTCAAGATGAGCAATACTTATTTGTCCCAAACCCAGATCTACAAAAAGCCACAGAGCTCCAGGATTTCCTCAATTTCCCCAAGTTGCTAGAACCTTGAAGAAAAATCCCCAGTGCTTCCCTAACTATTGCTGAGAAGGCCCTCTCACAGCTCCATTCCCCTCGTGCCAGCTTCCTGGCTATTGTGCTTTCCAGTTCAAAGTCAGCAAGGTGGGAAATCTCCACGTTTAACTTCTCCCCCTGGACCATCTGAATGATGTTCATGACCACCTTCACAGAACACTTGCTCCTCTTCCAAGCGTTGGCAACTGTTCCTCTCCATTATAAACTTCTATTATGTACTTGGCTAAATGGTCATCTCCTGTTTGATTATGACTTTGAATATAAACGTAAAGAAAGCTCTTGACCAGACTGGAATAGATGCACACACAGAGTGGTCTCACAAGCCAGTGTTGCCATTTCCCTTGGAATTATATTCTGCTTACTGCAATCCTCTCCAGTAAGCAGCAAACATAAAACTTCACATAGGGTTCTAGCAGGGCACAAGCAGCTATCACCTGATTTCTGACAAGGTGCCTTTACAGATGCAGCATTGGGCTGCACTAGCCCAGTGAGCACTCATGGGAGAGAGAGGTGTCATTTCCTACTGGCTTTCAGGATTATTACTCCCAGGCTTTTCACAGAATACCAGATTGGTAAAATTTGGAAGGGACCTCGAACACCATCTCATCCCACCCCCCTGATCCAGCAAGGTCACCCAGAGCAGGCTTCCCAGGATCATACTGTCCAGGGGGGTTGGGAACCTCTCCTGAGGAGGAGACCCCACAGCCTCTCTGGGCAGCCTGGGCCAGGCAGCAAAGAAGTTTTTCCATAGACCCTTTTCTTCCTACTCACAGGTCTGCAGAATAGTATCTCCCCTCTTTCTCAGATGCACCAGCTTCTTCACCACCTTTCAATTTTATATCAGTTGTGGCATTTTTGGTTAGCTTTTTCTTTTTCCCTCAACTCAGTTTCAGACTCTGTAGGTAGAGCTGCTCCCTTCTCCTGGTGTAATTCACCTCTTGCTCCTCTTAAGAGGGCAGCTGACACTGGATCTCTCAGTTCAACACAATTTATATATTTTGAAGTCTTAAACAAACTATAAGCTTCTCAAATATGATTATGATAAAAATCCTTGACCTTGTGGGGCTATTATCCCTTTGTAGCTGACACTCAGTAGAAAACACAAGCAAGGCAATCAAGGCAAAGACTGACAGACACCAAGACACCTACATCTCATCCACTCTCCCCTCTCCTCCATTAACACCAATTTCCAACTGAATTCTGGCCTGCAAGCCTAAAATTTACATTCCTCCACAATGTAATAGCTTGCAAACCAATTCAGCTTCTTGCTTCATCAACTGCTAAACCAGCACTCCCTCAACTGTTTAGTCCTACTCCTTGTTCTGAAACAGTAACGGTTCCTGCCTCACTCCCAACACAATTGGCGTAGTGCAGTGCTGCAAGCAGGAGTAACACACTCCCTCTTCCTCACATGGCGTGAGGATCTCTTGTGCCTTCCAAAGGAGAAAGGCCTCCCTGAAGTATATGAAACTAAGTGAAATGAAAGGCCATAGCATACAAAGGCAAATGAATAAAAGATGATGCAGTTGACACAGGGGGACTATAGATGCAAACTATACAGAGCTACTATATTTAACACTTGATGGTTAGTTAAAAAAAAAACAGTAACAACAAAACACAGGGGGTTTTTTTTGACCTGGTATGTCAGAAATATGTTCAGTTTGTGCCTCAACAATGCTGAGATATCAAAAAGTTATAATAAAGATGCACATTAACTGAACTACCCCCAAGAACTAGTAAAGAAGAGTTCTGCTTTTCAAATCTCTCCAGAAACTTGAGGTGACATTATGACAGGAACCATGAAACTTCACATACTACCCCATCATCTGCCTCATTTACCTGTCAACTCAATCCTTGTGTAAGGCTGTATTAGCTCCAGCTTTCCTGAGAAAACACTACATGCAATATTCTTCATTCTGTTTATGGCACCATCAACACCCAAGGCACTTCTTGTTTTGGGTACTGTATGAAGAACAACAGGGGAACTCCTGCACTGCACATCACCATAAAAATGTGACATTGTCACAAAAAAAAATCTTACTGTCTGCAAAGACAGGGTGCTGTTCAGTCAGGTTTTTTAACCAGTTACCTGACAAGGTGTGGGATTTCCAATGTGGTGCAGGCAGTTTTGTGTAACTTGCCTTCAGCAGCATAGAGGGTGCTTTGCTGGCAGATCAGTCATCACAACACTTCATGCCAGACTGACAGAGCCCCAAAAGTGGTTCACAGGTGACCCAACCCAATAGTGTTCTAAGGACTTGATGTGGAGAGGCAGCATGGAATAAGATTTGAGAAAAAAACATGTTAAAAGCTGATGGGGGAAAGAAGTTCTCAAACATTAGGGAAAATTTCATAGTATTAGATGCTTTACAGTTGGGAAAAGTATCAAACTGCAGGACCAGTGAGGCTGATAATTTGAGGTGAGGATGGAGCCTTATCTCTCAGCATACCTCTTCTTACATGCTGCATATCCCCTAGCAAATCCTATGAGCCACCCAGAAAAGAAAGAGATGGGTCAAAACATAAGGGATCATAGAAACACAGATTGGGTTGAGTGGGAAGGGACCTTTCAAGGTCATCCAGTCCAACATCCTGCAGGGAGCAGGGGCAGCTGCAACCAGAGCAGGTTGCTCAGAGCCCCAGCCAACCCACCTGGAATGGTTCCAGGGATGGGGCACTGACCACCTCTCTGGGCAACCTGGTTTCAGCAGCACCCTCAGTGTAAAGTATTTCTTCCTCCTCTCCAGTCTGAATCGCCCTCTTTTAGTATAAAACCATCACCCCTCATCCTGTCACAACAGGCCCTGCTAAAAAGGCTGTCCCCATCTTTCTGACAGGCCCCTTCAGATCCTGAAAGTCCACGGGAAGGTCTCCCCAGAGCCTTCTCTTCTCCAGCAAGAACAACCCCAACTCTCTCAGCCTGGCCTCCCAGCAGAGGGGTTCCATATAATGGGGCACAGGTTATGTGGCACCTCTGATGAGGGTCTGGAGATACTGTGAGGAGAGCCTGAAAGGGTACTGACAAAAGCTACTCTGCTTCTCCCGTACCTTCAACCATAACAGCAGACCTTCACATCCTTGCTTAAGAACTCAGTGCTCTCTTGCATCTAAACTTCATGTTAATCAAGCAAGAAAGGAAATATTTTTTTTTTTAATCACACTTAAGAGATGTTTGGTATCAACCTAAAATACTGTACAGGATTATGTCCCAAAAATCTAAGTTTAAGGACGTAGTGGCTATCATCATTGTTTCCTACTGCCATTCTCTCTAGTTCTGTGGGTTCTCCTGAAAAAAAAATGACTTACAGATGGTATATCTCTAATGTGCTCCTCTCATCAAAGCAGTAAGCATCTGGTACATCTACTCTTTAATTACACAACAGGCTCAAGCAGGAAGAAACATTCTCAAGCCTGGAAGCTTAAGCTCAAACTCTGATTATACTCAGTTACAGGAGCTGATCGCGGTCAAGACAAAATAAGTTTTCAAACAAGGAAAAACACTATTAACACACTGCAAGTGGATCTTCCCTAAGTTGTGAGGACAGCCACATAAGAATGTGAAGAGGCCAATAGGATGCAAATTGTACAAGAATCTCTGCAACAATTTTGTGAAATTGTTGCCCGCCACTGATCGTAAACACCATGTCTCAAGCCACAAAACAGTGCAGTTTATTCTGGAAACCAATATAACCTGGCTTCACCTCTGGAATTTGAGGTGTATCCCGAGTTAAAGGGGACCTGCAACTATTATTTAACCCTACTGTCTTCTGAAATACCTCTTCAGTTCGTTCCTCTAACTTTTCTAACTCAATACTCCCAAGGAGATTGGCACCCCAAATTATTTCATCACTGAATAGTGCACTCCCTCTGCTGGCACAGCCCAGATGTTGCACCTCAGCAGAGGCATTCTGAGGACACCCATCACCAAGAGGTCTATGCATGCCAACGCTTCTCCAGACTTACACCTGGTGTAGCTGTGAACATTCAGTTTCTAATGTCTGCTAAATGAAATCCGCAGGAGAAAGCATTCAAAGGGGCCCGCTAATAACGGGAATCTCTAATGAAATCTTGCAGGAGTACAACAAGATGCCACACCACACCACAGTTCTCCCGTGTCACCTAAAAACCTGTCAGCTAGTGGTCTTTTTCAAGGTGAAAAGTTCCCAAAGACTCATTGTGGTAGCATTTCTAACTTGGCAGAAAGTAGTTGAAACATCCAGTCAAACACGCATGGAAGTCAGAGTAAGCAGCAGCACACTGACACTAAAAATCCCATTCAGTCACGGGACAGCTGCATTGTCACCATTTCAGTGTTTTAACACCATGTCAAAAATCTGACAGAAGCATCATTTTAACAGGTCTTGTGCCTCCTCCCACCAAAACAAACCCCCTCCAGTTTGGACTGCCCAAGAGCACCAAACTAGATGAATTTAGTTGTGATCAGGTGAAGTACATCTGCTATAGAGTCCAAACATTTAAGGCAGCCTTGCAATGTCAAATATTTTGGCTTTGAGGTAAAAAGTTAAACCTCAGCTAATGGAGATGCAAATTTTGTTATGTGTAAGAAGAGGAAGCTAGGTTTTAGCAGCAAATACTCAAAGAGTTTCTTCAGCACTTGCTGGTAAAGCACTAACTGGCTCCCCGGGTCATGCTGGTAGCTGTTCTTCCCTCTGCCCCTTTTAAGCTTTCAAATAAGAGGATGAAAAAGTCACTTTTGAATGGGCCTCATGTCAATAAACCAGGGAACAGACTTATGTTTTAGCTGACTTAAAGTCGTGTTTATTTCTTCTCAATAAATCCTCAGTTTAAATATCTAAAAGGGAATGAAACTTAAACACACCCATCCAAATCTGCCTTTCCTTCTTGCTCACATATTTTGCACAAAAATATTTGAGTGGCTTCTCACTGCTGCCTACAAACCCTTGGGTGTACAGAAACAAGCATTGCCCACCCCAGGAAACAGCCACAGGGGAGAAGAATGAACTGTTTACAAAAAGGACTAGAAGAACAAGCATGAAGAAGCATTAAGTACCCTTCTGTG
Organism: Chloroceryle aenea; assembly: GCA_013399075.1. Classification (NCBI taxonomy): domain Eukaryota; kingdom Metazoa; phylum Chordata; class Aves; order Coraciiformes; family Cerylidae; genus Chloroceryle; species Chloroceryle aenea. Next base: position 44,987 of record VWZY01001791.1, read on the forward strand.
TACATCGCTGCTCTAACAAACAGCTAACACATGTCTCTGCAACAAATTACACTTAACACAACCACCACAACCATCCAGGATGACAATTACAACCAACTGTGGTCCAACAGGTAAAAGTAAATGCTTCACACAACCAAATTTTAATGGTTTACTGGTATGAAGACATCAAGAAGAGGTGTGTTGGTAACAGGGCACTTACCTTACAAACAGACATGATATTGATGTTGATCATTTCGTCGATTGTCTGCAAGAAAACAAAGTTGGTTTGGTTTTTTTACCTAGTTTAAGTTATTTGATCAATATTTACACACCCTCTGGGTTTAAGTGCCAGGATAAATCAAACCTTATGCTTCTACACCCACCTTTGCTCCTTGCCTTCCTGTTTACGTATAAGGAACAGTGACTGACTTCCCCAGCAAAGCCTGTGAATTGCTCTTGACCAAGTTTGATCTCCGACTAGGGACTGCCACAAATCAAGAGTGGTGCAGCTCTATCACACCACGCTTCCTGGCGCTATTTGCAATAGTTATGAACTTTAATAAATTCTCATTGTTTAGACACGTTCATAAAATTGCATCTGTATTTTGCTCTTCATTTTAAACAGTGTTTGATGACAAAGTTTATTCATCAGGTTAAAAAAAAGGGGAGATTTTTTTTCCTAAATATTATGAAGCTCATTTGAAGGTTAATCAAAAGCCTAATTGTGTTATCAACATGTGAGCAGAAAATAGAGAGCCGTAGTGGGTACAGTGAGCTACAGGGGTTTGGAAACAAAGCCATGCACTAGTGAAACTGTTCAGAATCAGAGTTTGCAATGTATCCAATGTAAACAAGATGATCTCCACATTACAAGCTGCTTAAAATGGTCATAAATAATTTTTGTAACAGTGTTCCAGAATATGCAGCTTCTGTTCGTTAAGTTTCTGGTTTCCTTTCAGTCATCTGAACCCCAAAAAACTCAAGCAGCTTGTGAACAGCTGTCAGATGAGACCACAGACAGGTGTGGATTTCAGAGATAGACCCCAGGGCATTTGTCTGATGTAGAAATAACATGAAGAATTGGGGAACAAGATGTAAAAAACCAACAGGAAAAAACCCTGAGGTTGCCATCATCGGATTTGTGATATGTTGCTTATGTAAATCTTTCCACTTCTGGAACCCAGAAAACCCCATTACACTGGTATCTTCACCAAGGGGAAATCTTTTTGCCACCGTGAAGTGTTCACACTGAGAACACCAGAAGGTANAGGCGGAGCTGGACCGCGGCGAGCTCCGCTCCCGGCCGCCGCCTCATCGGCAAAACCCTTCCCCCCCGGCAGCATTACAAATTAACCGG
>VWZY01001791.1:48509-75170 GCA_013399075.1 Chloroceryle aenea
CAAATTAACCGGGAGAATCAATTCAGTAATTAACCTCTTTTTATCTTTTCCTTCTCCAAGGTTTTATTCTCAGACATGACACCCACATCCTTTCCAACACAAGCAGGAGAAAAAAATCCCTCCCACTACCTTTAGAAAACAGCCCTTTGGTTGTCTCCAACTTAATAAAGCATCTTGATATGGAGACATAAAAAAAGAAAATAGAAAAAAACACCAGCAAGCAAATAGGATCTCTGTTTCCTAAGTATCTGCTGTTCATCTCACGCAAGTGAGTCGTGTGACATTTGGTTGCTGTGGCAACATTTTACATTTATATGGTGTCTTACACCCCAGAGAATCCCAAAGGGCTACGTACGCCCAGTGGCACTGGACGTGTCCAGAGCGGGAGCCAACAGCTGGGTAGGAAACACCACCAAAAGGCACTGATGCTGCCTTAAAAACCCAACAATCCAACAGCCCCTACCCTTGTGCTAAAAACAGTCATCTTAATATTCAACCTGGAAGATATTTCAGTGCCAGGAGGGACTGAGGACACGCAGCAGAGATTCTGGTCAAGCTCACAAATTCCATTCAGAGAGTCCCCTGAACTGACAGATCCATTAGTCCAGATCTTTGTGTATTTATGGAAATAATTTAATTAGTTGGGATTTTTTTTTCCAATTTAAGTTTTGAATAACCTTTAAAAATAAAAGGAAATGAGGGGAACAGCAAGCTGGCAAACTCTCAGCAGACATTTGCTACATTTAAAAAGAGAAAAAAGTTTCAAAGAGGAAGATGGTCCAAGTTTCCTATTGCCAGACTAAGCCAGATTTTCTCCCTTCTTTTCATCCAGAAATAAACTATTTTTCAGTCAATCTCTCTAGAAAAGATTTTGGCTATGAACTGTGGCAGGGTTTTGGGCCCAAACGTGATTATTCCCTCAGAAATCAAGAGGGGTAAGATGCTGTCCCTCTCAAACTCCTTCCGAGAACTGCAGCAATTGGAGAACAGTGAAAGGAAGATTTCCCACCTCTGCTTGTTTAACATATTGCTGGAGCTAGCACATGTTCGAAGTCACTGACAGACGCTGTTTTGAACACACAGCAAAACATTATGCAAACTCTTTTAGCCTCCATACGTGGGTGAGAAGCAGCTTCCAAATAAGAAGTTTACAAGGATTTCAATCTGTATGTGTTTTAGTATATAATCTATAATGGGAAGCGTGATCGCAAGCGGTGTACGTGGAGACTCCTGTGTTTCCAAGGATAAGGCAAAAAAATAATCAGCATCAATCACTGGCTATGCTGCCAACACTTCTGATAGCTACAGTTCCAGGCTAGACCTGCAAGAACAACCTACCCTGGAACCCAAGACATCACCCCTTACCGCTATTCGCACTCGGACCCTTATTTTCCCCTCACACAAACATGAAAAAACAGAGCAGCAAAAGCTATAGTCTGGATTGCAAAAAGACCCCTACATATCACGTAATCTGGTGTTCTCAAGCATGAGATCTCCCAAAACTGCCAGTGATTACTTCAAAGAGAGGCTTCTGTAAACCTGCACTGGCCACGGCTGCAAGAAAAAGAGCGGAGCAGCTCAGCGAGAGAACACGCAACTCTGGAGCTTTTTGTTGCTATTTTTACCATGGTTTTAGTCAAGGTGCTCATGCAAACAAAAGCAAGAGCCAGGTTCTGCTTGAGAAACATACTTGCTTTCCAGTCATCAGCTCACACAAAATCTGAGACGCATCCACATGCCTGCTTTGAGCTGGACTATACACAGTCAGATTTTCATGATTTTGTGCATCACCAGAAACTTATCCCAGCCCAGAAAATATTAAAACCCCTTCCAGTGTGACACAGTGAAAGGTCTGTTGGTGTTTTGAGACATTCAAGCAGTATCTGCAGCAATGGCCATGTGATGGGCAGCTCGCAAGCCTCAGGTTCCCCAAGCTGATTTTGACAGGAGGCCAGCTTAGAACAGGAATTATTTTTAATATTCAAAGTTTCTTCTAAACTTATTTCCTCAAAAAACAAGAAGCAAGGCATCCACTGCTTTGTCACCACCACTCCGTACACAAAACATGTTGGCAGCTGCAGTTACTCCACTAAATTTGAATTTTTAGAGCAATTAAGTACTGGATGTCACGGGTTGTACTTGCTCAAATCTGTCTGCAGTATCAGGGAAGGTTCTGGGTTTGGTCCTTTTTTTTAAACTGAGTTTTTATATACATGATTATATACACTATATACAGTACACTAGGGACGTGGGTTTAGTGGTGACCTGGACGTGCTGGGTTAACAGCTGCTCTTGATCTTGAAGGTCTCTTCCAGCCAAAACCATTCTGTTTCTATTTTCTCCAGCGTTATTTGCAGACATTGTGCAACAAGATTCATCAAATAGCAACAGATTATATAACATCGTGTGTACAACAGATTTATTTTCAAATATCCTTTTTGAAAGAACAGTTCTAGCTTCAATTACTAAACTTCAGGTTAGTGCAACGAGTTTTGCAGCAAGAACAACTTTACAGATGACAGCAGAGGTCTGAGCTATACAAGTCTAAATTCCACACCTTGTGTTTAACCATCACAGGTCTCACCCTGTGGAAAGGACCAGGAAACTGATACGCAGCTGCCTTTACCCCACAGTTCAGAAAAGATGCAGGTAAACAGCTGCTATGTTTATCACAAGCTAAAGAGTTGAATCAAGCTTGAAATCACCTCAGTTCTGCATTCAGCAAAGGAACTGGGTGGATCGCCTTGTGTTTTCAAGGACCTTCGTTCCACCTACACTCCCACAGTATCAGAAACTGCTTTGGGTGGGAAGGGACCCTTCAGGGGGGTAGGGGCAGCTGCAACCAGAGCAGGTTGCCCATAGCCCCAGCCAATCTCCCCTGGAATGGTTCCAGGGATGGGGCATCTACAAACCATCACAAGGCATCCTTGGGCACACCACGTTACTACCAGTAAGAGAACTGCAGCTTAAAAACACAACTTGTGAAGCAGGAGCCAGTTACTTGATGCTAAACTAGAATGATTAAATTTCCACAGCTCCATAATTAAAAGTTAATGGCTCTCCCACAGGGCTCTCCTGCTAAGCTAGATCTAAGTGTCTAGATCTTGCTTAGGTTCTAAGCTGGCATCAGGTCATAAGCCTTTAGCAATCACAGGTTAACACCTGGAAAAAGTTCAATGAGCATCACAATTCCTGGAGTGTGGGCACACACACGAGCACCACCTCCTTTAGAGTTTCAACATGAAACTTAAACCACCCACACTGAGGAGCATGAAGCAACCTGGTTTTAGTCAGGCAAATATTACCATTTGTGAATCTGTTTCAATAAACCTCAGTAGAGGAAAAAGTTGGTAGACACATCAAGATGAAACACTGCAGTGAAAGGTTTCAAAAGATCAGATACAAACCTAACACACCAATCTCCAGGCCTTCCAACCCTGCTTGGATTCTACTGTAAATATCTTCTCTCTCTCCAAAGTCTGCCACAATGACTTTGGTTTCCACGTTGTACTTCTCCCCTAGAAGAAAAAAAAAATGGTAAGAGTTTAGAATAGTTATCATTCAGATATTAAGAACATGCCTATTGTTATGGTTTTCCAAACATTACTTTAAGCAGCTACTATTGCACTGTAACACTTTCACCTCTACAGTAGGAATCCTTGATTTTTAACATAACCTGCATTACAAGTTTGCAATGGACATTAAGCTGCTTCTGTTGAGAACAAATTCTCCAAGGATTCAGCTCATTTTGTTTGTAAGGGCCAATGAAGATGGCAAGAAAACAAATTATACTGGTTTGCATGGAATTGGAAAGCAGAAACTGGAAAATGCACACCCACAGCCATGGTTGAGTGCAACTTGACAAGAATGCTTTTTTCCAGCTTCAGAAAAATGGTAAAGGAGTTGTTTCAGACCAAGCAAAACTATTCTTTCATAGAATCATGGGGTGGTTTGGGTGGAAAGGGACTTCTAATGGTCACCTAGTCCAACCCCCTGCAAGGGCAGCTGCAACCAGAGCAGTTTGCTCAGAGCCCCAGCCAACCTCACCTGGAATGGTTCCAGGGATGGGGCTCCTACCACCTCTCTGGGCAACCTGGGCCAGGCTCTCACCACCCTTATTGCACTGCCATCCATTTCCAGTCTCTCTTCTGATGCCATAAACTTCTTGGCATATTTAGTATTTAGAACATAAATCAAAATGGGAACACGTGGGTGAACAAGTGCAGCAGAACTTCAAGTGTAATCATGCCAAAAGCGTTCTGACATGCTGTCATCTCTGTTCTTAACAGAACAGGGAAAATACATGTAACCAGCTACATTTTGAAAGAGAAGAAAACAAGTATGAAAACTACTTCATAGAAAAAGCAGTTCTACTTCCATTGAGCTAAATTAATTACATCAGGCTAAAATCAGTACAAAGTCCTTGCAGACTTCAAAAGGAAGAGAACTGCAGCTCAGTGTCGCAGCCTCTGTTGCACTGCACCTCACACCCACCCCAGCACTCCTCCGGGCACCTGTAGGCAGCCCGAGAAGGATTTTGCAGCACTTTTCCCCCAGAGCCATTCATAAAAGCAGTACCATATTCAAGGAAAAGAATCATTCACAAAAAAAGATCAGAGGCAGCCAGATTCCCATGATGCTCCTTCCCATTCAAGGGAAAGCCTCGACTCCCATGATCCTGCCGTCCATTCATGCAGAATCATGAATCTACTGAACTCGCTGCTCTGCCGGCTGCCTCCTCTCCCCCCCACCAATATCCCTAATGGCAAAGGAAATTATTTCTCTTCCCTTTCCCCCTTCTCCCCACCCTCAACCTCTTCATCTCCCCTCAACAGCTGCATTGTTTCAAAATCCCCTGAGAGATGTTGCTATGTCAAATGACGACGTAAATCACATTAAGCCCCTACTGCAGCCGCAGCCTTGTGATCGCGTCAGAAGAAAATCAAGTTCAACATTGGGCAGCGGCGGGTGAAGGGAGGGGGGAGGATAGAAAAGGTCTATTTTTGAACGCAGCTGTTCTAATATTTAATATCCACACTCAAGTTCTTACAGGAGGCTAAATTAAAGGCAGCCTTAGAGGCACATCTGATGTGTGGATGCAGACTGGGCGGGCAGAGCTCAAGTGGCACGCTTGCACACACGTGCTGTTTTTAACTAGTTGGGGGGACCTGCAGCCTTTCCACTGCCACGGCGATGGCCCGGGAAAGGGGATGTTTGTCAAGGAGGCAAAACACATCCTTGCAAAATTTGTTTGATTGGTACCAGCTGCAAACGCTGCTCATTAGGGTGGTTGTTACCTGTCTGTCCTCAAAGCCTTCTGATTTCACTGCAGGGATAGGGAGAGGATGAGGTTAAGAAACCTGAGTCTGAAGACCAGATTCTATTAATAGAAAATATAAAGTCCTCACAACACTGTTCATACAAGACCCTTAGAGAAATAGCAAAGAGCTGCTGTATTTAAGGTAGTTAAACAATACACCTATAGAAAGACAGATCATCCTTTGTGGACAGAGGGGGAGTTGGATTGTAGGTAAAAACACACGAAAAATACAGGACTGCCTACCAGTATGGCCAGAGGACAGAGTCTTCATGTGGTTGCTCATGCAAACATGTACCACTGTCCTTCCCTTCCCTGTTGACCAAACCTCCCTCCCCATTTCATGCATTATGGAATCATTTAGGTTGGGAAAGACCATTAAGATCATTAAGTCCAGACATTAACCCAGCACTGCCAGGACACCACTAAACCATGTCCCTCAGCACCACATTTCCAGGGCTTTGAAACCCCTCCAGGGATGGGGACTCCCCCACTGCCCTGAGGAGCCTGGGCCAGGCCTTGACAACCGTTGTGGGTAAGAAATTGTTCCTCATATCCAACCTAAACCTACTCTGGTGCAACTTGAAGCCATTTCCTCTTGTCCTACAGCTCATTCCTTGGGAGATCAGCCCCACCTGGCTCCAGCTTCCTGTCAAGGGGTTGTGAAGATCAAGGAGGTCTCCCCTGAGTCTCCTTTTCCCCAGGCTGAACAACACCAGGTCCCTCAGCAGTTCCTCACAACATTTGTGCTCCAGACCATTCCCAGCTTCATCACCCTTCTCTGGACACACTCCAGCCCCTCAATGTCCTTCTCGGAGTGAGGAGCCCAAAACTGAAGCCAGGATTTGAGGCACAGCCTCATCAATGTTGAGTACAGAGGGATGATCCCTGCCCTAGTCCTGCTGGCCACACTAGTGCTGATCCAAGCCAGAAGGCTGGTAGCCTCCTTGGCCACCTGGGCACTCTCTGGCTCATCTTCAGACAGCTGCCATCCAACACAACACCCCCACCCCAGTTCCTTTTCCACTGGGCACTCTCCACCCACTCTTCCCCCAGCCTGGAGCATTGCCTGGGGTTGTTGTGACCCAAGGGCAGGATCCAGCACTTGGCCTCATTGAGCCTTATCCCATTGATGCAGCCTGGCAAGTGCCCTCAAGTAAAGCCTCCCAACCCTCCAGATCACCAGTCCTGCCCAGCTTGGTGTCATCTGCAAACTTAACTGAGAACACAATTGATCCTCTTTTCCAGATCATTTCACACCAACACCCAGGTATCCTGTAACTTCTGCAAACCCTGTGCTCTGCCCTAGAACCTGCAATAAGTGAGACAACCCACTACAGCAAGGAAAAGCCTAGTAGATACACCTGATAAAATGGTTCCATGTCAAATGATGACAAATAACTTGTCACCTCTGCATAAGCTAATCCTAGTAGTTGGAGAGCAAGATGCGGCGAAGAACAGATGTGCTCAGCTCTGTATGAGCAATGGAAAAGCAAGTTTCTGTGATCTTAAGAAGGATTAAGATCATCTGAAACAGGTGGGCCAGGAGAAAGAAGCAGCGCACATCCTTATTTTATCTGCCAAAAACCCCTCCGAGATGTAAGTGTAGCAGAGAAGCAGCAAGCAGGCCGCGACCTAATCCAGGTTATCAAGCAGTGCCTGGGCTCTTGCTCACCAAGAGGAAAAAAAACTTAAAACTCCTGCATGCTGCATGGAGCTTTCTGCTGGAAAAGGAAGTTCAGCATGTCTCCTTCACATGTCCCAAACTGGACACATCAGTGTTTTAATAATCTTTTACTAGAAATCTCAGGTGAGATCAGGATTGACCCTACAAATAGGTTTTAACCTCAATTGGCCGGTGTCCGGTTAATTTACAGGGCCTGTATGACCTTTAGCCAAAACTTCCTGTAACTTAGCAAGAGACCAGCTATGTACAACAGTACCCTGGTAATCTAGAAAGCAGACATCATCTGCAACCATCATTTGAAAAAAGTCCTTGACCACAGTCAAATCCTCAAGAAAACATCTTCATGACTGGGGGAGGGCCAAACAAGCCAAGGCCTAATGGCGATAGCATGAGATGGTACAACTGTTGTCCAAGGCAAAAATGGAAAGCAATCTTTTGTAGAAGATACTGAGGTGGATTCTTCTGAAGATTCAGATAGAACCCAAGAAACAAGGTCAGCCTGCAGAAGCATAAGCATGTGGCAGACCAAGAGCTATAGAAAAAAAAGTTGGCATGTAAATAATGGGAGTATAAAAAACCCAAACACACACACCCCCAAAAACACACATTAGAAGGAGAACATAATACAACTGAGAAAAGTGTCACTATTTTCAGAGGTGCTAAAGAAGAACTGACCTCCTGAGGCACGCTCCCATTCCACAAGTTCCTGCACAATACAGGATGAGATGGTCTGGAGGCTATTCAGCCATGTTCTTCACACACCCCTCCTCAGTAATAGCAACACTTATGAATAATCCCCTGAAGAAAACAATGTCTTTGGCATTCTCAGAAGATGATGAGTTCTCAGACTTTGTTACGGTGCCACTATTCAAAAGAAGAATGATGTCATTTAAGCAGTCTGTCCAGAAGTCCAGCTTTACAAGTATTCTGCACTGTGTGGCAAATAAAGAGGAAAATGGTATGAAGAGTAAGGAAAACACATAGTAACGCTTCCTCCATTTGTTATCCCAAGCTCCAACAGTTTGTTGCTTAGAAACTTCCTGAGCTGGGCATGTCTACCCTGATGGCCTTCAGCCAACTCCTCCTGCAGCTGTTTTACCAGTCACTACAACTCCTTACACATTTTCAGCACTCACACTACCACGCTGCTGCCATCTTTTTCTGCTCTTTGCAGGTTCAAAAGCAAACTCAAATTTCAAATAACACTGACTCACAGGAGATGGAAGAGAACTCTAGATATCATCTCAACCAAACCCTCTGCTCCAGCAGCGTCACCCAGAGCAGGGGGCCCAGGATCACATTGTCCAGGAGGGTTTGGAAACTCTCCAGAGAAGGAGACTCCACAGCCTCTCTGGGCAGCCTGGGCCAGGCTCTGCCACCCTCACAGCAAAGACGTTTTCTTCCTATTCAGGTGGAATCTCCTGGGTTCCAGTTTGTGCCTGTTGCCCCTTGGCCTGTTCCTAGGCACCACAGACAAGAGCCTGGCCCCATCCTCTTGCCCCCTGCCCTTTAGCTATTGATCAGCACTGATCAGATCCCCTCTGTATTCTCTTCTCCAGCTAAAGAGCCCCAGGGCTCTCAGCCTTTCCTCAACATAGAGAAGCTCNTTTCTCAGCATAGAGAAGCTCCGATCCACTCAGCATCTTCACAGCCTCCACTGGACCCTTCATTCTCTCTTGAGCAAGGGAGACCACAACTGGACACAATACTCCAGAGGTGGCCTCACTAAGGCAGAATAGAAGGGAAAGAGAACAGGTCTTGGCCTTTTGGCTGTACTCTTCTGAATGCACCCCAAGATACCATTGGTCTTAATGTCTACAAAAGCATATTGCTGCTCATGGACAATTTGTCCACCTCGACTTCCAGGGCCTTCTCCACACTGTAAGCCCAGATTCATTCTGATTGCTCAGTCTGATAGTACGTTTTTGGTCTACCATATTCATGTGTCCATACACAATCTAAGTCATCAGTAGTTCACAGAAAAAGAACATCTACTCTTGCACAGATATGACATTAGTGTTTACTTAGAAATACAAGAACAAAGGCTGATGAAGAGCAGATTAAGCCTAAAGAGGCTCAGAGAAGACCCTCAGTTCTACCTGACAACAGAAAGAGCACCTCCACATGCCAAATGAAGTTAAATTTATAGCCAGCAAGATTGTAAGCAAAAGATGCTGCATTACAGGGGGAAAGAGAAGATAGTAATACTCAAGGAAGACAGTGCATTGGTTTTTGGAAGCTTGCAAAGAAGTCCAAACAGCATCTCCCCTACACAAGAATCTTGGTTGACAGGCTAAGAAAATGCTGAGGAAGTTTTTGAACACAGACAGACTCAGCTTGAAAGAAGGTTTGCCCCAGGGAGTTAATCTTGTGTACGTAAATGAGAAAACACCAACACGAGCCTGGTGGTCAGGAGAAGCAGCTAAACTTGCGGGACAGAAGCAGTGCCACCACTTAATGGGTCTCTAGTACAAAGTCTTGTTGGGGAACAGGAGAACTAGAAGATCACTGACCCTAGTGACATTACTACTTGCACCACCTGTTTCAAAGTGGTTGGCTATAGCAGCTTGAATTTGCACCAGAGATGTTGGAACAAATCCCATCAACTTTGCAGTGGAGAGAGAGGTTCAGGATACGAGGCCCATGTCACCAGCAGGTACAGGGTACAAAGATTTCAAGCTCAGAGAAAGCACAATCAAAACCTCTTTCTAAAACTGAAGCATCTCACTACTTCACAGTCAGAGCCTTGTATAGATATTTCCATCACAGTGATGTGGTAAGACTCACTTGGTCTTTAGCTTCAGGATGGCCAGAGATGCAAGCACAGCATCAGAAAAATTAGCTCTCCATTCCTCGTTATACTGGAGGGGGGAAAATTTCTTGAACTAGGGAGATACAACTCCATCAACAAATAAAGCTGTCATCTTCCCAGTGTCACTGCAAAACTCACCCTAATCCAGTTTCCAGTCTCCAGAGGGTTTGTAACCTTTCAGTAAAGGGTAAGAAGCCAAGAGATGAAAGTAAAACATTAAAACCTGCTTTGTAGTACCTGCCTTTTTTTTTTTTAAATACTCTATGCAGGGCAGAGATGAAGAATTTCAGACTACAGAGTGGCTACAAATAGCTTTTTGGGGTGTTTTTTTGTTTTGTGTTTTTGGGGTGTTTTGGGTTTTTTTTTGGTTTTTTGCTTTATTGGGGTATTAGTCACCATACAGAAACGTGTTAAAATTATCTTGGTATAACATGAACTGTCTTTCTGTGAGACTTAATACAAGGAATGAGCTTTGCCTTTCAGCAGAACAGCAACCAGCTGCTAATTACAGTTCTGAGTTATTCCTTCAAGTCCAAGATATTGAGAAAGATGGAAAATGAGATACAAACCTCCTCCTCCTCCCCACTCCTTCCACACCAGTTACAGTGAAATACAGAATTACCAGATGAGCATGTGAATACTTAGAGCCAAAAGAGCAGAAACCCTGGAGAACCTGCAATATTCTTCAGGGATCAGATTCCAGTAGCACTGAGAAGAGGCCATCTAGAGCAAAAGCTCTGGACTCTTGTGCCACACAGATTTTAATGTGTTCCAATTGCCAAGTTTTAAAGATCTAATCACACAGAAGTACAGAATCCACCTAAAAAAGCACCAGAAATGATGACAATTCTATTAAATGGCTCTGTTTCAATATGTGCACACATCCCTGAGTCAATTCCTCACTTCTCAGCTTTCCAAGGCAGCAAAGCAGAACGTGGATTTCTAAGCCAAAGCCCCCAGACCCTCAAGCCACAGGAGCCATTTAAGTCTTTGATGTGTAGGAGTAGTACTTGTTCCTACAAAACATAGGAGGAAAACAAGCTTTATTAATACTTGCCTCCATTTGCTCCCCTCTGACTCCCATTATGCCAAAATCCATCACAGCTTCCAAGATAAACTCACCAAGTCAGAAAAACATTCATAGCAATGCACAGGATCAATCAGTAAGCCCTTTCACTCAAATATTACACCCAATGTTAAGCTTTCCTGAATGGAGCTCATCCTAATTACAAAGCTAAAGACCCCAAATCAAGCTGCCTGGAAATCCAGCTGCAGCAGCTGACAGCCACGGGGGCTGCACAGTCAAAGCATCACAACATTTCTGAACGTTGATGTTATTTCAGGCAGGGAGCTTTGATATTTCCCATGCACACCCCCCTCACTCCAGCACAGCAGGAGAGGGCTGGGCACAAGGGACCCTAACAGACACCACACATGCAACCAGCCTCAGGAAGGTACCAGAGTCATGCTTATCAAGAACACCACTGGTTTGGGTGGTTTTTCACTCACCATTAGGTGGTTTGTTGTTTTGTGTTTGTTTGTTTTCCCCCATTACTGCATATCTTTTTTTTTTCAGATTTAAGTTCAACAGAGTGAATTCCAGAATGACCAACACAATTACTCAGAAGAATTTAAGAGTCCCTTACAGAGACCAAACAGTCCGGATGAAGAAAAAAATTGTGCCCTTACTCCCACATCAGTTTAGAGACATTTAAGTCCATTACTCTGTGTGAATTAAACAACTTTTAAAAGTGAAACAAGCTCCTAGGCTAATTCCACATTATTTTTACATCCCTGAGAGTTTCATTGCATTCAGCATCCACAGAGAAGTGTTTACTGTAGTCAAAAGACAGATACTTAAAAGCACAGTTTTCAAGGTCCTCCAAAGTGTTACTTGTAAGGGAAAAGTACACTTGGAACCATTTTTACACTACTTTTAAGATTTTCATATTCAGGATTTTTTTCCTGAAGAATTTGTGAAACAGATCAACTGGGTTTTGTTCATGAAGGGTTACTAACTAGCATCAAGCATCATCTTCATCCCAACATATCCCTGAACAAACCATCTAAGTGACTATCACCATCTCCTCAGCAGAGAAGCCTACCAGGGATTTTTACAGCTTTGACAGCTAAAAAGGACTCAGTGTAATGGAACATTAACCTGCTAAAAAAGTGACAAGAAACTAAAATATATGTTCATTGAATGACATGGTAGAAGGAGGACAGCAACGATTGCATCATCTAGTCCTTTCCTTCTGTTATTTGATGGCACAACAGAATGGTTTCAGTTGGAAAGGACCCTTAAAGTTCATCCAGTCCAACCCCCCTGCAGCAAGCAAGGGCATCTGCAACTGGAGCAGGCTGCTCAGAGGTCCTTCCAACCTTATCTAGAATGGTTCCAGGGATGGGGCATTGACCACCTCTCTGGGCAATATGGGCAAGTCTCATCACCCTCAGCATCAAATATTTCTTCCTTCTCTCTACTCTAAGTCTCCCTCTGATTTTAAAATCATCACACCGTGTCCTGTCACAACAGGCCCTGCTAAAAAGTCTGTCCCCACCTTTCTTAGTCTCCTTTAAGAACTGAGAGGCCACAAGGCCTGGTGGTGTCTCGAGTCTTCATCTTTTACATGCTTGTTAGTTGGATCAACAGGGCAGGTGACTTAGCCCAGTACCTTTTAGTACTTGGTACATCACATCCCTGGAACCATTCCTGGTGAGGTTGGAATAGGCTCTGAGCAGCCTTCTGTAGTTGCAGATGTTGGACTAGACTGCCTTGAAAGGTCCTTCCCAGCCCAACACATTCTCCTTACTGCTCTGTGGAACCCACGACACCCACTGCTAAACTTTCTTCAACGGTTTTTCGTCCCAAAAAGCAACTCTAGCAACGTGCTCTTTTGCTCCACATGCTGACAGTCGATAGGTAAACACAGTCCCTCTGCAAAGAGGTCACTATTCACCTGCTCATCCTACCTTGTTGCTTCCTACAGGGTGAAGTAGTCCTAGGACTGCACCCTGCAGTGGTGTTCTCAAGTGTTCTGCTCAGTTTCTTCAAGTTAATACAAGCAAAGTTTCATTGATAAAAGTGCAAGAGAAGATGATAAAAGAGAGGTACTGGGGGAGAGTGAAAGGGGGGGGTGTGTGGGGCAAAACAACCCCAAAGTGCAGAAGCATGATGCTTCTTAAACAAAACAGAACCCCACACAAGTAAAAATCAGCTCCCTTCCCATGTGCTCTGTGTCTTTTATATGGTCTACTGATTGTATTCTGCATTCATCTATTTCATTTATTGACAAATTCATAAAAATTAAGTTAGCCTGAATCCTCTGTCAGCTCTCTACGGTGTCACACAAGTGCTCCTTTAGCCATGTGAAGCAAAACCATGGGAACTTTCTTCACTTCATCGGAGGGAAGCTTTCTTTGGAGATGAAAACAGAGTGCTCATTTTTAAGCAAAGACCCTTAGGCTACAACTTTGTGACAGGTGGCTTCAGTGCATCAAAACAAGTACAAAAGTATTTGAAGCCATTTTGTCAAGTCCAGAATACACAGGGGGGGGTTCAAGTATGTCAAGCTGAACCTGGCTCAGATGATGGAAGGCTGCTAACATGTTAATTTACCTTGAAATGGATCACAAAAGGTCAAAATAACTGCCAGATTCAGTTAATCTTTAAGTTCCTCTCAAGAAAGTGAACCTTGTCATTTCTGTGCAAGAGCAGCAAGATGATGATGTCCCCTTCCTCAGCAAGTGCCTGTGTTTCAACCTCCTCTATTAAATGCAAGTCTTCTTACCTGCCAACCCCAAAATGTGAAGTGGATTTACAGGGACATGGTGGGAGAGGATAAACAACTACCAGGGCAGAGATTAAGAGGCAAAGTGTTCCAGGATAGGTGCAGCCAAGCATCTGCAGGGGACACTCTTGCCATAGGGAGCATTGGTCATTTGAGGCAGTAGGTCACAATGGTCAGCATCTGCACAAGCACAGTGCACAGCATCAGGTCTGCATCAGATTGTTCTCCATTACCTTGAAAACTGTAAAATCCACCTGCCTAGGAAATGGACAAAAGAACATTTCTGGGTTTGGTTTCTTGTATCACAGAAGGATGAGGGTTTGGAAGAGACCTCTGGAGATCATCTTGTCCCATCCCCCTGCTCCAGCAGGGTCACCCAGAGCAGGGGCCCAGGCTCACATTGTCCAGGCAGGTTTGGAATCTCTCCAGAGAAGGAGACTCCACAACCTCTCTGGGCAGCCTGGGCCAGGCTCTGACACCCTCACACCCATGAAGTTTCTCCTCCTGGTCAGGTAGAACTTCCTAGGTTCCATTTTGTGCTCATTGCCCCTTGTCCTGTCACTGGGAACCACTGACTGACTCCATCCTCTTGCCTCTCCACCCTTTAGATATTGATCAGATCCACTCTGTCCTCTCTTCTCCAGGCTAAAGAGTCCCAGGGCTCTCAGCCTTTCGTTGTAAGGGAGATGGTCCTGTCCCCTCCACGTCTTTGTGGTTTCCACTGGAGTCTCTCCAGTAGTTCCTTGCCTCTCTGGAACTGAGGAGTCCAGAACTGGACACAATATTCCATATGTGACCTCCTCTAAGGCACAGTAGAGAGGGAGGAGAACCTCCCCCAAGTTGCTGTGCACGCTCTTCTCAATGCACCCTAGGATACCAGCCACCTTCTTGGCCATGAGGGCATGTTGCTGGCTCATGGGAAACTTGTCCACCAGGACTCCCAGGTCCTCCTCTGCAGAGCTGCTTTCCAGCAGGTCACCTGTAAGGGTGCAGGGGGTTATTTCTCCAAGTGCAAGGACCCTACCCTTGCCCTTGCTGAACTTAGTTAGGTTTTCCTCCACCCAACTCTCCAGCCTGCCCATGTCACATGAGTCTCAAGACAAGAAAAATCTGTCCATCTGTAACCTGTCAGGATCTGAAAGCATGACTTGGACTTCCTTGCACAGACTACCCCGATCCCCCAGCACATGCTACAGTGAACAAGGTGTATGTTTCAGTAGTTCATTGTTGTCAAAAGAAACATACTGAAACCATCTCATCTCAGGATGGTTTAGGAAAGAACCCAAAAGAATGTTTGGGTGAGGCCTGTCAGTAATTATGGATTACTGACTACTACTCTACATAGGTACATGTACCTATTTTTCCCCTCACCTGAAACCCAAGAGCTGCTGGAGGAGTTTAAGTGTTGAACACTCAGAGCAGTGGATTTATTTGTCTTGCCAACATCATGCTGAATGCCCAAGAAAGAAGAGATTTCCTAACTGTTACAGAAACAGTTATGACCACTCTCAGGAAGTTCATCACTCCACACTCAAGAGTTTGATTCCAATACAAGATGCAGATACTTCTATCAGTTACACTTTTACTTCTCAGGACAACTTTATACAGCGGCTTAAGAACTGTGACTGCAAACGCCCACCTGTAGAGCACATCATCCACCCCACTGCAGTGAACCACCAAAAGCCCACCTTGTAGCAACTCCTTTAGGTGTTTGCAGGAAGCTTCAGTACTCACGCAGGTGACCCAAGTGGTGACACCTGTACTGTCACGTTGACACTGTGACCACTTGGACCAGAGTACTGCGGGTACATTCGGATGCTGCAGTGACACCCTTAAATGCAGGATATTAATGAACAACCCCAATGAGTTCCCAAGCAGACCAGAGGGGTTAACACCCCCTTTGCTCTAAGAAGGAATATTCTCTACCACCTAAACATACCCAAAGAAAGACTTGTCTGTCTAGAAAATAGAGACACCTGCTTATAGTACACAACTCCCAGGCCTGCTGATCAAAAACCTCTACATACCAGGCTTCATTTCTCACTTTATCTTGACATACTCCATGTAAGCTAAATAACCTTGCATGAAGTTTGCCTTAAAAGAGATACAGATTACAAGAGGAATTCTTGTGTGTTATGGCTATACTTTGCTCTGCACATTTGTCAGAGTGAGACAGGAGAAAGCTTTCTCCTAAGTGATCGTGTCCAGATATCCATTTCACATTTGTAATTGGAATACTTCAGTTGTTCTCATTATTTTTTTATTACAGCAGTTTGCTCCACACTTAGTGAAGCAACAATCCCTAAAACAGCTTCTTAAACACACTAGCTCATTCACTACATTCCTAGGACTGTGCACACTCATCACCCCAAAAGAACTTACAGCTTCCTAATCTGATCAGTGAGCAGTTTATCCAAACACACCCTCAAAAAAAAAAAGCAATGGAGGAGGGGGAAGCTACCCACAATAAATTGGTATACTTGGTAATACAACAACATAAGGAATGCCTTTTCAACAACTGAGAGTTACACAGAAGTCACCCTATGGCAGAAGGCTGTGAAAAGAAACTTGCTTCAAGCTGGGGGGATATTCAGATGGAGTAATGACTACATGTTTTTTCACCTTATTATGATCCCTCTAGGGATAGGTGGTACTTCAGTCTGACCTGGAAAGCCATTCTCAGGGAAGACTAACTATTTTAGAAGTACTTATTCCAGAATTAAGCCCTGTTATTCTCAGAAGTTCACTATCAGCATCTGCAAAATTAATCTGCAAGGCCTTTGCCCCTCACAGCTGTAACATTTGCACTGTACACAACAGCAACCCTTATTCAAAATTAGAGCTGGCTACATATTAACACACACGGAATTCATGTGCAATTGCATTTCTTTATAAGCATGCCTGTGAAGTTTAGGGAAGAAGTTTTCAACTCACTTATTTCACTAGTAACTTGGTCCAGTTTTTCTTTTGATCTGCTGATAAGAGCCACTTTCATCCCACGTCTTGCTAACTGCAACAGAACAAAACAGGAGGTGTAAGAACAGTCATAAATCACAAAGTTTGTATACTAATTAAAGAATGGCATCATTTGTCAAACATCAAAACAATGTATGTCCAGCAAGTTTGGGAAAAAAAAAAATTTAGAGTAGACACATGGAGGGGAAAAAACAGGACAAACACTTCCATGCTACTACTTGACTCCCCTCACACTGAACTTATTATCTTCTCAGTCATCCAACCTAGGTGTATAGGCACATTTATGAGATAAAACCCAACAGCCAGTATTTTACAGAACTTCTACAAGACCTCTGCTAGTCGGAGCAAGAAAAATTAGTCCCCATAATTAAGTTTAACATGCCAAGTTAAGACATCCATGGTCACTTGAGTATTTGTGTTGCAGAATTACTCCAGCACTCAATACTTCCCTCCTTTAGCCAGACTCCACTCTTGCTTTGCACTAATCACTGCCTGAGAAAGCAGGTAAGAATGGGTCTTAAAGGAAATCTAACAAATCTAACACACACACACACCCCCCAAAAAAACACAAACAAAAAAAAATAAATCAAAGCCAAACTAAAAAGAAGCAGCATCTGTGATTCTACTTATCTATTTGTATATAGTCTCATCGACCTTTCTAGCAGAAGAATGCAAACCAAGAAAGCTTCTTTCAGAGAGGAGTACAATGAAGTTTGTCAGTGAACTCCATGCCTTGCTCCCATGTGTGGATCTCCAAGTGTAAGCAATCTCATGCTAGACCTGTCATGGGGTGTGATGAAACCAAAGATGCTCACACTAGGAGCCGCTAACAAATTGCGACCAAGGTAACTTCAGCTTTCTGCTCAAAGAAATGATCTGGTGCTGAGGATGGCTGTCTACAAAAGGATGAACACATCCACCAAGCACTGGGCTCACCTGAATAAATTCTTCATAAAGCCAACAGTAGGCATGGAAGGCAGGGAGAAGGAATAACTCTCATTCCACAGGATCAAGGCAGTGAAGGCAAATACTTGACCGCAAAGTATCTCAGCCTGTGACACTAAGGACAAGCTCACATTCATCTGCTCAAGTGTTTGAAACAGCAGTGGTCCCATGGAATAGAAAAGACCCAGAGATGTCAAACCCAAAACAGTCTATGATTCTGTGATTCTACTTTCTACAAAGCAGAAAAGTATTTGGAGGTGGGGGGTGTGCAGGTGGCAGAGCTCCAGGGATGAAGGGATATCTGCAGGACACAGACTACCTACCCACGAAGGGGAACACTACTTTCCCCATGGGCTCTGCAGAGCAAAAAATTCAAGGAAGAGGGAATCCCTCACAGCCAATCTCCTCACACAAAGTCATGCTGGTGTTTCAGTGAGTACAGACAGGCTCAGCATCAGTATCAACGTGAAGCTGAAAGTTATTTTTGCTATAAAGTGTTATAGTCAGCACTATTTGTCATGATGTTCTCCGGGCTTACAGGCTAAATTGTCCCACACTAATGGGCACTTTCTGTCTTAAGCAATAGAATCCAGTACCAGATTTGGAGCCCACATATCCATCAAGAGCAAAAGTACAGTAAAAGAGCTAAGCTAAGAGGTAAAACCCAGCTTTCAGAGACTTCACGAACTACAGGGAGTAATTGGAACATACTTCAGGCAGCTAGAAATGCCATTTAGTCAGTGCCTTGAAATACCAAAAGGAAATACCAAGGGTTGAGAAAGTTATTGTAAAAGCTGGAAAAAAAAACACAAAACNCAAAGGGCTTGGGTTCCATACTGATTTTGTATCTATTTGTATATATTCTTATTATTGTTGTTGTTTCCATTGAAGTTGTTATATTTTCCTTTTCTAATTGCTATGTCTCCCTTATTTCCTTTCTTTTCACCTCTGGGAAAGGAGATGGGTTAACAGAGAGCATCTGTTATAGGTCTAGCAGGCTGCCCTGACCCTAAACCATAGCAGCTGATCACCAGTGGAGGCAAGGAAGGAGACCTTTCTCCACAGATACCTATGTTAAGGCGAGGAGATACGACTTGCTTGCCAGACACCATAACAGCTTGCCAAGGATTGAGACAAACTTTCAAGTGATAAGAATTCTTACCTGTTCTGCATAGGCTTTTCCAATCCCATCAGTAGCTCCTGTGACCACTGAAGAAAAAAAAACAACAAATATACGTTAGTTCCTTCACAGAAATAACTGCAATGGGTTCACTAGTAGGCTATTAAAGTCCTTATTCCAGCCAAGAGACACATCAGTCTCAAGAATAGGTGTACAACTGTCATTTAAGGGTGACAGAACCCCTCTGGGCAGCCTGAAGCCAGGTTATGGAGTCTCCTTCTCTGGAGAGATTCCAAATCTGCTGGACAGTGTGATCTTGGGCCCCTTGTGACCCTGCTGGAGCAGCAGGGTTGAACAAGGTTATCTCCAGTGGTCCCTTCCAACCCTCACCCTTCTGGATTCGCCGAAATCTTTCAATATGTAAGGGAGGAAGAGATGGCGTTTGGAGCCCAGCAGTTGTTCCAAGAATCCCCCTTTCTCAGGCCACTCCCCTGGCCTGCTACACCCCTTCAGAAGCTTTGCAAGGAAAGAGATTTTCAAGTCATTAAACTTAAAGAAAAAATATATCCAAAAAACCCCAAAGAGTTTACTATTAAAGCAGTCCTCAATTTAGTTTTAAGTATGTAGTAAAATAAAAACTCTTAAAGACTGTAAGCACCCAATACTGAAGATATTTTAGGCCGCAGGTCTCTGCCAGTGACTCTCCAGCAGGTTCAGATCCCTGTGACCGCTGTAGTTACCAGCAGCAGGCATGAGTGACTTGCACAGCCATCAGTTGCAAGCTGGCTTTCTAGACCTTAAGCTTTCTCACTGGTGGGTGACTGGGATCTGTGTCAAGCCTCAAGTCTTTCTAGGATTCTTTCCCACATGCTGAGAAGCTCCGAGTGACTCAACACTGCCATTAGTTTGACGGATTATTCCAGGGCCCTTGCCATACCAGTAGCTGATCATTTCACTTTGCTCACTAGCCAACATTTCCTCCATCCACAATGTGCTTTTCCAACTACTTTTTAAGCAAGCACATTCAGCACCACTTCGTTTTCAACCCAATGCCTGCACCTCAACATCTGTACTCATTTAGCCCTCTGCTCATTCGTCCGTCTCTGCTCTCATTCTCGAGTGGCTACAGAATACACTGGGTATTTATTTGTGTTTAATGCTGTAGAACAATTAACTGAGACTGTTAGTTCGACTGTCAGGCCACCCGCTACCTGAGCGAACCTCAGAGCGGGCAGAGGTGTTGTCCAGCCCTGGGAGTCAGCAACAAATTCCCTTTAGGGCACCCAAAGGAGACGTGTTTGCAGATGACACGATTAGTCACTGCTTGCAGATCACCCACATCAGCTGGCATGCAAACAGCAGCCAGAATATTTCTGTCTGAGTACTAACAGCAAGGAAATGCTGTAACCACTACAGGTTCTGGGCCTGCTAGGTATAAATGATACCAAGTAGAGGACATAGCAACCGATGAAGCCACCAGCAAAGATCCCACTCAAGCCTGAATGGCCAGATTAGCAGGTGCCCATAGATGCCATACACTTATCCCTTCCCTGGTTTTGAGGTTTCTTTGCAAGATGCCACAGGTCCAGCAGGATAAAGACTGTGCTGTTCGCACACTAACACGTGCCACACGCACAGGATGCTCTGGCTAGTAAAGGAGTTGCAGCTGCTGCACTGCCAGCCTCCATGAACATTATGAAAAAAACAAGTGTTCGTGTCACACCATTTTGCCACTTCCTACCCAGCTGTGATGAGGGAAGTGTGAGAAACAGTTGTGTTACAGAAAAATCCACATCTAGAAAGGTCAAGCAAGGGTCCAAACAACAAAACCAGCAGCTCATGGGGAAGAAATCACAAATGCATTTCCAGGAGACCACTGGCCACCAACCAAACCCACACCAGCGCTGTCACCCACTGAGCCAGACAGCACCACAGTCCATCAGAATGGCAGCATCCCTTCCACTGGGGGACTAACCAGCTTCAGTTCCAGCCCTGCTGATCTTGGGTTTCGCATTATGCATTGTCACAGCTCACCCTGGCTTCAGCAAACCAATGAAGCAAAGGAGCCCAGTGAAAACCTGCACCAGGACCATTCCTCACCAGGCTTCCAGCAGGAAAGGGACATGTCCTAAATGGGGTCAATCTGGTAAACAGTCAGCTTCAGGGCTCAGTAAAGGGGTTGTTTCCTTCGTGGTATTTGAGACAGCAGTGTACCCTCATGGCCAAGAAAGCTAACGGGCTCCTGGGGTGCATTCAGATGAGTGGCAGCAGCAGCTCGAGGGAGGTTCTTCTCCCCCTTTACTCTGCCCTAAAGAGGTTACTTCTAGAGTATTCTTCCTGGTTTTGGGCTTCCCAGTTCCAGAGAGACATGGGACTACTGGAGAGAGTCTGACAGAAGCTGTGAAGATGGTGAAGGGACTGAAGCATTTCTCTTATGAGGAAAGACTGAGAGCCCTGGGGCTGTTTAGCTGGAGAAGACAGAGGGGATCTGATCAGTGCTCATCAACATCTAAAGGGTGAGGAGCAAGAAGAGACTGTTACCAGTGGTGCCCAGTCACAGGGCAAGGGGAAACAAGCACAGACTGGAACCCAGGAGGTTCCACTTCAACATCTGGAAAAAATTCTTTGCTGTGAGGGTGACAGAGCCTGGCCCAGGCTGCCCAGAGGCGCTGGGGAGTCTCCTTCTCTGGAGATATTCCAAACCTGCCTGGACAATGTGATCCTGGGCTCCCTGCTCTGGGTGACCCTGCTGGAGCTGGGAAGTTGGATGAGATCTCCAGAGGTCTCTTCCAACCCCTACCACGCTGGGATTCTGTGTTTTAGCAAGGTACCTAAAGACTTGTGTTACAAGGAATGACTGTTCACGTTGTCTCCTTCAAACTCTAAATTTATGGACTTAATCCCTTTATTCCCAGATAACAAGCTTAACATTTTAAAATACTGTTTTCTGACACCAAGAGTTGTTCAGTATCCAGCAGCTACAGCTGAGAGTGCATGATCCATAAGGCAGGGACTCTGGAAAGCAGCTCTAGCACTTTAAAGGCTTAGTAAAGCCCAAGTACAATTTCAGTCAAAGATATTTAGCTCATTTGTGGAACCCACTGCTTCGGTAAATTGTAACAGAATCGACTGGAGCATGAGACTTAAGAAGCTGAAGACCAGGGACATCTAAGTGAATGACAAGTAACAGGACAGTTCCTCCCTTTTAGGCTCTACTTGAAATTAAAACAACCTGGAGTCCAGAGGTTAAGGTACTCCCCAGAACAGAGCTTCAGCAATTTAAACAATCCAATATATACAAATGACAGAAAATTCCACCAGGGAAAGAAAAATATTTGAGCCCTCCCCTACATAAACAAGCACTAGCTGATACACATTACTGTTTGCTTGTGCTGCAGGTAAAGGTACAGGCATCAGAACAAAGTATGCAGCTAGTTTTTCTTAGCATTAAAGGAAACACAGGTGCCTTCTCACAAGAAAGCACCAATACCATTATTTCATTAGTAGCTTCACTTTGAGAAGGATAACTTGGTCTCCTGCTCCATGCTCCCAAATCATCTTGAAGAACACAGACACACGGAGTATAAGAGCTGCTTTCCAAACATATAATGAAAAAAAACCCACCTTTTTTAGGCCACATTTCTCTTCCTAATGCCTTTAAAGAGAAGCTTCCCAGCTCAGCTCTCACCCAGTTTAAGCAAATGAATTTCCCATCAGTGGCTGCACTGGTGCAGAGGCCATTGAGGTCAGCACCAGAGGTCTGCAAGGGGAAACATACACTAATATAGCATGGTTTGGGTTGAAACCCTTAAAGGTCATCCAGTCCAACCCCCTGCAGGGAATGGGGACAGCTGCAACCAGAGCAGAGGTGGTTCCTCACCTGGAATGGTTCCAGAGATGGGGCATCGACCCCCTCTCTGCACTAACACAGACCTGTACTGTCCTGTCCCATACCCAGTCCAGCCAAGGAGCTGCAGTTACTGCCCATTTCTGGGACCCCAGTGGGCAGTCTGGTGGGTATCCAAAGCATTGGTGGGTTCACAGGTATTTCCTCCACTTTTCAGATTACCTCAAGTGTACATGTGATGGGGAAGGGGAGAACAATTAAAAAAAAAGCTTTATTAAACTAGGCACTCCCAATTTTCACATTGATTACTTCCATCTCATTTCACTCTGGAGCCAAATGTTGTAGTTTTAAACTGGCACATCTTTGGAATGGTTAATTTTTTCCTATCAACCTGATATGCCAAAGCTAGTTTAACTCCAAGCGGGGATGAAGCTTTTAAATTCTGTTTCTCCTACAGACTGCATTCCAGCAGAAGTTAAACTGACTGCAGCTGGCAGAGCTTAGAGACAGCAAAGCAAGAAGGGTAGGAATAAGTGATTGTCTGTAGAAGAAAGCGACACCAACTCAGAAGTGTGATGATAGACATTTACTCAGTAGTCAGACTAACTGAAGTCTCTTCCCACTGCAGCCATCTGCCGTCTCTTCCAGAAGAGAAGTGAGAAGAGTGCCCAGGCAGCTCTTGTACAAGCCCACCAAGTTAAAGTTTGCCTGAATGGAAGCTTGTGTTGAAGTGCTGGCTGATTTTAAGGCAAAGAAGTCAACATCTATCTTGAAAGGGGGGAAAGGAAGAAAAATAAGGGGAAGGAAAAATAAAGGGAAAGGGAAGAAAAATAAGCAGCGGTGTCCAGTAACATGAGAGACTCTGGAAAAAGCTCACTTAATAAATTGCTATATGCACTTGCACTGGGCTGGAGGTGCTCTACCCTAAGTTACCTCTAGCCAGACTTCAGCACCTCTGGACACAGGGTATTTCCCAAAATCATTACACTGTCTGGAACAGATTCCCATCTCAAGACAAGCTTTATTTGAAAGTAGCCTACGTACAGGCAGAGCTGACAAGTGCAAGACCAGAACAGCTTTTCTCCATTCTGAAAAACCTGCCCAAAGCCTCCTGGTGAGATTCAGAGGCCACACGGCCTGGCCCCAGCACGTCCAGCACACCAAAAGGAACACCTCTTGCTCTCTGCATAACACCACTTCCTTGACTGGCAAGACTGGCAAAACCACTGGTATCATGGGTTGTAACCTATTATCTGTGAGCAAGGGGTTTACCCTCCTCTCCCAGTTCTCACTTCACTTGGGTATGAACAGTCTTATTCCAAATGACCCTCTACCCCATTTAGAGCAGTAGACAACGAGTGGGAAAAAACTGGTAAAACACTTTAAATTACCATTGGTGCTAGTCATTAGTGGATACCACATGAGTGTATGCGACTTTGAACTCACCACCACTTTGGACATGTATCACCAGATCACTATAAGCCCTTGTAAAAAATCCCTCCCCAGCTTTCTTGTGGGCTGCTTCAAATACTGAAAGGCCACAAAAAGGTGTCCTCAGAGCCTTCACCTTTCCAGGATGAACAACCCCAAGTCTCCCAGCCTGGCCTCCCAGTACAGGGGTTCCAGACCTCCCATCATTGTTGCGGCCTCCTCTGGCCCCCCTCCAAAACCAAGATAAACATTCCCCACTGTTAACAAAGGGGACTACCTTTTTACATCCAGTTAAAAGCATCACCCAGCCGACCACTACTGTCCATTTTGTGACTAAAATGAATATTCAAGGCCCAGAAAGAATATTTTTATCTGCTTCTGAAGCCGTTGGGATGTGTTAAAACAAAAGCAAAGAATGGTGCAATGAAGCCCCGTGAGGCAGGCACGTAAAAATCCTCCGTCTCCCGACAGGAGCAAAGACCAGCATTGACACTGGGAGAGGGAGCAACAGCAAGCACAGAAAATTCAACTACAGTTCTGCAGAGCAATCACACTGAAATGAGATTATAGCTTCGTGACTCCCCGACTCAAGGTTAGATGACAGGAAGACAAAGCTTAAAGAGATCAAGCCTGCCTTCACGTACACACACACTCCCCACAGCAAAGGAAGCTCCCAAGATGCCCCATGGCGATGAAGTGTGGGATACTTTCAGCCACACTGCTGCGAGCAAGCAGCACCCACCATACCCCTGGCCCTCCTTTGACCATTTGCACAATGAAGCCAACAGCTGTCACGCGTGTTCTCGGTTTGAGCCTCTTCAAGCTACCAGTTCATGGCCCTTCAGCCATTTCGGTGGCTTCAGTAAGAAAAGTGCAAGATTTTACACAATCTCAGAGCCTTGCAGATGAGCTCACGCATGTTGTTACCTGGGAAGGAGAACTCGAGGCACTACAATGTCACTCCCCCTTGAAAAACATGGGCTGAGCAATTTGGGAATACCTACGCTCTTCCTGCCAAAAACCAGAGCTAAAAAGCTGCCCTCAAAGAGGGCGGCTCAGCGACATTTGTGAGCCCCTGGGAGGCAGTCAAAGGTGGTGTTAAAATGGCCACTGCAGAGCCAGTCTCTCAGCTACGTCCTCCACTCATGGGGAAGGGCTGTCCCTGTCCTGCGAGACCAAAGGCAGACAGAAGCGAGGGTCTGCCATGTCACAGCACCCAGCTCTAGCAGGCATTGACATGAAGAATAAGCCAGGAACTGAGCGTGGCTTGTTCAAGCAAGATGGTTGAGAGGAACTTCTCCGCACTGCTAACCTTAGTGGAGGTTTAAAGTACAACACATAAATAACTGAAGACTTGAGATTCTTCTGCTACAAAACACAGAGGCTATATCAAGAATATGACAGCTCCTGGGGAAAACAAAAGCTAGCAAGGGGAGAAAAGACTATCCCTGCTTGGCATCAAGCAGTGCTTCACTTATTACAGATTTATATAAATCACTGACATTTGACCAATACAGAGCTTCTAGATTATCTCCAGCCAACAAAAGTATTTTGGTCTGCGACAGTTAAAAATATTCTACTTTTTGTCCTCAGCTTGCTAGGAACAGCTATTTTTAGTAAGAGCCCAATCAACCTTATCAAAATCAAGCATCAAAAAATAGATGGGAGAAACACTGGAAGCAAATCCTATTTTTAGCCGCTCTGTCTATCCCTGCCATCACCCACAAATTCTGCCTGCACAGACCATACACAAGCACTTAGTTATTCTAGGCAGATCCTCCCTGTGACCCTTCCTCACCCCCCCTCCCCAAACACCTGAATGCAGAAAACACTCGATTGATTAAAGATTAATACAGCCGCAAACCGTGACAGCTGCCTTTCGTCCGAGCGCTCGGGGGGAGGGAAGGATATGGGATGACAGAGAGCTTGCATCAGTATTCCTCTTGGGGATCTATTACATGGAAAGAAAATTGCTATTTCAATTCCCTTTTGTTGCTAAAAATAGCAGCCCCAATTGATTCAAGCAAACAGGGCACCGGCTTAGTGATGCCAAATTTAGAAAGCACTGAAGTCCCAAAGAGCGAACGCTAACGCAGTCTAACACATGCCAGCTCATATTTAACAAAGAACAAAGAAGATAAGCATGCTGGCTGCAAGTTAATAAGACAGCAGTTAACTCCCTGCATTTTTATTCAAGAAAAACAGAAAACTCGGTGCAAAAATGACTAAACTTCACTTCCATCCTCAATTGAACTGGCTGAAATCAGAAGCCTCATCAGAAAGATCATCTGAACCCAAGCTGAAATCCTAGACATTTGGTATGCATTTCTCCCACCCCCCTACCCCTCCACAGCCCCCCCAAGGTTTTATTTCTTGCACAAAGGAGCTAATACCTAATGGTCAGGCTTTGAAAAGATGTGCTGTGGAAAAAGGTTCAATTCCCAGAACCAAACACTTGGTAACAGCTTATGTCTAGGAAGCAGGATTGTGGGTAGAAAAATATTCTATAAATATTGCAGCACTGACAAGTTCCCGTTTCATCCAGCACTACAGCAAGAAAAGGGTCTGGGCAGCACGCTCTCCAGATTTTTTTTTTAGACTTTAAGAGCTAGACACCATCTAGAAACCCCAGCAAGAACACCATATGGAAGAGCTCAAAGGTCACAGGCAACACTTGTGCAGTATCAGTTCCTATTGCCTTTGAGATCTCCCAGTTCCAGGGCAGTCATCTTACA
>VWZY01001791.1:75657-97327 GCA_013399075.1 Chloroceryle aenea
TATTGCCTTTGAGATCTCCCAGGTCCAGGGCAGTCATCTTACACATGCTCACACTCAAGTCTTGGCCATGAGGTCTTTCCCATTAGACATGGGCTGCTGTGGGATTCATATGAGAGCCTGGGAGGAGAGGGGACACCATCAGCCTGTCTCCTGAGGTCAGAAGCCCCAAACCCAAACTTTGCTGTTTTCAAGTCTTTTGATCCAGAAAATGTCAGGTGAACCCAAGAGTGCCCTGAACTTCACTCCTGCAACAGCCAGGAAGTTGTTCAGATCATACCTTCATCAATGATCTGGATGAGTGAAATTGAGGGTAGCCTCAGGCAGTTTGCAGATGACACCAAGCTGGGTGGGACTGTTGATCTACTTGAGGGTTGGGAGGCTCTGCAAAGAGAACTGGTCAGGCTAGACTGATGGCCCAAGGCCAGTGGTGTGGGGTTCAAGGCCAAGCGCTGGGTAAATAGGGAAAACTTCCACCCCCAAAGGGTTGTGAAGCCCTGGTCCAGGCTGCTCCGGGCAGTGGAGGCGGCCGCACCCCTAGAGGGGATCCAAAGCCATGGAGATGTGGTGCTGAGGGACCTGGTTTAGTAGTGACAGGTTAACAGTTGGGCTCGATCTTAACCATCTTTTCAATGTAAATGCTTCTATGATGTGCTCAAGACTCAAGCTGAACACACAGAGAAGCTATAAGCTGCCTTGTCCTTAGTAGAACACTGACATAAGAGTTACTGCATGGTACTAATAGTCAGAAAAACCCCCGAGTTCTCGTTTGTTCATCATTGTAAAATCCATGACAGATGCTGACTGTCACTGCAATTACAACCAGGCCAGGAAAGCACATGCACAGAGATCATTCAAATGACTATTTCTGGTTCTTCCCGCCTCTAGTGAATACAAGAGGAAAACTTTGAAGATCAGGTAGCTTGGGACTGGCACCATCTGAATGCTTTCAGAGCACCACAGAACTGTTTTGGTTGGGAAAGACCTTTAAGATCATCAAGTCAAGCCATTAACCCAGCACTGCCAGGTCACCACTAAACCACGTCCCTCAGCACCACATCTCCACAGATTTTAAACCCCTCCAGGGATGAGGACACCACCAGTTCCCTGGGCAGCCTGTTTCACTGTTTACCTATGTGTGTTTCCAGAGACAAGTTGCTTTTCTGAAGGAACTGAACAGCCAGTAGAAGGGCCTCTGGGTTTGGAGCCTACAAAGCTGAAAGAAGGCTCTACATAACAAGTCACTAGAATAAATTTGAGATTCTTTTCCCCTCTTTCCCTATATATTTGTAACAGGCAGAAAAATACATTCAAGTCAGTGACATGGTGACAAAAACCCAACACCTGTGAACAGAAGAGGATAACAAGCAATCTGGCAAGCTCTGGGCATATTCATTTCAAGTCAAAGCCACAGAAAGTGTCAGAAAATTCACAAGCATAGAAAAAAAAGGGGAGATTGAGATAAAATTCAGCTCAAGATCCATTTTTAATCAAAAGGCAAACTGTGCCAAACTTTCATATGAAAGTGTGAGCAGTTTCAGCAAGTTATGCTCCAGGCCTATGAGGCCAAAGAAAGTATTTTGATGTGATGACCATACCAAATGATGACTGGGACCAAACATAAGAATCCTAGAATCATCAGGGGCTACCTGGTGAGGTGTCTACAACAGTAGAGACTAAAGGAATTTTATCAGGATAAAAAACAAGTTACCAGTTCCACTCCTCAAGGACCTGTCTCCGCACAAATCCTGTTCAGCACAGTTCCTAATGACCACAGCACTTCAAGAACTCTGCAAACAGCTCTGCTAATGAAAAGAACCACAGCATCCCACCACAAAGGATGACAAGGTTTGATAGAACAGAGTAGATAAAAACATAATATCGCCAGATATTACATGGTGACCTGGTGGTAGCCTCTGTCAAGATGTACGCCTGAGACCAACTTTGCCTACAGTTGAGGTGAAGCTGGAGAAGAAAGGTACCTAAGGGGCAGTGGCTGAATGTGAAGTGGATTCTCAACTGCCATTCTGATGCAGCTATAAAGACAACTTGGAACTGATGGCATCCACTGAGGTGCTTCCCATGGCCAGAGAAAGCAATAGTACAACAAGTAATTTAAATGGGAAGTTTGCTCTTCATAAGCTCAATTAGCAAAGCCACCAGAAAAGGAAAAGATTAGGTTAACATTGGGAAGAAAATAAAAGTTAGTTACAATTAAGACTGGAAATTAGCGTGTGTCAAAGGAGAAAAAACCCAACTTGTTTCTGACTCTGAAGAGCACAGTCAGGGCAAGGCACCTGATCTGCTGGAGGAGCTCTGAGATACAAGGCAGAAATGCAGGATGAGACTTAACTATGGAAACACAGCTACAAACTTGCAGCAAGAATTTGTCCATTGCTACCCATTAATGGATCAGAAGAAAAATGGGAAACAAAGGAAGCCTAACTTTTTGATTGGTTTTGGTACATTCTATCAGCCGTGTGCTTCCATGCTTCCTCACAAAGGGCATCAGAAGAATTCTGCTTTTCCTACCTCCCCATCTCAACACACAATTGGACTTTCAGACCACCACTGATTGTCTCTTCATAAAAGACAGGGAGGTTGCAGCTAGAGATATGACACAAATGACAGGAGACACAAATGCACAGTGGTCCTAACACAGCAGAGACTCTGATTTCATGAGGAAGATCTGAATCAGGACGATGATTTTTTTGTGCTAGCAATAAATCTTACTTGAGCACCTCCACATTGTTTGGGGACACTTGTCTCCAAAGCCATTTGAGAAATGAAAAGCAGTAACAGCACCTTGCAATGGCTTTAAGACCAGACTGTGGGCACCAAATTCCTCACTTTTTTTCTGTGCATATCAAGAGACCCCAGAATGCAGCGCCAGCTACAACCTTTTCTCTACACCTTTGAAACACTGGCTGACCTTTGATCACTTCGTGACTAAGACCTGAACTATTTTGAATTCTCCAGAACACAATGTCTTAAAGAAATCCATAGTTGAAGGTCTGGGGACATTTCAAGCACAACACATCATTGAGTGTGGCCATGGCACATGTAGAGAAGCTCTCACGATGTAACCATTTTCAAGAGGAAAAAGCTATCAAGATTATTTATTTATTTTAAATCCACATAAACCTTTAGCATCTCCTATAGGCTGCCACTGCAGCTGAACTGCATCCTCCTGCAGGGGACAGTATCATCTCCTCCTGGTTTGTGGGGTTTTTTTTGAAACTCATCTGCTGGCTTTGGATTTGGTGATTTCTCCCCCATCTCCTGCTCATGGTAAACAGTGACGCTCCTCACAGAACAGCAGGGTCTGGAAGGGACCTCTGGAGATCACTTGGACAGAGATAACTCTCTCCTTTACACTGAAGTTGTTAAATTTTCATGTTATTTTACATATTTATTAAACAGGTAAGTCTAATAGCTATAACAATCATTAGACACTCAGGCAAACCTTTCATAGGAGCCTCTATCAGAATCTCTTTGGACTCCAGACTGCAAATAGCAAATGAATTAAAATTAAATAAATTTAAAACACCAATGTGATCTAAATATATTCCATCTATTAGAAAAATCATGCTCCTTTCCTATGTCCAAAATTAAAACCTTCATTTTGCATGGAAGTTACAGAGTAGAATTTCAGTGCGTCAACAATACTCCAAAAATAGGCAGGCTGGGAAGCACGGAAAGGCTGAGAGAACTGGTGCTGCAGAAACCAGTTCTGGAGAAGGCTGAGGGGATCTAATGAATGCTGATCAATAGCTGAAGGGCAGGGGGCAAGAGGATGGGGGCAGACTCTTTCCAGTGGTGCCCAGCAACAGGACAAGGGACAATGGGCACAAACTGGAATACAAGAGGTTCTCTCTGAACAGGAGAACACCCTTTGCTGTGAGGGTGGCAGAGCCTGGCCCGGGCTGCCCAGAGAGGCTGGGGAGTCTCCTTCTCTGGAGAGATTCCAAACCTGTCTGGACAGCATGATCCTGGGCAGCCTGCTCCAAGTGACCCTGCTGGAGCAGAGGGGTTGGATGAGATGATCTCCAGATGTGCCTTCCAACCCCTACCATGATGGGAATCTGGGATTTTCCCTCTCAACTTCCAGCCCCAACAAACCCCAAGCTACAGCATGTTTCTTCACCCTCACCAGCACCGTGCCTTGCACCAGAGATACTAAATATTCACATCACCTTAGTCTGCAGCAAGAATCACTGCACACAAGATAAAACCATCCTCTGGGAAGGACAGACTGATGGTCTCCAAGAAGAAAGAGAGCTATGGATATTCAGGGGTACCTTGTCCCATCACACAGCCTGCCACCTTTCAGCTGATGAGCCC
This sequence comes from Chloroceryle aenea, assembly GCA_013399075.1. Classification (NCBI taxonomy): domain Eukaryota; kingdom Metazoa; phylum Chordata; class Aves; order Coraciiformes; family Cerylidae; genus Chloroceryle; species Chloroceryle aenea. The sequence continues at coordinate 79,999 of VWZY01001791.1, forward strand.
ATTCAGACCAGTCTTGTCCCACAGAATCACTAGATGCCTCCATATGGAGCCTTCCAGCCTCCCAGGGACTGAAGGAATACCTCTGGACTCAAAGTATTAACAAACAAACAAAGCAAAACAAAATCACACCACCAAAAGCAAACAAACAACCCACCCACTTCCCCCACTACTATAAACACGGACAGAACAGGGATTTTTAGCTAAACTAGCATTTTTCCAGCCTGGCTATTGTTATCCTTCAGAACAATAAACCATTTTAGGTCCAGATGCCAATCCTTAACCTCTTCTTTACAACATGGTTTGAAACTCATCATAGTCAAAACTGATAAAAAAATGAAATAGATAGGTTGCTTCATTTCTTCTGGAATGCCACCTACCACTACACTGCTTTCCATGAGGTCACTTCCCTACAGTTGGCAAACTCTAATATGCTAAGTTTGCTTTTTTTAGGAAGTGATGTCATAAATCAGGACAGCTACTTATCTGGGCAGAAGGAAACCCAAGTTTTAACCCTGTGAAAGACACGGTGTTACATTATCTCAGGCAGCAGACTATGACTGATAAAGTGGACCTTGGATAAGCTACTTTAATTGTCCACACTTTGGGACATAGGTACAACCATGGACCTTTTGTGTGTATGCATGGGGTGTAATTTAACTTGAGAACCCTCCTCAGGAAGGTCTCAATCTACAGTGCCTCAACAAGTAAAGTGAAAATCCAATCCATTATTCCCTCAAAGAAGGTTTAATGCATGTGTATATAGTCTCAACATACTGAATCTCCACTTCTAACCTCCAAAGTATCAGTAACCACACATCCAAACCATTTTATTGCTCTTACCTATCATTACATATCATAATGCTTAGGTTTGGCCCTGCCCCAACAAGCCATCTTGGGTACTAATGCTCCCGAGACTTCAGAAGTTATTCATATATCAAAACTAATCAGGACAGAGTTGACTCAGACCTTCAACTACCAATATTTTCACTTGTTTCTCTCAGTCCTCTTTTAGCTTCTGACATGTTACGTCTCCTATCATTCAGATAAACCCCTACATAGGCAGCTAGACAGCTGTGTGACGCATCACCCTCCTAGACAGGTCCCCCTGGGGTGTGAAGTAAGCCAGCAGCAAGCTGCTCCTGGTTGCCACCTCCCACAAGCCACAACTCTTCCCCAACACCTGCAAAAGCAGTGAAGAGCCAGACAAAAAGTAAGCTCCTATCACTGCTACACCTGGATCCCCATGTTTGAGCTCAGGGGCAAAAGGAAGGGGCCAGCAGCAGTACCAAGTGCTCTGGTGACAGCAGTCCACACTGAGTTCCCTGCCAACCTAGATGGCTCTTCAAGGAGCCACTCTTTATGAAAGCCTCAGGCTTTCCACACATAGAATCATAGAATCTTTTAGGTTGGAAAAGACCTTTAAGATCAAGTCAACCATTAACACAGCACTGCCAAGTCCACCACTACACCACATCAGTCAGCACACCTACACACCTCTTAGGCAGCTGTGCTATGAAGGTTCAGAATTCCAGCACCCTAGAAAGCAGCTCTAACATGTGGCACTCCTGCCATGAAGAGAAATCTGTGCTACAAATTCAGGCTTAGACTTGCTGCCTCACCATCCTAAAACCACCCTGCTTGGAGCACCTGCTGCCATGCACTAGTCACCTCTCAGGATCCCAGACCAGAAGAGGTGTCCCCACTCCTGTTTTTTGAAGTCAGCTGGCCTACACAAGTCTATTGCAAAGACATAGTAGACTAGAATCATGGAATNAAAGCAACACAGAGCCCTCTCTGCAGCAGTGCCACAGCGGGGGACTTCGGGGGTGAGCAGAGAGGGCAGCAAACCCGTTCCACCCCTGCCCATGCCTTCAGCTCAGTGCCCCAGAAGGGTTCACCCTCCGCAGACAATAAGCAGAGCTGCGTAAGCAGACGAGTCCAGAGATGAATGAACTGGGTGACGCTAAAGAGCTGTGAACTGGAAAAAAAATCTAATGCATGAATTAAATCCCTCACCCTTGTTTCCCCCTCTCCCCCAAAAAAGAAATGTATATAGCGGAACATAAAAGGAGAAAGAGACATAGGTGGAAAAACCACGGTCTGACACATTTATAAAAACCGATGGCCTGTCACCCAGACACTGATGAATTTTTATTTTTTTTTTAAACGGGATAAAAATGGCAACCTGGAGTCTAAAAATAAAATGCTGTGCTGCAGACCTGTCTGGTTCAGCAACACCACTGGAATACAAACACACTCCCTTGCTGGTACATCTTGACTTAAGATTTCAGAATAAGAGAAAGGGGAAAAATAAAGAAAAAATAAAATATGCCCCTATAGAACATACCTTCTATTTTCAAGGGAAGGGATTTGAGGTTTGTGGATTTTAAATATGGATTTACTTGAGCATTATTCTTCTCCTGTGTTGTATAATTGCTATTTAAAACAAACAAACAAACAGACATACATAAAAAACCCACCAATGAAACCCCAAACACCCACACAAACTGAGCCACTCCTAAATTTTAAGTGATTGATGAGAAGAGCAGAGTACCTCATGCTGCACAAAGCACTGTTCGGGTTTTTTTCCCCATCCCCAGACATTTACAACAGAAGAACATATTTATCAGTGTCTTTAAACTGTAATTTCAGTAAGCTTAAAAATATATTTTTAGAATCATACTGCAGACAGAACTGTGGGCACTGCTTTTTTTTTCTTCCCTTCCTCCTTCAAACTCACCCCACCCTGAGAGAGAGAAAAATAAAACCTTTTACTTCATTCTGCCTGAGAATTTAGACTTAACCTGCTTAGTTGAGAAGCAAAAATGACTGAACATCATTCACAAGAAACGCTAATTTCTCAAGCCCATCCACACTGCAGACAGGCTGCCTTATGCAGTAAAGATGCTATTTTTGGCAAGTGATGCAATAGCTGCAAGGGCTCTCCCAGAACCTGTCATTTAAGAGCCCAAGCCATGTTCAACTGCATTACAAAACACCCAATGACCCTGCTGTGCCACCTTCCCCTTCTCTGCCCCAGTCTATGACCCACAGGAGTCCCCCCTTTTAAAGCTTTATCTTCCAATCAACAGTCAGATTTTACACATAAAAAATGTCAGTATACACATCACCCCATCAGCAAATACACCTGTCCTGCCATGGATATCACACAAAATTAAACACCACCATAGGAGAATTTCCTGACCTCTTAATTTTCTAAGGGAATCTTTGTGAAGACTTTGCAAAGCCCTCAGCGGTACTGTGACATCTTCCTAAAGCTATTTCTGTTCTTAGAGATCTTGTAAAAAGTTTGTGTCTACCTGACAACCGTTAAGGACACGTTTCTGCTACGTGAGTGTCTCAACTGCTAAAAATTCTAAAAATGGTAAGAGTTCCAGAACTTCTGGGGCTTTTTTTAAATTATTTTTTAAATTAGAAGGGGGATTTTTCAGCCCTTGAGATCTGCAGCTCCTTTACATTTTGCAGTAGCCATGGAACCCCCATGGAAGAGATTCAAACCTGTAAGTTTTTCCACTGACCTCTTACAAATTCAATCAACATTTTTTCCTGAAGTCAGAACAACTCAAGAAGCTACTTTTATGTGACTTCTGATCTCCAGGGCCTTATGGGGGAAGAAGACACGGAGGGGCCATAAAAAGAAAAATAAAATAGACAGTTACTGTTTTGAATGTGTAGTCATGGACAAAATACAGTAATAAATCCATGAGACCAAGCACTGCCACGCAGAGTTGGGTTACCACATAGAACACACACAGAGGGTCTATACAGCAGCTCTTACCTACTTCAGACCACCCATTTACTGGTCATGGTCTCAGGGGGAATTCCCCTGTATCACACATGTACAACTCACACCTGGCTTGGGTTTTGTATTTCCAAGCCTTTGCTCTCACAATCTTTTTAAACTCTACATGAACAGCCTGGTTATAGTCCAGGCTTAGATTTCTTTTTTTTTAAGCAGACATAAACCAAGAAACAACTCGAGCACAAGCCCATTCACATCTTGCTTCCCAGGCCAGGCAGCAGAGCCTGCAGTCAGCACAAGTAGCATCAACACATTTCAAATTTTACACCTTGGTTCCTACAGCAGGTAACAGATCAGGAGAGAGCGGGTGTGAAGATGGATCAGAGCACGGCAAAAGCCTTTGCTTTGGTTTGGAATCTTTCAAACATCTTCCCTTCTTCACGAGTCCTCATCATGTCACGTACCACACGAGACAGACAGACATAGAAGAGCTTGACAACTCTTTACTACTTGTTTGGAGCAGTCAAGTTCTGCCTCTCCACCACCCACACAGTCTATTTACCTCCTCCCACGCCAACGCAAGCAGGGGAGAAGCCGACATAGGTGGAAACTAACATCCACAGGCTGCCTGGGGAAAAAGGCATCCGGCTGAAAAGCAGCAAGACTTGGAGAGATTTCATTCAGCAGAACAGGGAATTCAACTCTTCGAGATCCTGACTGCTCAGAAGTAGAACAGGAATCGAGGCAGGATGACACCCAGTGATATTTTATTCATTTTGGCTAGAAGCAATGTTAAAACAAGCTGTACACTGAGAAGTTCGCTTTTGCTCTAGGGACAAAAATAAGGATTCTGCAGAGCTGCTGAAGTGGTGACAAAACTCATGCCCAAACCTGTGCAAATCTGCTCAAAAGTCGTGAAGTTGAAGCACAGGGAGTTCCACACATGGAGCCCCAAAACCATGTCACACGGGGAATTTTACAAGGCCTTGTGAAGGTGCAGGAGGAGGACAACCACAGAAAGCATGCTCAGGCCCCCTAACACAGCAGGAAGCAAGAGGGCAAGCATACATCTGCTTTGCTTCTGTGTGACAGAACCATAAAATGATTTGGGTTGGAAAGGACTTTTAAAGGCCACCAAGCCCAACCCCAACATCTCCAACTATGTCAGGTTGCTCAGGAGCTGGAAGAGGGGTCATGTCCTCACAGCCTCTTCCTGGTGGCTTTACCCAGGCAAAAGACGAGCACAGCAACAGTGTAAGATGTATCACCTTAGACATGGGGGTGAGAGACATTCACCAGTGTCATGAGAGCCTGCAAGAGCTGCTCCCATTCACCCCCTGCTCCTCACCTGAGGCAGCGGGACAACGGGACAGCAGGACAGTTCCAATTTTAAGTGAGCAGGTCAATCTACCATATCCTTATCACATCTGCATGTGGCTTGTCCATGACAAAGGTGGACTGAAGCTAATGTGACTGCTACAGGGAAAAGTCCCCAGCACTTGAATTAGGTAATAAAACTGAAGGGCTTAGAAGACTAATTAGCCTAGATGGTTTCTGAAAGTCATACACATTGTGGCAAGTGCTATCTTCTTTAGAGATGATACAGCATCTTCTAGGAAAAGGTTCTACTTCTATTTCCCACCAAATGGAAAGATGCAAAATTTCAGGCAGCCCAAACCATTAGTTCCCAAGTATAAGAGGAAAAAAATGACACCTTAGACCATTTAAATCTGCCAAGACACAAGCCAACATCAAATATGACTCTTCCTCCCTTCCTCCACAGTTGTTTGAAATGAAGTCTTCCTGCAGTCTTGCTTGAACCAGCTGCTAAAGCAGTGCTTCTAGGAAGAGAACACAACACCCCTTCGGGTATCCCTGTGTTCAAGCAGGATTTTGCACATGCTCCAAGATACAAGAGAAGCTGACGAGCATGTCTATACCGTGCTGGGAATGGCTCTAAGCCTTTTATAACCTCCCACTCTAAATAGGACTGGTCTTTCTGTTAAAGACAGAGCCCTCTCGGCCATACTGGAAATTACTTCTGTGTCATCAGAGACAATGGTGCCTTTAGGAGCCTGTTTAGTAGATAATGCAAAGGCAAGCACAGATAGAAGCTGATGGAGCTGGCAAGTCCTTATAAAGCTGCTGAGATGTTATAAAGGCAACTCTTAAAAAGCAGCACAGGAAGGATTTGAGTCTTTGGAAGTTACTTAATTATGATGAGGCACAAGATGGTTCATACAAAAAAAAAAAAATACAGTCTTAAGTTGCCAAAAAGCCATTAAACATCTCTTGAAAAGATACTCTGCCCACAAGTGTGAGGTGCTCAGCAGTATTTTGGTTTAAGTCCACGTTTCACATTCTAGCCTGTGCACAGAATTTAAATTGGAAGTCATCTGATAATCTCGCTTTTGTGCACTGCAGCTCTCCAACAGACACTTCAACAAGCTTGAACCACACCTTTCGAAAAAGTCCTTCTCCTCCGCATTGTCAGGAAGATTTCGCGAGTGCTCAGCAGCACCCTCTAGCCCGCGGATTTTAGGAAGGAACGGAGAACAGCCGAGTCTGCTCAATTGAGCAGAGCTACCATTCATAAAAAGGGGTCGCTCAGAGCTGAAAGACAGCGATGCAAGCGCTAGAAACCGAGCCCATCTGAAGAGTATGCTGGGCTTTTTTTGGCCTTAAAGTAGACATATATATATTGTTTTAGCTAAAATGAGAATATTAGGTAATTATTGTTCTACAGAGGTCCCTTCCATCCCACACTCTTAATTACATTTGCTTTAAATGAGTATTTCTCTCCATCGGGGGGGGAGGAGATGAATGCTGTTAACATGCCCGAGTTAATCAATTTGGAAGGCAGCCTCATGAGAAATGCCCTCGATACCATCACGCACGAGGGAGACACTGATGTTAAAGTGATCTAGAAATCCTGGACTGTTTTATCTCTATCGGCACTGGGTTTGGAATAAAGTATTTGCATTAAAGACCAAAGGAAAAGCTCAGGAATCACTACTGCCTTTCCTTTCCCATTTCTAAACACAGAAATGGCCTCTGACGCCTTCTCTATTTCAGCACAAGCCCTTGCAAACTTGGGGGATTTTCCCTGGTGGAAAACTCCCCGGATTTTCCTACGGAAGCCAGGCTCACTTCGAACCTCCTTAAATATTTCAGCTCCAAGGGATTCGAGGCACTTTCTCCTCCCTGGCAGAGCAGGGAGGCAGAGGAAGCCCCTGTGGGCACTGCGCGGGCTGGCACAGCCAGCCCCGGTGTCCCCGTCACCGGGGTGGCTGCAGATCCCCAGCCCGGCTTGGTCCCACCCAAGCAGGGCCAGGGCTGGCAAATCCCACGGTGGGTGAAGGGCTCCCTCCCACCTTCCCTTCACCCCTGCGAACTGCCGGTGAAACTTCGGGAGATCTCCTCCTCCTCGTCCCGGCGGGAGGGCTGAGCCGGAGCCCGGGCATCCCCCCGCCCCGGGAGTAACGGGGAGTCCGATGCCATCGCAGCCCGGTCAGGGCCCGCAGGGTCTGCGAACCTGGCCCCGGGCGTTTCATAAGCGGAGCGGAGGGCGGGCGTTATGTCACCGGTTAGGTAACGGGCGCGGGAGTCGCCGCAGTGACGACACTTCACCACCNCGGAGCCATCGAGGACGGGGACCGACTCCCGCCCAGAGGCAACAGACCCGGAGGGGGGCGGCACCGGTTCCGATCCCCCAAGGCACCGAAGAGCGGCACCGAGCCTGCCCCTGAACGGCCGGCAGGGGGCGCTGCAGCGCCACGGCGAGGCGGGAACTGGGGACAGATGGCCCCTCCGTGCCGGGCAGCCGGGGCCNAACATCAAAACTTGCTTCCTTCACTCTAGTCTAAAACTCCCTCTTAGTTGAAAACCATCACCCCTTGTCCTGTCACAACAGGCCTTGCTAAAATTTTTGTAGCCTCCCTTCAGATACTGAAAGGCCACAGGCAGGTCTCCCCAGAGCCTTCTCTTCTCCAGCAAGAACAACCCCAACTCTCTCAGCCTGGCTCCCAGCAGAGGGGTTCCAGCCCTCCCAGCATGGCTGTGGCCTCCTCTGGCCCTGCTCCAACAGGTCCCTGTCTCTCCTCTGCTGAGGACTCCAGAGCTGGACCCAGCACTGCAGGGGGGTCTCCCCAGAGCAGAGGGGCAGGATCCCCTCCCTGACCTGCTGCCCACGCTGCTGGGGATGCAGCCCAGGGTGCCATGGGCTGCTGGTCTACGAGCTCACAGTGCCGGATTGTGTCCGGCTTCTCACCCTCAGCACCACCAAATCCTATACATTCATCCCAGCATGTCCATGTCATAGCATACGACATGATCAACATACTGACCTATTCGAGACACTGGAGCCTTACATCAAGCCAGCAGCTGGCACTTCCAGAGAGCCCTGGCTTCCAGCAAGACTAACGCTGGTCTACCAGCTCTTTCTTCAGAGCCCAACCCACATCAGACAAAAACAGACAGAAAAAAATGACAAGCAGGAGCATCTCCTGCACCCCTCACCTACTGGCCTGCCCCAGCTGGCTTTCACCAGCAGCACCCTCACCCTTAATTCTGTGCCAACAGCCCTACGCACTCCTAATATAAAGGGTATTTTAAACCATTTTTTATAAAATAAGATCTATTCTTACTCAAATCTACTTCCTCCAATTGTACAGAATTTGTGCTGAAATTAAGTTAGAGAAGCAGAAAAAGAAAAGATAGAGACAAATTCTAGTCTAGTTCATGAGATATCATTTCAATCCAAAGCTTCCCAACAGTGCCTGAAACAAGCTCTTCTCTACTGGCACATCACACTAATGTTTCCCTAAACAAATGCATTATTTTCCCATGTTGGCAAAGCAATGTTTCAGATTAGAACTTCTACAGTTTTCATTTTAACCACAACCAGTAACTGTAGAGAAGTGACAAAACCAGCTGTGATGAGATCCTGCATAGCTGGCAGCTTGAAAATCCACCTCTTTCTTCAGAAGTCAAGAAATTCTAGTCATTCTGGATAAACAGATTTGACACACCACTTCCCCACCCAGCCCTTCATTTTCAAACACTTCAAGCCCTTCATTTTCAAACAAAACAGAATCACAGAATCATTTAGGTTGGAAGAGACCTTTAAGATCATAAGTCCAGCCATTAACCCAGCACTGCCAGGTCACCACTAAACCATGTCTCTCAGCACCACATCTCCATGGCTTTGAAACTCCTCCAGGGATGGGACCTCCACCACTGCACTGGACAGGCTGGGCCAGGCCTTGACAACATTTTCATGGAATAATTGTTCCTTGTGTCCTATCTAAAATTCCCCTCGCACAACTTGAAGCCATTTCCTCTTGTCCTGTCACTTGTTCCATGGAAGAAGATACCAACCCCACCTGGTTCCAACCTTCTTTCAGAATCCTACCATTCTAGTTGACTTGCCTTTAACTATAAATTCATCAGAACACACATCCCTTTCTGCCATGCCAGACAAATGCGGGGTTGGACATGCAGGACATCTGAGGGCAGGAATGAACAGTAAGACACCCCAACTCTAAGCCCTTGTTCAGCCACTGACAAAGTAGCAGCTTCTTCCAGCAGTGCAGCAATCCTCTACTGCCCTGTCCTTCTCCTGGTGGCTGCTTCTCCCTCCCCTTAGCTATCTGAGTCATGAGATGCGCTGAATCACCTCTACTCAGTCACGTTCTGGAGATAGAAAGCTCCTGTGGCAGATGGGACTCAGGCACCAGGAATATTGGGCATATACAGCTCTTCAAGAAACAAGTATTTGTGAAAGCTGTTAGTGAATAACAAGTTTATAGATCAAACACCTTTGCTGGCAGGATAAGAATCCCTGGCAAGGAAGCAGAGGAGACAAAGCCAATGGGAAACAGCTCAACCAGAAGCTTAAGAAGAGCTGCAAGGGATGAGTTCTGGAGTAACAGACTAGCTGGACACAGACAAAGAACATGAAATTGGGACTTGCTGGAACAAGGATCCAGTGATGAAGTATAGAGAACAGCAGCATACAAGCACACCTCCACACACCCTTGCACACCTCCTCAAGCCTCTGCACCTACAAGTGGGGATTAGAGACTTTGGAAGGAGACCAGATTCTTAGTCTCTGCACAACAGTTTCTTCCTCTCAACAACAAAAAAAACCAACTCTGCTCCACTTATCTTATTCCACACCTCCCATAACAGCTTTTCTCCCTTCACGCTTCAGCAGCAGTCTTCAACATACATGAAAATCCTCTGGAAAAATCTCTGTGATGTTAACATCCCTATAGCTGAGCTCCTCACCCCTGTTCTTCCTTGTCTACTAAGTACAGAGCTCCTCAAGAAGTGAAAGGGCAGCTGTCCCTCATGTACTAGTATGATGGATTTAACACACCCTCTAAAGACACAGGGGCTCAGGGTTACTTAGGAGAGGAAAATAGGAAGGAGGTAGGAAAACAAACAAAACAAACCAGACTGAAATAAAACACCAAGCAACCAAAACCAAATCCTGTACAGCCAACTGGACTGTAAGCGCTGCACGTGCACAGACCACACCTCAACCTGAGGCACACCACTCACTGCCTCCCACTCTCCTCAGGACAAGCACCACAACACACAAGCAAACCCCCAGGAGAGAATGAAGAAGTATTCTGCTCTAATCTAAGAACATAGATTTCCTAATGCCTACCAGTAAGTGAGCAACAGAAGTCATCCGCAGTTGCAAGCAGCAACGCTAAATCTAATTAGGCAAGTGATTAAACCATGCCCAAAACAAAATACTTTACCCACCATCTACGCTATGCTCTTTAGCCCACATCTGTGTTCATATACGAGCCTAAAGAATCATATGTGGCTTTTCTGTTAGAAAAATCAGGAGTTAGACTTTGTCATGGTTTAACTTCTGCCAGCAGCTAAACACCAGGGCAATGCTGACCCAGCGCTTCCCCCTGCCCCCCTACACCCCCTGCTGTTGGATGGGAAGGAGAATCAGGATGAAATGATAAAAAAGCGAGACCCTGGGGGTTGAAATAAGAACAGTTGAATAAAGCAACACAAAGGGAGAAGGAAACAACAGTACTGATGGTAGTATTAATGAAATGATAGACAACAGAAGGCAGGAAGGCTCTACCTGTGCCCGAGACACCAGTTTTCCCTCCTGTGGCTGTACTGAAGCTACACACAGAAGCAAGCTGTAAAGATGCACCCTTTCCCTGGGCCAGCCCTCCCCTTATCACCTCCCCGGTGATCTTACTTGTGGTTTAGGGTTAAGCGTGGAACGCTCCCACACAGAATCCCACTTGAAAAAAATGTGAAGTATCTCTCAAGGGAAACAGAATGGAAGTGTTCACACCAGATCAAACTCCAAAGCTAGAGATAAGTCTGGGTGATGCTGACCTTGGTGGTGCCCATAGGTACACATTAGTCTCAGTATAGAAACTGAGAATGATAGGGGGTGGAAGGGAACTCTGGAGGTCACCTAGTCCAATCCCCCAATAAGGCAGGTTCACCTAGAAAAGGTCACAGAGGAATGCACCCAGGCAGGGTTTGAGTATCTCCAGAGACAGAGACTCCACCACCTCTCTGGACAGTCTGTTCCAGTGTTCTGTCACCCTCAAAATAAAGAAGTTCCTCCTCATACCGAGATGGAACTTCCTACATTCAAGTTTGTGTCTGTTCCCACACCGGAAGGAACCATATCACCAGAAGCTGCAAGGTCTCCAAAGCGGCTGCAGCCAACCACCCAACACCTCACAGTGCAAGCTGCTGAGCCCAGAGTGACAGCATCAGAGGTACCACCTCTCCTGGGCTGCTCTGGAGGAGCAACGATTGCTTAGTCCAATAAAAAGCAAGCTACAGGAAGACCCTGACTTCCAAATTACAAGCTATGAGTAGGACTGATGACTAAGTATTTTTTTTTTACCAGAGCTCTTCTGAGGAATCTTCTCAATGCTGATCAGTATCTAAAGGGTAGGAGGGCAAGAGGATGGGGCCAGACTCGTGTCACTGGTGCCCAGTGACAGGCCAAGGGGCAACGGGCACAAACTGGAACCCAGGAGGTTCCATCTGAACAGGAAGAAAAAATTCCTTGCTCTAAGGGTGCCAGAGCCTGGCCCAGGCTGCCCAGAGGCACTGGGGAGTCTCCTTCTCTAGAGAGAGATTCCAAACAGATCTGGTCAATGAGACCCTGAGCCTCCTGCTCTGAGCAACCCTGCCAGACCAAGAAGGTTGGACAAGATGATCTCCAGAGATGTCTTTCAACCCCTACCATGCTGGGATTCAGTAAGTGGGAAGAGAAAACACCATGGACACTGGAGCACAAAACTTCTGAGAAGTTCAGACAGGACTGAGTCATCTGCACCAGACTGTTCCAAGAGCCTCATTTCAGTGCTGTAGTCCTTCAGAAGCATGTTCCATGAAAACAATACATGCTCCAAGTTCAGGCTGCAGGTTTGAGTCACCATGATTAAGAGTGATAAGCAAGCTGGCCTATTTTTAACATTACTTTTTGGGTTGATGAGTGACACACTTTATTTCATACAGAGGTAGAAGTTTTTGTGTAACACCCAGAGTTGAAAAGACCAGAAACCTTTAACCACGGAGAGCTGAAGAGGACAAATGTCTGAGCAAGTGATTCTGCTGAAGAACAAGAACGAACCAAAAGCTCTCCTGAGAGCTCCACACACACCAGCCAAGCACTGAGGCACAGGGAAGCCAGAGAGGTGCTCAGAGCCTCTCCTCTGCCATCCCACAGAGAAGGACGCTGGGAGAGGTGGGATCTCCCATCGTTCACCACTAATTACACCCTTATCACACACCACGCTACGTAGACTGTACTAATCCACAGTGGTGATTTGTGACGTGGTCTGTCGGCTACCATTCCATGTTGCCATAAGCCTACAAAGCAAGACTGCCCTAATTCGTGCAACAGCGACTGACACTTATTTGCAAAGAACAATAAACCATTGGATTAACAACTATTTCACTCAAAGCTAAGGAGCTTGAAAAGCAACATTGCTTGTGAAAGTTCCTCAGTTACCAACATGTGACACCACTTTGTCAGCAGTAAAGTGAATGAGTTCTTAGAAAGTAGAATATTTTCAAGAATATTTTGACTTACTTTATTGAAGTTGTCCCAAGAACTTCATGACAACGAGGGGCTGTTTTATAAGACACCACTTCCAAGGACCACAGGAAGCATAACCTTATAGACTGACTCTTAAAGCATTTCTAAACACACCATACAGCTTTTCGCCTGCCTCTTCCTCTTCACATAAGCCTCACATTACTAAGTTGATTATCAAGGTTTAATTTAGAGCTTGTAATTACCCCAACTTCCTAGAGAGAGTTTTAAAAACTAAGAATATGTGGGGTTACTCCAGAAGACCTGCCCATAAAGACACAAAAATCTGCTCCAGTGCTCACTCGGGTATGCAGTTACATACATTTTTCATACCTCCCTTAGTGGCCTTGGTATAAACCCCACTATTTTTAGATGCTGGACTGTGTGTAGCCAAACGTAGCCCACGTTAAGTAAAAGAATCTGACATGAACGGGTAGAGTGCATTCAGCTGGCTTTGCTGCCACTGAAAGAACTCGCTGTAAAACGTTTGCACAGGACAAGAACAGTTTCAGGCTGAATAAGGGGGTTTCAGAAAGCTAGAGGCAGCTGAGAGCCCCCACCTTGCTCCACCACCTCTCACAGGTTCTTAAGATACTGAGATCAAATGACCAACATTAGTTCTTTTTGACATTAGTGAATAAACTCCAAGAAGCATAATCAAGGCAGGTTCATCTTCCCAAACATTTGTTGGCCCAAATACAACGGTACAACTGTGTCCACCACATGACAAAGGACCAGCACTGCCAGATATTTTATAACTGCTAAATGTACAATTATTCAGACAGGCCTGGACCAGAGGTGCCAGGGGAAGAAGTGGAACCTTTTCTAGGATGCTGTGAAGAGAAAGATAACAGGACTTTTCTCTGAGAATCCTATGGCAAATTACACAGCCAAAATAAAGCTTGTTTCCAGTTGACACATCAGTTACAGCAGACTGGGAGGGGGGAATATGTATTTCTCATTAATCTTTTTTTCCAGGCTCAAAATTACAAAGGTTAATTATCTGACACTAGTAAGATGTTGGAAGTTTTAGAGTATCAAGCCACTCTAACTTGTGGTGTCGATGTGTCTTGAATATATAAAATTGATTATTTTCTGGGCTCCCCATTCCAAGAGAGACAAGGAACTATTGGAGAGAGTCCAACAGAGGCTGCAAAGATGCTGAGCAGACTGGAGCATCTCTGTGCTGAGGAAAGGCTGAGAGCCCTGGGGCTGTCCAGCTGGAGAAGACTGAGGGGATCTGATCAGTGTTGATCAATAGCTAAAGGGCCAAATGTATCAAGAGGATGGGGTCAGACCCTTTCCAGTAGTGTCCAGTAACAGGACAAGAGGCAATGGGCACAAACTGGAACCCAGGAGGTTCCACCTCAACATCAGGAAAAACTTTGTTGTGAGGGTGCCAGAAACTGACCCAGGTTGCCCAGAGAGGTTTTCTTCTCTTCAAAGATTCCAAGCCTGCCTGGACAATGTGATCCTGGGCATCTTGCTGGAGCAGGGCAGTTGAACAAAATAATCTCCAGAGGTCCCTTTCAACCCCTACCATGCTGCCAGTCTGCACTTTGCATACACTGAACTGTTCTGATCTCACAGCTGACCCTGCTGTCAGCAAGAGGTTGGACTAGTGACCTCCCAAGGTCCCTCCCAGTCTGAACTTCCACAGGATTTTGCCTTCATTTTGCCAAGTTACTGAAGGGAAGGGGCAGAAAAACACCTTCATGGTTTCCAGATAAAGAGGCGGTTTCTTAAAATAGGCAACGCAGCAACACTCCAAACGGGAGCTATGACAGCAGCAGACGGTTCCCTGCTCCAGACACTCTGCACTCCAGAAAACACACAACTGTCAATGGCAGGGAAGCAAAGTGGCTGCCTGCCACCACCATCGACAGCAGAATAGGACACTCTCATCCGACCCAAGGCAATACCAGCATGGATCACAACTCCCAGCGCTGCCAACAGATCTGCCTGTCTAGAAGGCAGGCAGGGGAACAGCCACATCTTTGCTGGATTCTCAGTGATTTCAGGAGGACTCCTTGGCACTCTGCTCCTCTCGAGTCTGGTTTATTTAGCTAAACTGTTTTCCAAGCGAGGAAGCAGTTGTTCTCTTCTGTTACCAATTTTTGAGGCACGTAAAGGTACAGAGTGCTCAGCCCAGGAGTTTTCACTCTCTCTCTCTCAAAGCACACCCAGAAATCCCACATTGCCGTAACACCAACACAACTTCCCTCACTGTAGAGCAGCCAGAATCAGGCCAGATGTGAGTTCCTGGGAGACAAAGCCAGAAAAGCTACCATACAGACCTACACAGCTCAGTGTGAGCATATTTAAAATAGTACAAACCTAATTTCCTAATTTTCTCAGAGTACATTACCAGTTCACATCCTCCTCATATCCCGTCCTTCTAAACGCCAGCAAATTAGAGCTTAGACAGCAGCACTTGCAAATATCTTACCAGTGCTCATCAATACCTAAAGGGGCAAGGGTCACCCTGCTCTGGGTGGCCCTGCTGGAACGGGGAGGTTGGATAAGATGATCTCCAGAGGTCTCTTCCAAGCCCTACCATGCTGGAATTCTGCGATATACAATCAAAAAGCCACTGAGAAAACAAGGAGAGAATTTGCAGTTCCATTTCAGAGGTGCAGAAGAGCTCAAGGGCAGTCAGTGGCCCTTACAAAAGGGCTTCCTGTACAGTTGTGCAGTAGAAAGGATGCATTGTCACAGTAATCACAGCACCAAACCCACTGTTTTGTAATGGCCCAGAAGAGGAGGAAAAGCACCTCCTCCTACAGTACCATTTAGTAGTTCAATAATTCTCAAGGTGACCTAATCTATCTGCAACTATGCCCACATCCTCCTTCCCGGGAGAGGAAACAGAGCCTCCCTGGCCTACTGCTGGTGCCACAAAGCGCTTCAGGGCTAACTCAAGGCTCCAAGGAAAACCACTCCTCATTTCAACACTGGCAATTCCACCATAGCACACCTCTCCCACCGTGCCTCGAAGGCCACTACACAGAGAAAGAAGAATTTCTGTGAGATGCCATTAGCCATGTACAAAGGCCTGCTGCCACCCATGCTTGTATGAAACAGCAGCAGAGGACATTTGCGTCACAATTCTCTGTTCACAGGACATTCTGAGGATGCGATCCAGAGAAGATCTGTTTCCTATGGCTTGCAGTTCCAGCTGGTAGGCTGGCATTTGGCTCAAGCACTGCAAACTTCCCTGTTTGAAACAATGCACAACAAACCAAAGTGGCCACCGAGGGTACTGTGATGCACCACAGCTGAGCAGGCAACCAATAATACACCAGTACATTCAAAACTAACATTGGAAAGTCAAGAGATGCTTTGGGTCTCCTGCAACAAACAGACCTTTAGCAGCCATGGTGCTTCTCTAGCTAGAAGAAAGTTGTGGCCCTTCAGCACTTGTACACAGTGCTAAGAACCTGCCCAACGCTGTGCAGCTCCATCTCAAGCCTGGGCACACAGGGCCCATCACACAGTCTGGGATTACAGACACTCCCAGGAGCACTGCTGGCTTCCTGGTGTCTCAGACAGACCACATTCAGTACTGGCTGCTGCAGAGGTCATGGAGAGCCACCTTCATTCACCCTGCAGCCTACCAGCTTGTTGCAGGGCTGCTGCACCTACAGTTCTGTCAGCAAGGAGCAGCTGCAGACTCCTTGACACCTTCTTACTCCTCTCAAGGGACAGAAGTACCTTCTGCAGCCTATTAAACTGTCACCTCATCTCAAATTCAACAGCTCTTACAATTTGCTATCATTTTTATGTCCCATCTTCCCAATTCCCAGCCAAACGCTGGATGTGCCCTTCCCACTGTCTTTGGCAGCAATAGATTTTAAAATTCTCTTGGCCTGAAAGCGGGCACCCACAGAGGAGCCCTTGCAAATTCCTCATCATTACCAAAAAGCCCTGTGCAGTGGTATCAGAGGAGGCTGCAACAAATGGTGATTCCCCAGCATGCCTCCTGTGATTGGGACCTGGAGAAATGAGAAAGGGAGCCCAACATAGCACGGAGAGCTGCCTGGTAATAGCACAGGACAGTCTGGCTGGGAAAGGACCTTTCAAGGTCATCCAGTGCAGTCTCCTGCAGGGAGCAGGGGCGGCTGCNGGAGCAGGGGCTGCTGCAACCAGAGCAGGTGCCTCAGAGCCCCAGCCAACCTCACCTGGAATGGTTCCAGGGATGGGGCACCTCTCTCTCAGCAACCTGGGCGAGGCTTTCACCACCCTTAGTGTCAAAACTTGCTTCCTTATCTCTATTCTAAATCTCCCTCTTACTTTAAAATCATCACCCCTTGTGGTGTCACAAGAGGACCTGATAAAACATCTGTCCCCATCTTTCTGACAGGCCCCTTCAGATACTGAAAGTCCACAGGAAGGTCTCCCCAGAGCCTTCTCTTCTCCATCAAGAACATCCCCAACTCTCTCAGCCTGGCCTCCCA
>VWZY01001791.1:111145-125104 GCA_013399075.1 Chloroceryle aenea
TTAATAAAAAGCAGGTGGAATATCTGCTTCCAACTGTTTGTTTTGTTTCGATTTAATTTTTGTTTCCCAAAAGACAAATTGTTAGAAGTGATTTAACTTCAAAAATAGCCTTGCACCCCCCAGAAAACTTTGGGACCAAGTTACCAGGGTTCCCCTGCACTGAAAGGAGAGCGAACCCCCAATCAGGCTGTCCAGTTCTGCTCTCCCTCCAATACACCCCGCATACAGGTGCTCAGGGTACGTGTGGCTGACACACGCAGCACCTTTCCAGCTCCTCTCTCACCACGAGTAGCAAACGATGCGCACACAGCTGACTAAAAAACAACCCAGAGAGTCAGGATCCAATTATGGAGCTGGTGAGGTCCGGAGGCTGATAGACACAAGTTCACACAGAACCAGCACCTCAGAGCAAAGCCCACCCGGGTCCCCTCCGCAGCTCGGCACCTGTGCCCCGAGTTGCCCACCTGTGCCCCAAGCCCGCCCCCTGTACCTCTATTTTACTGGCGATATGTTTAATTTTTGTATGCAAGCCCTCCACAGCAAACACCAGTCAAGTGGCTCTCATTTGTGGTGCTACAAACTGGAACGTGCCCAGACGTGTAACTGCCTGACAGACTACACAGAGATCTGGCTGATGCTCCAACCTCTGAAGCAAATACAAAATACCCAGAAACAGCTGCTATTTCTCCAAAATTCAAATCTTAAGTGAAACAAACCTACTCCCAAATTATTTTTTTTTTTATCATATGAATACTTCTTTTTCAAAAAATAAATCACTGCAGATTCATTATTTGTTTTGGATCATAAACAACACAGAGGAAAGAAACACATACACAGTTTCCTTTTTTTTTTTTAAATAAAAACCAAACAACCAAACCAAACCAAAACCAACTCGTCGGTGAGAAAAAGCACATATATAGCTCTTTTTTTTTTGAAGGGTTTTTTTTAATCCCTTACTCCTTCAATCAGCCTACAAGCCAATAGCTTTACCTAGAGAAAACACAATGGGAAAGCCTTTTTATGTTGCACTGTTTTTCAGACACTTACAGGAGGTTTTTGAAGACAATTCGCAGCCATGCTATTCCAAACGGCACAAATACAATTATTTAGAATTTATTCCTCACTGTGGCAATTTTTACTTCGGTATATTTTTCACAATTTCCTGGGGAAACACAATCAATTGCCATTTAGCTTAGCGCACCTACACTGTCACCTCTTTCCCTGCATTTTCTCTTTACAAACCAGCCACAAACATTTTAGGAGCATTTTACAAATATACAATAAAGTCTTAGAAAGGCCGCTGCCGCAAGAGAAACGCTCAAAACTGAACCAGAGGTGTAAATGACCCTCACCCACGTTCCAGACGTACCTACAAAATCCCTGCTCACTGGTACAGGATTATACATTCCATTATGAGTTCGGCCTTTTTAGATTTTGCACTATTTTAACACCCCAAATTTATAGATTTTTAAAATTGGCATGTTAAAAGGGCTTTATTTCAGTATTTCAATGAAAATAGTGTTATGTTTTGTCATATTACCATAATCCTTCTTTTTAAATCACTTAGAATTTCAGTATAACCTAATTAAGTAATTTTAAGTAAGTCTTAACCCAAATACACAGATCTAATAAAATTGTATTTTGCAAACAGGGAAAAGGGGCTATTAAAATGGATTCCTCAGGTATGAAACAAAGATGCTGAAACATTTTCTCCCCACAAACTTTCAGACCTGAACTATTTCACAGCACTTACATTTAAAAAGCAAAGTGCTTCTAAGGAAAGAATTTTTACCAAATATCAAGCACGATGCTTCCTGCCCATTTGTTTATTTGTCTCCCTTTTGTATTTAAAGGAAATCTTGCCATTTTCCCTGCCAAAAAAAAAAGGAGGGAAACCGGGGGAAGAAAAATACTGCAAAATCCTAGCTTCCTATCTTCACATATAGCTTATTTCAAGGCTCTTCTAACAGCAGTTTATATTGTTTTTACATATTGTATATTATTTTGCCAGTGAAAATATTATTTGGATTTTTTCCCTTTTAAAAGACTACAGAGCAACATCACAGATTTTAGAGACTTCTAATCAGCTTTAATCTCTCTCTTTTTTTAAATGCTACTAACACCCCATTTGGTAAAGGGAATTTACATTTCTCTCCTGTCTAAATTATCAGAGTTGAATCAACAATTCAGACCAGAAAGAATGAGTGATGTGCCAGAAGACAACAGCAAGCCCAACACTTCAACACAGCTCCTCTCTCGATTGGTGTGCAATAAACTTACACAAAGTATAAAATCCCTCTGAAAAAAAAAAAGCCTCTTTCCTCATCAGGAAATTTTACTTTATTGACTAATTTGACCTCCAGGAATTGCATTTTCTCACTAACATCCTACCTAGAGCTTTTTGCCACTTACTGACTCCTGCTTAATTAACCAGCATGCTTTAAAAATGAGGATCATTCCTTGAACTTCATCATAACAGACTACTTTTAATTGCTACCGCACCAAATTAATTTGTCAATACAATACAGCCACGTACAATTGGAAGGAACTGATTTATTTTTCACCCTCTTTTTCACCAACCACAAACAACAGCATCTACTACCAATTTGCTTGCTATTCGAACTCGAGGAGAACGGAAACACACAGCCCAGCTCGCACATGCATCTATCTTTTGATAACATCCCAGCATTTGCCTCTTTTAATGGGGAAAATCCAGAAAATCACTGTCAGCACTGCTGCTCTCCCGCAACCAACCGGCCTTCAGGAGGACCTGACAACCACTTCCCTCCCTCACAACACTTTGCCTCCTCACCTCTCTCCAAACAAACCAAAATTCTTTGCATTCGTCCAAAATGTCAATAAACTCCCAAACCCAAGAGGCCAAAAGGTCGGATATTATTTAATCCAAACAGAGAAGTGATTTTTGCTCTCTCTCTCGAATGCTGTCAGCAACCGCACGTTACCTGAGTGAGGAATGATGCTCGCTCCCCGTGGCTGTCTGTCCTTCTGTCCAGAGCAGGCGCTGTGCTGCGCTCCCTACAACACAAGAGAAAAGAGATTAAAATTACTACATGCTTACACCCATTTCTGCACATTCAGATTTTCTGGTGCTCGCAAAGCTTTGCATCTCTTGTCCTGAAAAGCATTTGAAAAACTCCTGTTCCATTCTAATGAGAGCCCTCAAAATTGTTTTTTGAGAAGTCAAGGTGCATG
This sequence comes from Chloroceryle aenea, assembly GCA_013399075.1. Taxonomy (NCBI): domain Eukaryota; kingdom Metazoa; phylum Chordata; class Aves; order Coraciiformes; family Cerylidae; genus Chloroceryle; species Chloroceryle aenea. The sequence goes on from VWZY01001791.1 coordinate 114,359, forward strand.
TGTCAAAAATTAGCTCCATACACGGTCAATTAAAGTGCCAGATTCTCCAGACCTGGTTTTCAGTTTTTAGAGGCCTGTGTACTGCTCCATGCTCCAGCTCATTAGCAACATTTAATCTGCAAATGGCAAGAAGATAATTTATTTTACATATGTTGAAATCTAATTTTTTTTTTCAGTCTTTTATGTGAGGGACAGAGTCCTGAGCTACTCTTTCGCACAGCAACTTTTCCCTCCCCTGTTTTAATAGCTGAATACTAAATCCACTGTTTGCTTTACCCATTTTTCTGTGATTTGTGATGCTGTAGAATTTATACAGTCCTCTAGTTTTGAGACTTCTATCTTCCCCCCTCACCTGCCAGGAAGATACCAGCTAAAATCACGGCCTATACATCATTTTTATGCCCTTTTCCCCTCTACACTTTTTCAAACAAATGTAAGAGGAAAAAAAAGTGAAGGTAACAAGTCCAAATTCACAGTGCACTATGGTTCCTAAAGCCCCTTGTTTCACCTTGTCATTTACTAAGCATTATCAATGTAACTCATGGTCAGAAAACCTCAGCTCTGTGCAGTGTAGTATTTATCTTTAAAGTGCTTTTTTTTTTTTTTTTAATAAATAAAAGGGTCTTCCTGTGTTGAAATCTTTTCTTCCCTCTTTTCCCCTTCTCCTTCTACATATTTTACCTGCCTCACACTGCTTGGATCCTTGTGGACTGCTTTTAAACATGTATTTTTTTCCGCCCAAATTCCTAGATATTAGCAAATGTGAACCAAGGGAGAATTTTGCACGATGTTAACTTATTGATAACATTTCTTTCCTGCACTCTCTCTTTTTCTCCATGGCACCTGATGTTTGTTGGGATTTTTTGACCCTCTGCTGTTGCTTTGTTTGGGCTTTTCCCGCTTTTCTGTCTGTTTGTTTCCTGCTGATCCTATTAGGGCAGGAAGAACTGAATATCTCTCATGTTTGCTGCACCACTTGGAATTTTTCACTATTTTACACATTAAACACATTTTGTCATCATTTTAATATATTTTTTAAGATACTTTTTGTTCCTTCTTCAGGATCTTGCTGGTTTCAGTCACCCGTAGTTCAGCAAAGCAAGGGGAGCCCTGTCCTGACCCAGTACCTGCTCCTGTCAGCATGCTGTCAATGACTTGCAAGCTTGTGATGCAAAGCATGGGAAAGGAAAAGGGGGTAACACAGAGGGATGCCCCTTAGCATCATAAAGAAAGCAACAACAACAACAAACCAACCAACCAACCAAAACAAAAAAACCAAACCAGGCATTTTTAACAGACTCTGCCTTTTTAAAGAGATACCATCAAGAGAAAGCAGCTGTCTTAGAGGAAATTTTTATCAGGATCACCAGCAACACTTTTTTACACCAATAAAAACAAACAACAATTTAAAATTCCAATTTACTGTTCAGCATCACAAGCTTAGGATTTACTTTTCTGCATTTCCCTCAGCCTGGAGAGTAAAAGGCACCTGTTGGTTTCACTTTTGTTCTCAGACAGTTTCACTTTCATGCACTGGCAGAAACTTTCCTATTTTCAATTCAGCAACATTAAAGACAACATTTGCATTTTTAAACAATCCTCACTACACTTATAACATGAACAATTCATGTCCATCTCTTTCCCAGGATGCTACAAAAAATAATTTGAGGGCCTAAAATGTAACGGGCAGCATCTTTCTCAAGGAGCAGCTTTTGCCTGTCTCACATGAGTCTGTGATCTGTTCCTTCTATCCCTGAAATCAGTAGGAAATGTGCCATTAACTTTACTGACAGCAGGATCAGATCTCTGGGTCTGTCACCTGTGGTAAAAGAATGCTATGTGCAGACCAGTATATTCCTTACAACGCACCGTGCTTGCCTTCCATTATTTTCCTATGTAAACTCCAGGGGAAAAAAACAGCCCTTGCATTCACCTTTCCCTATCCCTTTAAATTAGGGGAAAATACCCTTCTCAACCCAGGTCCTGGACACCAGAGGGGATCTCTCTGCTGGGGTTTGCATGGTGAGGGCAATGCTCTTCTGTCCCTGCTACCAGTTGCAGACAGCTGCTTCTCCTCCTTGTGCTGAGCCCAAGCTGGACGAAACACTCCAGCCTGTGCAGAACTACCTGTGTCCTGTCCCAGGACCGCTCATCAAAGTTGCTGAAGGATATACTTGCCTAACCCTCTTTTTTTTTTTTCTTTCCTCCCAGTACTGGAACTACCAACAGCAGGGAAAAAAAATAGAATTTGAAAAAAAAAAATGACTGCCATTTTTATTTTCAGGTCTGTCTCCTGCCTTCTCTGCTACCTTCCCTCTCTGCAGCACAGACCCCAGAACGCAGCCGTGAGCTCCCACGTACGTGTGTGGACACTGAGAGCTTCCTCTCGCTACCAAAGCACTGCAGTTGCTCTCTTGGTAGGCACAAGGGGTTCTGAGAGATCAACTTAATGGAAAGGCTCCAGGGTTTATAGGAGCTGCACAACATTCACTTTTTCAGCTCCTTTCCTAGAAATTCCATGTCCCACAGGCACACACAGAAACCGTCACTAGCTGCTTACAGAAATTACAGTCCTGTTTACACACCAAAAGCAAGATCTGAAAAGCTTACCTAGGCAACTCCTGTGAGGATACCTACGTCTCCATTTTATTTACCCTACCAGTTTATTTCACCATATGAAATGTGAATAAAAATTGGATAATCACATTGTGATCGTGTCCCCATCCACTTCACGGACATACGCTTTTCCATCCAAGTGGCCTGTGGTACTGTCCATTTGACGTCACACATCTAGGCACAAGCAGCTTCCACAGCACCACGTGGCACATGTTCCCTTTTCCTCTTTTCCTGGACGCTGCTCCACGGAAGTGGAGCAACTGTCCTCTCAAAGAATATCCCACCGCCTTCCTTCTCTACCTCCTCTTCTCCCCTCCTTCCTCCTGGAGACACCTTTGGTGTTTCCAAGGCCAACACAACAGGACACTTATACTTAAGCTTAATTTCAAGCACGCTGATGCACCCCCAGGGGGTTATTCACTCGCCCAGGTCAACCGTGCTCTGCGTCAGTGCCATACAAATGCAGATCACTGCAATCACCCGGGCCACACAAAACTCCACTTGCTGCAAAGCAAATTCATGACAGGGACCTTTCACAGACTCACAACACGCTCCCCTCCACATCCCAGCATAGCCACATTCCTCCCAAGTGCCAAAATTCTGCGATGCCCAAGACTTGTCTGGCCTCAGTTTCCTCATTTGCCACAGAGCTGTCAATACAGCATCTTGGTGGGAGTTAAGTTACGCGTGGGTTTTGCATCAGGCTTCCACCCGGGGCTGCAATTCCCCTGGTGATAAAGTGTCCTGGCAGAAATACTTTGCTCCTGTTTGTTTTCCCTGTGTTACAATTCAGGGTCTTTGCCCTAAAAGCCATCAATTTCTTTAAGATGAATCTTAACTTAAGCAGACGTTCATGAAATCAGTGAATATCCATCAATTAATATTGGTGCCTCATTACTAAAGAGATAAAGAATTACAGGGTAACACAATGGCCTGTTTCAAAAGGGTTCCTTGAAAGGCTGTTTTTCTAAGTTAGCCTTGCTCTCGGTGCACCTATAGAACTGATCTCCTTCTAGAGCATTCTGCCCTGTATTTTACCTGGCTTTTATAGAAATATCTGTTACACATTTTTGTTCTACTTAGCTAACCAGATAATTTTAGCTTGGTGATTGCCATTTATCTTTTGTCTTCTGCCGTTAAGGATATGAAAGCCTCACAGCAAGTATTATCAAAGAACCTTTTGAAACAGCATGAGTGTGGCAGAGGGGCACAAGACAGTTACGTGGGAAGGATGGAGGAAAGATGGTGTTCCTTCAAATATACTTAACATTATACTGATTCCTCAAGCACAAAGAGGGAACTGGCCTGCCTAGCCATGCCAGTAGTCCTGAAGGGCTCTGTAATCTCTCCCTGGGGTTTTTAATGGTCCACAGCCCTCTCCTGACAGGCCCAGCTGCAGCACAAGAGGTCATCGCAGGGGCAGTCTGCTCCTGTCTCCTTTTCCCATCACGAAACACGGAGCAAAGCCACTATGAACAAACACCCATTCATGTATTTGGTTTGGAAGGCATCAGGCATAACCCCTAGTCCTGTGTAATAATCACATTAATAATAATTGTAGCAGAGAGTGACTATCATGACAGGTAGGTTGAACTGAGGAACAGAGATGGGAATGGGTCAAACAGCATCTGAGAGCACAGCTCAGGATCGCTGACTTGTCACTTCTTTTTCATTCTCGTTTGGTCTCAAACACACTAGTCTTTAGCCACCTTTCCTTTTTCCTGATCTCTTCAGCAGTGCCCTGCTCAAACCTCAACAGGGCATTCCCACAGGGGAGATCAAGAGAAGCACAGCAGTAGCTAGGCTAGCTGCTGGGGATCCAGGGAGAGCCTCCCAAATGCATGGAAAAACCCTACTTGTGCCTGGGAGCCCACAGCATCTTACTGCTGGCACGAGGAGGTTGACAGAAGCACAGTGAATTTTCCAGCACAGGCATTATAAACATCACCTGGCCCTATATTAAACAGCCAGGGTAATACAACCCCGTAGATTTCCAGTACAATCTTATCCAGTTTCTGACTCAAGACCAGCTGATCAAGAGACCTAAAAACACACACAAAACAAAGAGAAAAAACCCACTTCATTTTTTCCTTAAAGCAAATACTTCAACATCAAAACCTCTTTCACCTCTATCACCTATCAAGAATAATTTTGTTTGACGAGAAACACAAGAGAAAGATGGCTGCAACTCAGATGATCCTATGGATTTTGCACTGTCATGGAATTATGTAGGTCTGCTGCCACCATCCACAGACCTCTGCTGCACCCAGGCTCAACAAACCTGGTTCCTGCCACTTTCCAAAATCCTACTGCTAGGGAACTCATTTCTAGATGGGATCTTCACCTCTGCTAAAGAAGCATTTCCTCAAACTATGGGTTGCAAGAGGACATGATGACATTCATTGTGTTAGAAAAACCAAAGGTTCTCAGTTTAGGTTTTGACTGAGAAGTTCCTGCCAGTATCTAGGTAGCCACTTGGCTGCTAACTACCCCGGCTTGCTGGCAGCAAGTCCAGTCTCCCTGGAAAAATGAGTTTTCAGGAAGCGATTACAAACTCTTGGTCTCTGTCACTGAAAAAGGCAAGAATTCTTAAGACAGAAACAGGGAGAGAGGTGAATCAAACAGAGGCCATGGATTCATAGAATTTGATAAACACTAAGGGACGTAACGCCATGGCATAGAGTAGATGGCAAAGAGGAAAGTACGCACACTGCCTGCTGATGGGAAAAGGAACCGTGTGGCAGGTTCTGAGCACTTGATCCTTGAGAGATTAAAAGCCAACATACACAAAACTTTCCCTAGTGATGGGCTGACCGACAGAAGATCCATCAGACTTGCTCAATTTGCAGCACTTCATTTAGTTACTCCCTTTTTTTGCCATATGTTCAGTATCCTACAATTAAAAAGCAGGGCACAGTCCTCATCGTCCAAAAGCATCAGTCCTTCCCAAACAGGTATTATTAGTTGAAGGATGGGAAGGAACCACAACAACCTCATCTCAGTTGGAAGAAGTCTAAAAACTTCTGCAGTCTAAAATTCCTGCAGACTCCTGATGGTCTCAAAATATATCATGGCCTTGGCACCTGACATTTATTTTGCCTGTAAGGAGATAGCTGATGTGCTCACTCCATTTCCCTCTGCCTTTTTGAAGGGCTTCAGCAATGAAAACAACTTGCCAAACAGCCCTTCTATTTTCTTGTGCTTAGACCAGTTGGGTGCACTCCCAAGGTCCTTTCCCAGCTGTAGACTGTGGGGGACACTACACCATCTCTCCCATAGCAAATCTGACACTAATAAATTTTAATTATTTCTACATTTGACATTCATGAGCACCTAAGCAAATGGCACTCAACTCACCATATCAAACTGCTTGCAAAAGATAAAATAGCCCTTATTTCTCCTGCCTTTTTAACCCAAGAGCATAATAAGTAACACCCTCTGGTCAAAACAGGCTGGCTGGAAATTTCTGCTTTGTCTCAGATGACCAGAAGATCCATTTTTATCCTCAGAAGAAGCATCCAAACCCACATGCTATCTAGTCCTCGAGAATGCCTATTTACGGGTTGTAAACCAAGCTGTGCCTGACTCAACGTGGAGAATATGGTACAGCCACACCTTTCCTGGCCATGCCTGGAGAGCAAAGCACACTTGTCAGCACTGAACACGTGAGGGGCTTTCCAATAATTCAGTGCTGAGAGTGACTTAAATGGAATGAAACAATACCCAACAGAATTCCATAAAAAGAGAATGTTCTGGTTTCAGAAATATTCTGGCTGTGACTTTGATCTTTTCCCATTAAAAAAAAAACAACAAACCAAAACAAACCAACCAACACCCAAAAAGTGCTTTATAAAATTTATGCCAACAATTCTACAGGTTTTCATGAAAAACAAGGCCCTGTCAGTCCTTCCCATGAACATTTCTTAGATGATTGTCCAGCCTCTCAACATCAATGATTGAACATTTCATAACACGGTTTACATTTCTAAATGTCTGCTGCAATTTTTTTAAGATAGGAAAACAGCTTTCTTGCTTTGGTAACACATTCAAACTCAAAGAATGCATTAAAACTCCCGATGACAGTTCTACCACAGCACTTAGCTTTTCCAAAAGACTGGTCAGCTCCTCCAGTTTCACTGAAGCTGCGGGGGGGAGGAAGGTGTTTAGGTGCTTTCATGTCCTAAGTAAACCTACATGTTTACCTCGGAAAAGAATAACTGCATCTATCTGATCAGTGGAGACAGGAATGCCACAGGAGTGGGTTTTTCCTTCAAGGAAAAGAACTGTTTCTACCTAACTTTTAAATCAGTGGGCATCTGTTTATGGCTGTGTCAGTGCTAGAATTAGTAAAATAAGCTGGACTTTACAAACCAAATGGAAGGTGGGTACAGGGTGAGCTGAGGTGGGAGCAAGCACGGAGTTGGCTCAAGGTAGTGGGAGCACATAAATATAAATGTCAGGAACAGAGTCCAGCTTTGAGGGTTTGGTGTCTCTCACACTCATGGTATTAAAGCTGGTATTGCTGTTTTGTGAAGGGACCCAGGATATGAAGTGAAACAAAAGAAAAAGAGATGAATTCAAACTTCAGTCCATTACACTTCCTGAATAAACTAAAGACAGGGAGAACACTGCTAATTGACACAACCTAGCTAAGATTCCCACCACCCCCAAATTCTGAACCTTCAGAACTTACATACCACTTGCATACCCTACAGTTGAAGAATGTGACCCATGCTGCACTATCGTTACACGGCAGCGTGCAAGCCACTGAACTCTGAAATTCCAGAGAATGACCTTCACATACAGGAAAAATTATTGATTTTAATTAAATTTGAAAAATGAGGCAGACATGGAGACCCTGTGGATGTCAGGTGAATCTATCAGCATCCACCTGCTTTTGCCACTTGTTTAAGGCAGCCATTGAGACTTTCTAGGTCCACGTTACTTTCCATTGCACATGGGCAAGGAAAAAACCCACCAGCAGCTACTTGACATATCTATTTTATGTGGAGCTCATTCCACGTAGCAATAGTTTTCCTTTGTGGGGGAAGTAGGTCCCTATTCCTAGAGTTTCCATTTCACTTAAGCCAGCAGTTTGACAAATCACAAAGTCCAACCCAGAAATATGTGATACTGTATGCAGAAATACTCTGGTAAATGCAACCTGATTAAAACCAACTGCAGTGGGCATTAGACCCAAGTCAAATAATTTTCACAAACCCTGGCCTGCCCTGCTTTTTCTGGAGGACAGAGCAAATGCAGTTGGGTACCAGAGCTGGGGAGGCCCATCTCCTGCCTGCAAAGCTCAGCCTGGACCTCCAGCTCATCTGCACCCCAGCTCCAAACTCCAGTTCAGCAGTCAGACCACAGTAGAACCAGCTACTGCTGGCGCAGGAGCCCAACGATCACCAACAAGTTTTTCCCTGGATTTATATAGATCAGACATTCTAAATAATTTCACATCTTCACACCCAAGATTTTATAGGAACTGGAATTTTAAATGTTCAGTTCCACAATGTATCAAGAAGTTTGGCATTAACCCACTGAAATGCAGCCTGTCCCTGCATTCCGACTGCCTTCCTTTCAGTTCCCATTAACGCCCTCATGCACACAGTGCCATCTCATCTTAGATCCCCGTGTCAAGAACTACAGATTTGCTGCATTATTAGAACAGAACAGTGGTGAAGATGATTTGAATGGTTTTTTTAAACCTTAAAAGCACGAGGCCTGGTTGTTTAAATAGCATTCTATACTCCAAGTATAATGACTGTTAAAAGTAAGAGTTAATAACTAAAACCACAGTTTGCTACCTCTGGTAAACATTGAAGCTGGTTCAGTGGATTTTTTTAAATCTTTTTTTTTTAGTGAAACAAATTTAATTAATGTTATGGTCTCAGTTAAAAACTACATGCTAGTAGCACCATGTCATTATTACCCAATAAATGTGTCTCATGAAAACTCAGGATTCGATGGGAGTTAAGAAATCATACTGATCTGAGTCTTATTTTTCCCCTCTCCCAAATTAACCCGGGAGAAAAAGGGAAAATGTAATTAAAGCTATATTAATTAATTCTTATCCTGACGGGATGGATTTTTAGAGACCAGAAACCAAGCAATTGGGTCATCTTGTTTGAAATACATTAACAATGAAAACTGTGGTAAAAGTATTAGTGTTGGTAAATAGAAATCTAGATAGTTGTAGTAGGAAAAAAATATTAAAATTTGAACCTCTAATATAGCTGTTCCTGTGGTTATAAAATTACAGCCACAAACAAGGATACTGAATTTGAAATCTGCAGTATCTGCCTTGCCTAATCTTAGGCTATCATCAGGAGGAGTTTTGATGCAGGACTTTGTCTGATATTTAAAGTGTCCTACAGGAAAAGAAAAAATCAAATTACAAAATAATGGTAATAAGAACTTATAATTATAATAATTTATAGCTGAATCTTCATCACTGGGAATTTTTAATTAATGGATTACATTAATGGCTTACATTGAACCATCTTCCACATCTGCCTTATATTAATGTGAAATCTAAAAATCTTGGAAAACATTTTTTGGGACTTAAACTAAACTGATAATATGTTTGACCCTTTCAGCAACTTTAGCATTATTTCTAGAGAGGAAAAAAAACAAACATAATTTGTGTGACAGGAGAACAAAACATCTTCCAAAAAAAGTAACAGAGGTCTGTACACATTGGTAAATTTATTCTGGAGAATTTCACCTCTAGAACTGTTTATTAATAAATTTAAAATGAAGCAAATTAATATATCAATTCTATTTTCATAGTGGGCTTACACTATGGCTTACAGAGCTCACCTGCTAACTAATGAAATATTTTATAACATAATCAGATTTAAGCTTGTTAATGCATCATTTGAAAGCACATGATTTCACTGAAGCATGTACAGTTAGCAAACTCAAACTTAAGGTGGTATTTCAGTGGAAATTGTAGCAAAAAAAAACTTGGACTTTGTTCCTAACATTTATATTTATGTGCTCCCACTACCTTGAGCCAACTCCGTGCTTGCTCCCACCTCAGCTCACCCTGTACCCACCTTCCATTTGGTTTGTAAAGTCCAGCTTATTTTACTAATTCTAGCACTGACACAGCCATAAACAGATGCCCACTGATTTAAAAGTTAGGTAGAAACAGCTCTTTTCCTTGAAGGAAAAACCCACTCCTGTGGCATTCCTGTCTCCACTGATCAGATAGATGCAGTTATTCTTTTCCGAGGTAAACATGTAGGCTTACTTAGGACATGAAAGCACCTAAACACCTTCCTCCCCCCCGCAGCTTCAGTGAAACTGGAGGAGCTGACCAGTCTTTTGAAAAGCTAAGTGCTGTGGCAGAACTGTCATCGGGAGTTTTAATGCATTCTTTGAGTTTGAATGAGTTACCAAAGCGAGAAAGCTGTTTTCCTATCTTAAAAAAATTGCAGCAGACATTTAGAAATATTTTTATTGAGTTATGGGGGTTGTTCTGTTTGCTTTTGTTCTTTTAAACTCCTTTCCTTACTTCAAGGACTTTAAAACTTCAATTGCAGAAAGTAATTTGTGCAGAACTACTGCATATCTCCTTCTGTCAGTCATTTCTTTCGATGTCTAAATAAAAACAATATTTATTCTTTATTATAAATTTCAAAAAGAAGTGGGATATCCTGTTTATTATTCTGGAAGCCATAAAAGGCAAAAACCTCCAAGAATATTAAGCAGAAACTAAAAAGACAGCTTCCAGACATATGATCTATATGGGACTCCTGGCATATATTAATTATTACAAATGCTAGTTGGATAAAATTTCATGTAGAATATTTATATAGCTCATTGTTCTATGAAAAAAGTCTCAGTTAAACTTACAAACAAGTCTGATGTAACCCTGTCTGCTCAGTCCGTTTGACGAGATATGAACTAGCTATAAATAGAAATCTTCTCATAAGAAGGTTTATAAATAACCTATACATAATAGGCAAAAATTTATCAAATGACATTTTAGGGTTTAGAAACACTTTTCAGGTTTTTAAAGAAGATTTGAAGCAGGGTTTTTTTTTTTTTTTTGGAATTCAGTTTATTTTCTTTGCTAACTGCTTAAAAGCCTTAAGAAAAAAAAAATCCCCCACTAAG
>VWZY01001791.1:125154-153049 GCA_013399075.1 Chloroceryle aenea
CCTAATAATTGTAACTGTATCTACATCCGCCTGTTTTGTTAATTATTCTGTACAGTATTTGGTTTGAAAAAGGCTGTTTTCCAGCTTCAGTCTGTTATAAGATAATACTGTAACTTTCAAAAAGCTTCTTACATAAATTAACTTAAAAAAAGTTCTAATAATTTCCTAATAGCAATTTCAAAGTAAAAAAAAATATATCTGCTTCAAGAGGAGTATTTGTGAATTATGTTCAAATTCACTGACTTTTTTTTTTTTTTTCTGGTCTGCTTCTCTGTAGAAAAGTCAATAGAAATTTTGCAAAAGAGTTAAAACCAGAACTTTTAAATAGAAATATTTTCAGTAGGGATGAGTAATGATTCTAATATTTTAGTCCTCAAGACATATCAATTATTATGAACTACAGGAATCTGAAGGGTAGCAACAAACCCCAAACTGACTTCTGTTTATTATTTTCTCTTTCTACAAATTGTAAGTTTGAATCTTACCAATTCCCCCTCTTCAAATGCTGTCTCTGCTATTTCAACAAGGTATTTACTAAACTACTAATTTAAACTCACAAATACAAATGATTTTTTTTTTTTAAATATCTGAGAGGCCAAATATGTCCCTTTTATTTAAAAAAAAAGTTTTTTCTTGATGCAGAGATACCTCTGCTTTATTTTCTACTGCTAGCATTAAAATGTCAATACTGAAGTAACTAAGTTTTAGATTCATCAGCTAGATCTAATTGTTCTAATTGCCCCAAACAGATTTCTGCCTTTATTCTGCAAGGGGCAGGGTCTTATTTCTTTCAGATCCTATACATGTTAATGGAGAATGTAAAACAACTAAGTCCTACAAACCACAGAAAAAGGGTAGATAAATAAGACTGAATTATTTTTATCAAATTATCAGCTGATAGACTAATAATAGCAACCACCTAAAATCTTTTTCTCTCTTTTTTTTTTTTTTTACAGTATTTGCTACTCCTGTTTCTTTAGATTTTCATCTAAAATTTTTTGTTACTTTTATTTTAAAGAAAGAGTGAAGTTTTATTCCTTAGCAGGATCCTAATGCATTAATAGATTTTATTTTAAAAGCTGACATGAAATTCATCTCCCTTTTGAAGCCAAAAGGGAATTTTACCACTAATTTCAGGACAGCAGGATCAGTCCACAGGAATTTAAAATCCAACTGTCTCCTAACTTTTACTATATGAATTTAGTAATAATTAGGTATGCTTATTCTATGGACATAATTGAAAATTTAAATCTTTTTTATTACTGTTAGGAAATAAATCCAGCAAAAGGGAAAAGTATTTAGCTGGTATTTTGGCAAAAGTATACAATATTCCCACTTCAGCTTTTTCCTCTGTATCCTAAGGTACAAAACACCCCACTCTTGATCAAAAAGATTTCACAAATACTTGTATTTATATCTATATTAGATAATGGAACTTACTTTGTTTTATATTTAGCTGCATAATGCAGAGTACTTTGGCTATTATGAGTCTAACTTCCCAGAATATAATGTAAGAATATATCTTCCCTGAAAAGGATTTTTCAGCTGGATGCCATTTAGTATAAATATTAACTTTAAAAAGAAAAAAGCTGCCCAGTGAAATTATCTGGCTGATTGGTTGTTTTCCTATAGTGTTTTACCTAAATTTTGATCTATTCTAATTTTTAATTTCCTTGAAGTTTGAATTACAGATAATTAAGAGAACCTGTCTCCGTATGTCAATCTTTCACAATATATCATCTATAAAAACAGAGGTTATAGAAGCCTCAACCCCACTTTTTTTTTTTTCTTTAACCCCAGACAAAACTATTTTCAGGCAGCACATATAAAGGCAGTAAGTATTTTGCCTAAGTTAACTAGGAAGGTCAAAAGACCTGTATGAAATTTCTCTGGATACAAAAATAATAATAATAATAAAAAAATAAAAAAAGGTTTTTATGATTATGTGAAAATAACATCTATTGTAGACAGCATGTTACCAAAGCAGCTTTGAAAGCTTATATAGTTACCTTTGCTGAATGTTCTGGCTACTTCTGGGTCTCCCTCATCTGGAAGAAAAAGCTGGTTTCCAAGTTAAATTTGCAAACTATTGTTACAAATCTAATTGACAATTTCTTTCCTTTAAAAAAACTCTAGTACTTTGTAACATTTTGTTTATTTTGTTACAGATTCGAGCTGCTTGTCCTGGAGATTTTAATTTTGTAGAACTGATTATAGCAGATCCCAAACATCCAAGACAAAAACCCCAAACAAACCTACAGCTAAAGGCCTTTTTGGAGTACTTAGGGTTTGGTTTTGTTTTGTTTTTTGTTTGTTTTTAATTATTTTGAAATACTTCATGAAGTTTGATGTATACTGCATTTGGAAACAAGCAGTTAAAAATTATAACTTTGACTTTTGATTTACTGCTTTCAAAACTTAGCTCTAAAAGCCAGGTGCTCAGAGAGGAAGCACGGCAGCATTATCAACCAAGGGTTCTACCAGGGCTGTATGATGTGAACCTTTGCTCCTAGGAATAATCCTGATCCACAGAAATGGTCCTAGTGAGTTCCTTGGGATTATTTTCATGAATATGCATGAATATTCACTAGAGGTTGTAGGATTTAGCCTCCAAATAGCCAGCAGACATTCTTTACTTCATTTTTCAGTAAAGAGCAAGAAGCATCTTCAGTTCTGATGGTTAGAAAAGCTATTTTAGCAGGACTAAATAATTTTGGAAATCATTGTTTTGATTTATCCATCAGGATTTCTAAACTCCTTCAGTAAGCAGTGCAGTTCAGCCTCATGTAAGAGGGACTCTGAACCCTAGAAGGAGCGTGTGGTGCAGAGACAGAGCAAGAACCTCAGGAGCACCCCAGCCTCGTGCAGTCCCCAGCAGGCTCAGGACCCGGGGCACCAGTAAAAGCCAGGCTGAAAGTCACCTTCCACTCCACAGACCTGCAGGAGTCAGGGAGGGCAAGGGAAAGACAGAGCAGTTTAGTCAGGATCGGGCCTCCATGGTGCACACTCTTGGTACTCCTAGAGTTGTGACAAATGAGTAGTTCCACTTGTTTTACCTGTGACCTTAATGCCTCTGGTCTCTATGCTGTTAAGCCCTAGGTTTTCCCTCTCTCCCCCCAAAAAAAGCAAACAGGCAAGAAATGCTCCCAGCAAATACAGAAAGTGTTGAATTGGGAAGGGGGAGGTAAAGTTGGTGAAAACTCTTCTTTTACTTCTTTACTTCTTTTACTTTCTCAAAAAAAAATAAAATAAAGGAGTTAAATCATGATGGTCTGGTAAGGACTAGGCAAACCAAGCAGCAAAACTTCTCATTCCCAGCTCTTCGGGTCACAGGAATTGAAGGAAGTCTTTGAGAAGGCGCCGGGCAGGGAAGGGTTAACAAGGGTTTTGTTATGGAGAGACACTGACGGCTCCATCTGAGGTGACAAAGATAGAGATGGGCCCAATCCGAGGAAATCGGGAGCACTTTCAGCAGAGCAAGAGCTGGAAACTACACAATGTGCAGGAGACTACACCTTGTGTCAACTTGTATAGCTGTTGCCAAAAATAAAGCTGTGGTAACATTTCCGTTCAGAATCACCCTTCTTTGAGCCAAAAACTATCTCACTAAATTAAAACAGGGCATCTACAGTTCTGTATAGATGTGTAACAAACTTTTATTCAAACGAGATGTGAAACTCTTTTAAAATGTAATTCCTAAGTTGTCCTCTTTTTAACTTCTAAAAAATGATAATTATAAAACCCCCCATTTCTAAACAAGAGAAATGAGTGCGATTGAGATGATTTTGAATATTTCTGCAATGGCAAACAAAGGAAGTTCAAGTTCTGAGCCCATTAGTGATTAATAAAGACTATTATTTTAACTAGAAGAGGTTCTTATACACACCGAAGGTAACTGTTATGAGATATGAAAACAGTCTGCTTTAAAAGAGTACCTGCTCTTCTGCTATTATGACCCCTGGAGTTGCTGATTTTACCCCTTACTCAGCCTTTCACATTAGATGGTGATATGTGAATGCTTCCCTAGACAAACTACCCTCCCTTTTAAAAGTCCTCCCTTTCAAAGGGTTAACCAAAGTTCTTAATCCCCGATTTTATTTTTCAAAAGGTCTGTAACTCAGCTGTAATCTCACAGTCCCAGTTTGGTCTGTGGCCAGTTGCAGGGCTCTTTGGGGTTGCTCTCCTACTGAGTGCACAGTCTCAGGTATCTCTTGTCTTTGCTGTGCCTGTCCTGACAGCAGCCAGCCCAGAGGAGCAGATGGGTAAGAGAGGACTAAGAGCTACCTTCTGAAAACTTCAGACTGCTGCATCAAGCAGCAAATATCAGTTTTGTTACCCTTTTCCCCACTACAGTCAACAGCCATGAACAAGTTTTTAAGACACACAACTGAACCCCCCCCATGCCTGAGTTCTGCAATGTCCTCTTGGGGTCTGACTGCAAAAGACTCTTGGGGTCCGATTTGCTGAAATCCACTGAGGCCAGAGACTGCTCTGTGATTAACCCCCTGTCCTGTTAACTCTTTGCTGTGGGGTTTATGGCGTGTGACTTCCAGAAAAGTGCAAAAATCCACCCATCCCCAGCACATGCACCTGGTTCCCAACACGCAAGCGGAACCTGAGACAAGAGTTACATGGCACACAGCCCTGTCCAGTGGAAAACAAAAAACCCTTCTGAACATGGTAAAAGCAAAGATCTCCACATTTTACTGAGGAACTAAAGCCAGAGTTTCAGCTATGAACATCTGCAGTGATTTTCCCCATTTCTTCCATGCTTGCCAGTAAGAATTCAGCTCCACGGAGTGGACTTTGATCGCTGCAACACTGCCAGACTACCTGTACGAGAGACAGAGAGCGGGACTTCAGGCTGCCTGGTACAGCAGCATCACCTCTTCGGACCAGAGCACAGAGATCTGCAATAAACATCGTGAGATGCAGTAAGAGGTACCTTGATTTGCAGACCTCAGGGTCTGAAAAGTGGGGAATAACCCGTCTGAAAAATTCTCTCCTAATTCTGGGACATCGCTCTCTGTGCCAAAGCATCACCTACCCAGGGCCCCAACCCCAATCTGTCTGCAGTAGAGTCAGTTTTTCCCTGGTTACAATGAACTACAGACGTATGCAAAACCTTGTACAGTCATTTTTTTCGACTGTTACCATGTTCAGATATCTTTTTTTCTTAAACTTATCTCAAAGAGTTTTCCTCATACACCCTTTCCTTCAAAAAAGCAAAAAAACGTTTTGCGTGTATGTCACAATATATTTTCTACTTTTTTTTTGATATGTATTAGGAAAGAGAAGATTTTACTAACCCAAATTTTTCATATTATTTGCTGTTTTGCCAGAAACTTAATACTAGCATTCAAGGAAATGCTTAGCTGCCAAACTACACATAATTTAGGTATTTATTTACAAAAGCTGTGTCACAGAACCTGCACTTTTCCCCTTTCTAGCAGAATTCTGCCAGAGCTAGTCCCTCTGAACCCACCCAAAACTCAAACAACTTCATTGGTCAGAGGTGTATGGACAGAACAGGAGGGAGAAGCGGAGGGGAGACAGGACGATGGCACCTTGTCATTATACCAAGACACCTGCTTACCTTTATCTCAGTCCCCAGTGCTGAAACTCTCTCATGGCAATATAGAATCTATCTCTTAAAAGTGGATCTGATTTTAGAATGGATTTTTATATTGCTTTTTTCAAGAGCAAGGTTACAGTAGCTGCTTTGTTTCTGGCGTACGTGTTAAACGGCTTCCTTACCTTTGTTTCCGACAGCACGCTGAACTGCTACGGAGAGTGATTCTTACAAGTTCTTGCCTTTCATGGCTCATAGCAGCTGTTTGTCAGCGTGCTTTGGTCCTGTTGAATGGTGAAGCTGGACCCATCAGCTCATGTCCCCTGGCTCTACGCAGCCCAGGGCAGCCAAAATGGTCTTAGGATACTAATTTTTTAAATTTTTCTTTTACAATCACGTAAACATTTCTAACTAATCTTCATTAGGTGTTTAAGAACCAGATCTGTTCAAGTCAGATAGATAAATACTTTGTGGTTGCTTTCATGAACTATTTCACCCAGTTTATTCTTAAGCAAATGTCCCCCTTCAATATCAACTGCAGCATGCTAGGACTTCAATGGGATGTGCCCATATGGATTTTAAGGTGCAAACTGGGTTCTAAATTCAAGAGAAAAAACGTTCCTCTGTGACAGAGACTATGTCAAGTGAGCTAAACACCAAAATACCATTAGGTCTGCAAGAAAACCCTATTTCCTACCACATTTAGGAGATCCATGCTGGGGCCATGTTATTCTGACTGGGATAAAAGGGATACAGTGTGGAAGACATTCCTGCCTCTTCTGTCAGTTTAAGTCTTGAATGACTCCAGTGAAGTGACTGAGGTTACTCAGACTTTATATCTCTGTCACCGAAGGCTGCTTACCAATACATCTCTTGGATAGTTTAATTGACAGATGTGTCTTCAATTATTTGGTTCAAAGTTTCTGTACCTCTGCTGTAGCCAAATATATATTAACTGGGAACAAAACACCACCAAATTGGCCAAAGTCCCTCTGTCCCAGGAAGCAATGAATAGATACATCAGTGATTCACCACGTCCTTCCACAGTGCATTGATAATTATCTCCTTTAGAGCCCCTCAGATAGAAACAGTGGAACTTAGAGTGGATGCGAACTCCGATGTGGAAAAGTAAAGACACCCTGTTTCAGACAACCTTGTTAACCCCTTTCATTAATTACTCAAAATTCACAGTTAATTTGCTCGCAGGTTTCCACTGCTCTTAGAATAAAGCTGTTCCAGAACTCTACGCTTGTTTTGAGTGAAGCCCTTCCATGATTTTGAGCTTCTATTTTAGGGTCACAAACTGGAAGTACAAATTAGGACAAAAGAGTAAAATCTCCAAAATAAAGCAGTGCCCCTCTGTCTCGGGACATTATTAATGGGCAACTAAGTAGTCTTATGACATGAAGAATGACTGCAGAAACGCCTCTTGCTCCAGCAGACATTTCCTGCTTTGATGTTTTCCAAGCCAGGCTGACGTCATCTACCTGGAGTCTTGCCTAGATCGACGTATGCAGTCTGTACTGTTGTCAGCAACAAAGAATTCCCATCATGTACCGGGCCTCTCCATACTCCCTTAGTTTTAATGCTGCCAGTAGTGGGAATTAGCTGGAAGGGTGACTATACTTCTTGCCTGGTGTGTGTTGTGACTCTCATCTTACCTCTCTAACTGTGATGTTTGGCGATGGGATTCAAGGTATAGAATAGACCCCAAAGGTCTATACTGTAAATGACTCATTGATACCACTGCAGAGTTAACCTGAGAAGAGCGGGAGAAAATCTGGCAAGGAACAAAAGGAGCAAATGTATTGGGGTGCTCCAAAACAGGTACCACAGAATCGTTCAGCAACGCTCTGTTCGTATCAAATTCCTAAAATAAATCCAGCCCTCACCACGGACATTCAATGGTATTGGTATCAACACCAAGATGAAAAAAAGGAGAGAAGAAGAATGCTGATATGGCCCATCCTTGCATTGTCTTCTGCTGGTAGAAAAGCAGTATGGTTCTTTGAGGGGCTGGTAGGAAATGGTATACACCTCGATCCTTTTCAACCATGAGGTAAATTTATCTACCTCTTGCCATATTCACCAGCATATACAAACCTTTCTGACATACATCAGTGACATCTGTGACTAGGAAAAAGTCATACCATTCAGAAATTAGGCTACTAATGGCTACTAATCCCATCATAATAATTACAAAATAATGTAATGATGAGCCAGAGTAAACAAAATATATGAACAAAAATGGAAAGGAAAAATACAATTAGAGTCTTGGGTTTGATCCAGCTGCCTTTTGCTTCAGTGGGAGTTCTGATAGACTATTACCCCTATGTAATTAGAGATTTAGGCTTAATCCAGCTCCCATTTACCTCAGGGGAATTGGGATAGGCCCCTATGCCCTAATTCTCTGCTCTCTTGCCCTTATCTACTCAGTTCTGCATAAGCAAAGTGGACCTGTTTCACCATGCTGGGACTCTGCATCTTGTCCAGGAATTGTCTGTCAAGACTCAGGTAAGAAAATAAGTCTGAAGCAGAGTGTCTACACCTGGTTTGCATTCACTTTGCATGGGTCTGAATTATTAGATGAAGTAGTGAAAAATCAGGTCTCTAGTTCTACACAAGGTGCTGGGGACTGAAATTTTTTTTTTCCCTGTTACAATAAAACCCACCATATATCAAAAATATTAAAAAAATCCTGTTTCTTGAGCAAACTGTATGAAATGCTCCCAAGGAGACTTTCAGGAAGGTTACTTCACTTAAATTCACAAGACAGAACAACTGATGGACAGAGTCCTTTGCTTTGGCTCACCAGACAGCTACAAATCGCCTGCAAAACATTTACTAGGGATGCAATTTCCAAACCCAGGATCACAAATCTAAAGATTCGTATTTCTAAGCATGAGACAAAAAAAAACACCAAACAAACAAACAAAAAAACCCACACCACGAAAACAAGCCCACACAAAACAACAACAAAAAACCCCAGACAAATCCAAGAAACTATCACAACCAAGTCTAAAAAAAAGCTAAGTTTTTTTTTACAACCACTCTATTGAGCTTTTTTGAGATTATTTTATACTTTTTTTTTTTTTTTTGGNNNTTTTACTTTTTTTTTTTTTTTTTGGTGGATGAGAGAAAATAGAGTCAGTTTTGTGCAAGAATATGGGCACTATTGACTTAATAAATTAAAGCATCTTTAACATTAGCAATTATTACTGACCCTGATGTTGTCCCAAGCACTCAGCGGTCAGCATTCTGTATACTGAGAATATGTTAAATGTCCACAAAGAAATGAAACACACTTCTCTTGCACACACACAACTGCACAGAGACAACTGCACTCTCCATGTGAGACAAAACCAGGTTAACCACGTCCACACGAGTGCACGCAGGCATAGGCCGTGGAAGAGCACAGGCCCTGACTAGTCCATGCAGTATGAACTCAAATATGGCTTGCATCAGCACTAGTGTGGCCTGCAGGACGAGGGTGAGGATCGTCCCACCGTGGACTCAGCACTGGTGAGGCAGCACCTTGAATCCTGGATTCAGTTTTGGGCCACTTACTCCCAGGACACTGAGAGGCGTGTCCAGAGAAGGGCAATGAATCTGGAGAAGGGTCTAGAGCACAAGTCTTGTGAGGAGTGGCTGAGGGACCTGGGGTTGTTCCACCTGGAGAAAAGGAGGCTCAGGGGAGACCTTCTCATTCTCAACAACTCCCTGAAAAGAGACTGGAGCCTGGTGGGGTTGGTCGCTTCTCCCAAGGAACAAGCAAGAGGACAAGAGGAAACGGCCTCAAGTTGCAGGATGGACAATGAGGAACAATTTCTTCCCCACAAGGGTTCTGAAGCCCTGTCCCAGGTTGCCCAGGGCAGTGGTGGAGTCCCCATCCCTGGAGGGGTTTCAAAGCCATGTCAATGTGGTGCTGAGGGACATGGTTTAGTGGTGACCTGGCAGTGCTGAGCTAATGGTTGAATTCAATGATCTTAAAGGTCTTATCTAACCAAAACAACTGTTATCATTCTATCTGCATCCTTTCATTACAGCACTGACAGACAGAGCTAAATGGAGATACTTATGACTAACCTGAAGAACCCTTAAAATGGTTTGTATGGATGTCCAGACAGACGCACATCAAAATAAACACAAAAATACGTAATCATCTGTGTGACATAAAGATGCACAAATATAACAGAAGCTGAGCACACACGTGCAAACAAACAGGGGGAACATGTGCACAGTTACACTCAGGGAGCATAGACATTACATAGGCATTTGTATCCTGTGTACACATTCTCCTATCACTGTCCTGTCTGCCCAAATCAATCTGGAATTTTATTGAAGCTTAAACCATCTCCATCTTTTCCCCCTTCATAGAGAGGCTGTGTACACATCATGTTTCAAAGACACGACTACAATAAATGCACACACACTTCAGTGTGTACATACCACCACTTACTTACATTCCAGAGTGAAGACTCTATTTACAGGAAAAAAAAAATCATCTGTTTTTCCCCATCAAGCTCTTTCTCTTTATGAGCTGTTTGTGTCCTTCAGCAGTAAGTGGGGTAAGAGAAGTAAAAATATTCAGCTACTATATAACTGCTTGGATTACATTTATAAACGTCTTTTATCCCCACCCTTGCACTACTACTTCAAGTTTTTCTTCCTAAGTACAGCTTTCCACCTGCAGCCTTCCCATGAACGATCTAGCTTGAAAATCAAAGCATGGAGAAGCAGAAATACTTAATCCCTTGGTTTAGTATGCACAAATCTGAGCTAAAGGAACCGTGCTGATGCCCTTCCTGTTGTCACTGATACAGTGCCATACACACATATAACCCAGAACAGGAAAAAATATTAAAAAATATATATATATCTGTTGCTGAAAAGCTGATGTTCTAAAATAGACTAATCCAAAACATACCTTAGTAGGCATGAGAAACAAGGAGAAATACAGTGAGGATGCTTGAGCAGTGCAAGGGTTTTCTGCAGAAGACAGCCAGTAGTTGCTGTTTGGTTCCACATATTCCTTGCCATTTTGTTTCCTCATCCTTTTCAACCTGTGATCATTAACGTGTCACTGGTAGATCTCCTCTGAAGGGACTTGCAGAAGAAATCTGTCCTGAGGAATCTGCAGAAAAAGACAGCACCTGAATAGTAAAATTAACTGAGAGTTGGTGTAATCATTTTGAGAAGAGAGGCGTCCTGGGCATCAGCATGGAGGTGGGGAGAATGGAAGGAGAAGAGAAAGCAGGGGAAACACCTTAGAGAAGCTAAGTTAAATTATCTAGGAAGCCAGAATGATGGTGATGATGAAGGTTAACAATGCCTCATGTTCACACATTTGACGGTCAAGGCAGCAGCCAACATGCTTTTCTCCCTGAGACACTGGAGCATTTATTGAAAGTCTCTTAGGAAAAGACTTCTGTACTCGAAGACTGTGACACCAGCGGAGTGATTATGAGCATTGCTGTCCTCCTTACAGTCACCAGCCAACACTAGAACTGCCGTGGGCGCTACAGGACAACCACATCTAGTCTCACTGTTGTTCAGTCCCACAACAACCAGCTGCCTCAACCCCAAAAGCAACCCCAAGGATGAGCCAGGCCAGAGAAAGACCTTAGTGTGTGTAGTTATGGTTCACCCTATTCGGACATGGCTTGCTGTGCTTTATTGGTAAAGCCAGATCATAAAACTCTTGGACTGGTTCTCATTTTTTAAATGAGATTTGTTGGAAAATTTTTTTTTTCCTTCATTTAAATGGGATTATTCCTTAATTAACGTTGGTAAAACTTCTGGGGATCTCCAAGCTGGCGGCACTATATAAGTAACAAGGACCAGGCAGTAGGTGCTGTAGTATTTCAAAGCTGAATGCATGCACACGTCTCACTGTCTAGCTCCCACTTTATACTAGACTGTCTGTGTAGGGGCTGGTACTTTGATCTATGAGTCCGTAGCATTAGGCAATATAGATGTATACTCTCCAAAGTGGAAGTCAAATTTTTTCCATTCCCCCTTGTCATCAGTTATTAAAACCTGGTGCCTAAAGGAAATTCCTTGTGAAAACAGACATGTTTCAGGGATGACAACAATAAATCAAGACTTTAATTGTATCTATGTAAATTAATATATATACACACGTATGTAAATAAAAACTTAATGGATCATACTGACTGCCATTGAACTATGTTGGTTGTGTGGGTTGTTTTTTTTATTTCTAATACAGCTTTTGAATATTAGTCTTTTCCAGCAGGATGCACTAGTGAGATGTACTGTCTGATATGCCCTTGGCCAAAATTATCCTTACACACATTGTGCAATTCACATACATTATGCAGTGTGCTATAAGCTGCTTATTTTCTTGGCTGCAGCCCACCCTCTAAGTCCAGGCCTTCCAGCATGGAAAGAATTCCTGTACATACTGTCATGTGTAAAGCACTGCGAGACCCTTTGGGTTCAATAGGCCCTGTGAGCTGTACACAAAAGGAGAAATAACTGATAGAGTGATAGAGGTGCTATGCTTTTGTAGTATTGAATTGGTTAAAAAGTGCTACTTGGAAATGGACTTCACGTTTCTTTAGCTGTAAAATAATTGCCTGCATTTATGTGTGTGGTAGTGCATGCCACCACTCTTCCACAGCCTAAGTTCTGCTGTTTGGATGCCTCCACAAAATTTCCAGGGACAATTATAAAGAAGATATATGGTGGAATGGACTGTAAAGCGTAATTCTCACAGTGCATGGTCTGGGGAGTCTTTGAGATCATCTGGAGCAAACAGGGAGAAGTCTGTTGCAGGATGTTGCTCTCAGGGAGGTTTCAACACAATCCTGCCAAATCACTGAGGAAGGGAAAGGCTTTTCAGTCTTGGTCACGGCCTTTAAAAGACAGACTTGAACTAAGCAAGTCAAGGAATCACATTTCTGTTAAAATTGAAATCTCTCTAAGGTCCCTAAATTGTAGTTATGTATTTTTGATGCTTCTTGAAGATATGTACATGCTCCTAATTTCAATCCTATTATCTTAGCAGTTAGGAAATTTGCATCAACATCTTCCTGTCTGGGTAATTTAATTCCCCTTTTTAAAATAAATTCAAATTAGCAACAATAAAAGAAAATACAAAACCACCGTTGAACTCAAGTAGTTACCATAAAAAACACCACCACCCCAAAACCCATTAGGCATTGTGCAAAGTTACTGTTTTGTTGAAGAAAGAAATCCTGAGAAAGCCCAGGGAAGTGGAGGAGTCCCCACCTCTGGAAGAATTTAAAAGACCTGTAGGTGAGGTTCTCTCAAAAAAACTACACCCTCATTCCCTCTGGCTGACAGAGGTGGGGCCAGGACAAGAGGGACCTTGGTACCAGAGCTCGGTGTTCTAGTGCCATGTGGGGTGAGGGGCTGGCACAAAAGCTTCGATATTTCAGGCCAGTAACAGCAACGTTACCAGAGCTGCAGGGAGTGCTTAATTCAGGCTCATCACAGAACACTTACAAAAAATAAGAATGAAGTCGAATCAAAACATGACAGGCTTAAAGGAGCGTGCCTGCCTCAAAATGCACATTCCATAATTTCAGTAGTCATTTTGTAAAGTATTTTGTCACTCTTCTCAGTCCTTCGGACTTTCAGGTCATCATCTACATTGATGTGCAAATCACCAATCTACAATGAACAAGATTAATTTCCTAGTACTTGTTAGTTTTTGCTTTTTAATGACTGTGTACTAGCAAGGCCCCGGTGTGGCTTTGGATAGTGGTTCAGAGGAAAGCTGAAATCCCAACTTATCAACAAAAGCATTGCCTATTTCAGGAAAAGGTTCAATGAAATATCTCCACCCATCTTCGGCTGGTTTATTGCTAAACAAAATCTAAACCAAGAAACAACTTCATTCATTTGCCCCTTTTAACTATGACAAGACAGATGCAAACCACAGATAAACAAATTTGCGAAGTACATATTGTGCAGTGTGGGGTTTTACTTTATTTTCATTGAATTGGCCTCAAATGCAAAGGGTTTCAAAATCCACCATATTTTTAAACTGTATAAAATATAAAAAAACTAAATATAAAACCTGATTGCACGAAAAGTTCAACAAGGATAAGTGTAGANTAACATCATAAATTGCTCGTGCAATGTTTTGATAGATGGGCAGGAAACTGGAGTCATTTTAATGCTGATAGATCATCAAATTAGAATGGCAGGATATCAGATTGCCTGTGCTGGGGTAGTCTTGAGAAGCAGAAGACATTTTAATAAATTATGGAATTCTTTTAGTACTATGAGTGCTTTAGGAACTAGATTTCATTTAAAGTTGTGAAAAACAAACAGTTGTGTCAGCAAACTATATTAAAAAAACAAAACAAAACAAAAACAGAGGAGGAGTAGATGAAGGGCTCCATGTTAATACCCAATGGGATCTGTTGTCCAGTCACTACTGAACTGACACTGAAATGGTACAAATAAACTTGAAAAAAAATAAATTAGAAGTAGCTGTGCCAGCTCAAGTACCCATCTGAAATGAGTGCAGGCACATACGGAGCACAAGTTGAGAGCACAATTCATGTATCCTGCATACAAGGAATTGTTCAGTCTCAATTCATACCCCATGTCCGTGTCACAAAAAGATACCCTTAAAAAATTACCTTCCTTGTTGGGAGTTTCAGCAGAGACATGGAAGGAAGAAGTAGTCACAGAAAATCAACCTTCTCTGAACATCTGAAGCATGTCACAGAGGAGCAGCGTGGGAGAACTGATATTCCTGATGGCCCATGAGAAACAGGAATGAGCCTTCATAAATGTTACAGCTGCTGCAGATCACAGGTCACGAGCTATAAGCTGTTCTGGATCTACCTCCACACCTGATGTGGTCAGCAAGAGATGTTTGAAGACTGAAGCCAGTAACCACTTTCTCAGATACATCCATGATCCCCAGTGCATGTCTACAGCAGCCTTTAGAAGTGAATTTTGCTTCAAAGCTGAAATTGTAATCCATTTTCCTTTTTTTTTTTTATATTATTTGGTTATAAGGATTGGAAATTTTGTTAAAGAAAAGCAGCCAGCTGCAAATTTTAGACTGAGACGAAGCCACCCATATAGGTTTGGGTTTGCTGGGGTTTTGTTTGTTTATTTGTTTCAGACTGCATCACAACTCTGAGGTTACATTTTGTCTGTTCAGGGAACTGGTGGAGTCTGTACATCTAGACAGACCTCTTCCAGTAAGGAACTTCAGCAGTTCAGAAGGTTAAATATTTGTAAGCAGAGACATGCATTTTGCATTGTTAGCTGGCAAGGTATTTCCTGCAATACATTAATGAAACGTTTTGGGGTTTTGGGGGGTTGGGGTTTTTTGTGTTTGTTTGGTTTTGGGTTTTGTTTTTGTTTTTTACCTCAGAATGTCAATGAGCAGACATTTTTCATGAGTTATTGACTGAGTAATTTCCAACATATTTCTGCCCATCAGATTGCTCACAAGCTATTCACTAATACACCTACTTGGTCTATTTTCAGAATTCACCACTCCTAGATCAGTATTTATGAGAGGCTGTTGGTCACACAAGTCACCTGACATCACTTTATTTATTTATTTTTACTCTGGGTTGGTAAATATATCACCCATCAAAGGCTTCCCCCTAAGAGCTGCACACAGACTTCCAGTTCAGGCATTCATATGGATACAGAAATGCATCATCACATGTGACAGTTTTGCTACAGAATATCACTCTAATGAATGTTTGTGGAAAGTGAAGGAATTGCCTCAATTACCATCAAAACAAATAGTTATATTCAAACAAAAGTTCACTTTTTTTCTTCAGCAGTCATCAGTCTTTATGTACTAACCTCCATTGACAGAATACATTGCCAGATTTTACAGATGAATAGAACATTCGTTAAGACTACTCAAAACTTCTTTGTTTTGAACATAATCATCCCAGTGCTCTGTATACAGGACTCCTCCCATCCACAGAAGCCCCATAGCAAGTGAGAAACAGCCATGGGCACAACTTAATGCCAACTGGAGCACATTGGACTTTGGTTCCAGCTACACCCGTGTGTTAAGCTAACAGCATTTGGCCCACAGAGCATTTCACCCAACTATCAGTAGGACAGAACATCCCAGAACAGCAAAAACGCCACAGAAATTTTATTTACTTATCAAATGTAGCTCTAGGGAAACACCAGTTTGAGAATGTCATTGCAACCTTAACAGGTGACCAGGAATCTGCCCGGCACCGGCTCATCACTAATTTGCCCCGAGACATCTGATTAATATCTTCACTTTTAGCTTATTTTTTTTTTACCCGTAGATTTGGAAAACATTGTTAACAAGCATTCTAAAGTCTTCTCAGTTAACCAAACAACCAGCCAAAGGAAACCGCTTCTCCCCAAGAAATAGTCTGACTCCACATGCAGAGGACCCATCAACATGCCTGGCCAAACTCAACCAGGGCTTACATCAGGCTACAGAGGACATTTCAGAAAGATGATGCTGACACAAAATAATCATGACCTTCTGCTGCTGAGGAGCCTACAAGGGATCAGAAAAGCCAGAATGCCCAAACCAAGGAAGATGCATTGACCAAAGCACATCCTTTGAGTAGGATCTGTACTGTGGGGTTTCTAGGGGTTGTGGCAGCAAACTATGAGCTACACAAAAATACCTCAAAAGTTATTAAGTCATTTATTAGCAGCCTTTGACACCTGGGGGCTTTAGGCAAGGTTTTTATAATAGCTAATGTCCTTTGTGGTGTTTCTGGTGATGGTGGCACAGGAAATATGGTGAAGATGGCACAGGAATAAAACCAGAAATGCCTTTCTGTCCTTACTGGTTGTTCTCCCAGCACACATCCTCACTCCCCTACTACATTACAAAAGAAGATGACATTTATTAATTAAATCAAATAATATTTCTAGAACCCCTTTCCCTATCCAGGGGGAGATAGAAATTCAAATACAATCAAATACAATCACAACAGCAAACTATTAAACAGCTGAAAATAGTAGGCTGTTCCAGCATTAACCAGAATAAAATCTCAGGTCTGAGAGAGCAGACAAAGGGTGGACAGAGAGAGGGAATCGCAGCCCTTGTGAAAAGGATCGACCCTTCTATTCTGTTGCCGTGGCAAAGGCTCTGTTACCTGCACGACTGCTGGCTACATCTCCTCTGAGACATTAAATACTACCAGAGACGCTACCGCTGGCACCTCTTCTCCAGTCTCTAGAAGATCCCTGGCATGGCCAAGGCCAAACTGCACTCTCCCAAATGGCTCCTGCACATGAGCTGGGAGGGACCATGAGCCAAGGATTGTTCTCAAGAGGTATTTTGCACATGGCTGTCCCATCTTGGAGTTCAAGACAGCTTAATAGTGTGGAACAGCCAGCGATGTGAGTCTTCAAGAAACATGGTGCCAGCATTGAGATGTCTCTCAGTGAGTACCAGATCCCTTTCCTTTAATGATTTTAGAGCTACTTGCCCAGGATTTGAGACACCCAGGGAAATAGGCGCACACTGTGGCAACATTAAAGTTGGCTCTTGAAAATAACTGCAAGTTATTTTCAGCTGCAAGTTGGCTCCTAGATGGCTCTTGAAAATAACTGCATTCTAGTAGTTCCTTCCTCTGCAGATATAACAGCATCAACCAGAACACCAGCACAGCTCCCACACTACAAATCTTTTATAGCTCAGCACCAGGAATGGCCCAAACCACATGTACACAACCCGTAAAGACAGTGGTACAGTTCTAGGGAAGCTAAGGATGGGGTGGGGAAGGACAGTTTCAAAAAACAAGTTTTCCATGTTGGTAGCCAGAAATACTCCAAGTCTCACAATTTCCCACCATGACTCTATAACAGGCTCCCCACTCCCCAACAAACCTTTGCTGCTGAAAAGAGCTTTGGTGCCTAAAAGGTCAGACACAACTGAGGTGCTTCACAGCCCCTGCTGAGTGACTTAAGGTACTCTCTCTGCAGCACTGACAACTCCAGGTGAGAGATGATGTGGAAATGCCATTGGATCAGATGATCTATGTGCCACTGGGATTTACTCGTCATCACTAGGTCAAAACACCAGCCAATCCATGTAGGGAGTTGGAAGACAAAGGAATCACTCATAAACACCAAAGTTAAGATTTAATTTCCACCCACCAAAGTGAAAGACCATCCAGACAGGAAAAGAGGAAATATTTTCCAAGGCTTTTTTTTTTTTCCTGATTTTACCCAAGAACAGAACTACTGTAAGTGCAAGTACAGCTGAAAGTGTGGAAAATCAGAAGCCTACCTGGCCATTGGGTCAGACAGTCATAACCAAGTAGGTCTACAGCTTTGGAGCTTCTAAAACAGTTAAGGAAAACAGGAAGTTGAATTTATTCTTACATGATATGTAAGACATGTCCAAATAACTGTGCCCATTTGGAGGCACCTTAATTTAATGTTTATGTGAGATGATAGAAGGATATGTACTGTGCTTTATCACTAATTAAGCTGGTTTATGCATTCGTACCCCGACAAATTCCTGCTCCTTTCGGTTTGTACTTCATAATCCTATTTGCTAGAAGAGGAAGAGACCACAATTCATGCTGGAAAGGCAAATAAGACTCCACAAGTGAAAATGTTGGTCAAAATAGCAGACGTGTGCTGCTGTACTGGGGCGAGGGGGGCCTTTCATGTCTCCTTTGGAGAGAAGTTCCTCCAATTCTGCGGCTCTGTGCCTCTGTTTTCACTAACCTTACATTCCTCTGGTTACCAACTGGTCACCCCACCCTTGTAAGAAGTTGAAAGTACCCACTTGTATACAACAGACCAGAAAGGTGATAAATATCTGCAGCTACAGGACTTCTGATCTCCATCTGATCTCCTGCCCAGGCTTAATTTTGCAGCCTGCAATACCCTCAGAGGTAGAGAACGCGGTCTGCAGTGAGGATAGGGAAGGTTTTCTAGGTGGTGACACTTAGAGCAGCAGCTCAGAACCATAGAGACTGCTTTCTCCTTCTGACACCACTTGGATGGATGGCTCTGGCCATCACCTTGGTCACAGGATGAGCGTACCTTACATCCTCAAACACTGGGCAGCACAAGCACCTCTGTATTCTAAGGTTTAGCCATAATATATACATATTTATGCTAAAGCAAAAGGGACAGTGGTTGAGGTAGTCCAAACCAGATTAGCAATTTCCTTAATGTTTAACCACTGACAGCCCTGCTTATGGCTTTCATACCAACAGTGCAGCCCACTCAGATGAGATCCATTTGAGAACATCCTTGGTTCCTGTGGTGCCACTACTTTTTTTCAAGGAGGTCAAGACTCTGCAGGGAGAGCAAAGTGATTACAAGAGATATTCTCAACAATAAGCAGGAGACCAGGAAGAAAACCTGCAAGCTACAGCAGCAAGTCTGATGACCTAATCAAGTAGAGAATGGCTAGCTAGGACCCAACAAAGATGGCAACTGGACAAACTCCATGACAGACACCAAAGTGTCATGCAAAACAAAGCCTAAATTACCAAGTATCCAAGAGCACATCCAATCTAATGAAGAAAAAAAACCAAAACAAAAAACAACCCTCCCCCCAAAAAAAACACTGAACCAAAACAAACAACCTGTGCTAGTAGGTTTAAAAAGGAAGTGGAAAAGAAAACCAATGAGCTCATGTCTTCTGACTTCACTTGGTCTTAGCCTGGTTTCCGATGGCAACAGGGCTTGTAATCGCGCTCTGTGTGTGTGAGCACATGTGTGTAAAAGACAGGCAGACAGTGGCCATCAGAGTGTTCAGTAACTCCTGAATGTGTTGCTGGTTTGTATTCAGTCCTGACACTCGGATACACATCCTACTGGAAGAGGGTCACCACAAGACTACACCTCCCATGTTGATGGGAAAGGCTGCACTGTGAGTGTGTGTCCTATCAGGCAACAGAGAGTCCCTGCAGGAGAGGTGGTTATGAATGTCCCAGCTGCAGGAGAAGCACCATCAGAACTTGCAGCAAAGCATGAAACCACCCTAGGAAAATCATCTTTGTCAGTTCTGTCTGTAAGACATTCAGGAAACACCCCTTTCCCTCTTTTCCTGGTGAAAGTTAACAGGGATGGGGACAATTGCTGGTCTTCAGGAAGCTGATCCTGATTGGCAGCAAGGTGACAAGAATTTTTAATTTGGATTTTTTTAAGACTGTTGTATATGTCAATATCCACATAAACAAAATGTTTTCCAAGACAAGTGAGAATCAAAGATTTGATGACCACCTTCTTCAACAAAGGGCCAAGAAACATCATAAGCAGCTTAGCAGGGTCCTCTAAAGACAGCCGAGAAAAACTAAGTGCTGACATTGCTTAGGTCTGCCAGATAAAAGAGGACAGTTAATTTCTGGTCAGTGTGGTTTGGGAAGACCCACCAAAACCTTTCTACCTATGGCATTCTGACACAGCAGGCTGCCTTCTTTCATCTGCTCGGTACTTTTTGACAATGGAGAGGAAGCAAATGAATACCCCAGACAGGAACCTTTAACAACTATCAGCAGCCAGGATATATAGATGGCATCACCAAGAGAAGTGATCAAATAGAATAAAGAAGTGGACCCCAGTCTCCACAGTTCAGTAACAAGCTGCCTGGGATCAGTCTACGCAAAACCGCGTTGCCTTCTGAAGCCTCCATTTTGCTGAGACATGTTTCATGTAAATCATGGAATGGTTTGGGTTGGAAGGGACCTTGCCAGGTCACCTAGTGCAACCCCACTGCAGGGAGCAGGGGCAGCTGCAACCAGAGCAGGTTGCTCAGAGCCCCGGCCAACCTCACCTGGAATGGTTCCAGGGATGGGGCATCGACCACCTCTCTGGGCAACCTGGGACAGGCTCTCACCACCCTCAGCACAAATTTCTTCCTTTTCTCCAGTCTAAATCTCCTTCTTTCAGTTTAAGACCATCACCTCTTGTCCTGCCACAATAGGCCCAGCTAAAAAGTCTGTCTCCATCTTTCTGATTCGCGCCTTGAAGCACTGAAGGGCTGAACAACCCCAACTCTCTCAGCCTGGCCTTATAAGAGATGGGTTCCATCCCTAAACACTACATACCATTTGAAAAAACAGATGTCTGTTCAGGGTTACACTGAAAAGGTGGTGAAGCCTGAAGGAGGACCTGGAAGTCCTGCTTATTAATGCTCCATCTGAATGACAGAAGACAGCAATTCATTTGGGCTACTCCTATTGACAGGGTGGCAGAGCAAAGCCAGGGAGGCAGTTTGAAGAGGGAACGATGGCCAGTACTGCTGTCAGTCATTTTAGCAGAGCCAGTCAGCTGTAGTATGATGTCCTCCTGCTGCCTGAGGACATCATGTTTCTATACAGTAGCAGATCACTTTGGGATCTTCCGATCTGGAAGTCATGCCAGAGTCACCCAAAAATAGTCTTTTTGTTTGGGTTCCAAGTCAGATGTGAAATGTTAAACTCTTCTCTCTCAACATTAACAAGCAATACACGAGTCTAAGGGTAGAATTTGACCCTCAGAGTTTTCCTTAATTTTCATTACTCTAAACCCAATATTGTTTACAAACAATTTCCATTTTCCAGGTTAGATGTATTTGTCATGCTTGCAAACATGGCTTCTAAAACACTGACTTTTCTGGCCTCCTTACTTACCCCAACTATGCCCTCAGACCCTTTTTCTCTCATTGCACAAGCTTCCAACTACATTAGAAATGTTTGCTAAGTTGACTCTTTTTATGCCCCTCTGTCCTTCTGCTTTTACACCATACCCCTCATCTCTCAAAGTGGTACCATTCCCATTAAATCCAGTAGGAGCAATATCAAGAACCGGGCACGCAGCTTTTCCTAGGCTGGTTTTTAATTTGTGGCTGCAGTTTAGAAGGGATGAAGTGAAAGGGGCAGAGAGAAAGAAGAAAAGAAAAAAAAAAGCCTAACTAACCAAAACAAAGATATTAGTGAAAAAACACAGCAACAACCTATATATATATGTAAAATAAAAAGGTGTTCATCTAATAGCATCTTTAATTAGGCTTCTGACACCCCCCCCCCCAAAGTTTAGAAACTGATTCCTGGGTCTGCAAATTTTTCAACCAGGTATCATCAGGTGGGAAGATTTCTAGATGTTAGAATGTTACCTATAAATGTAACTAAGTCAGACCAAATGTTTCAATAATCACAATGATTACATTTGATTAAGACATAAAGTATTTGAATTAAGTTTATCTTAGGGTATCAAATTAAACAAACAGCTTCATTTCTGTGTTACGTGTCCCAGACAATCCAGCCAATTTCATGAAATTTGCTGTTGTATTTCTTGATGATCCTGGCAGGCAGATGTAATTAAAAATAAAACACAGTATCTGTAGCCCTCCCTTGTCTTCTCCTCCATCCAAATATCTGCGGACTTGTTTGAGGAGTCCTGCTGGCTTCGACTCCTCACAAAATCAGACTTACTCATACCTACAGAAGCGTTTATAGCTTCAAACATGAATCCTCAAGCTTGCCAGAAAGACTATCCCAAACAGGGACTGCTCAAAATAACAAAACATCAGTATATTTAACGTTTTTGAAATAGAAATGTAAAGTTACAGAGGGGAAATTCTTATTTGAAAGACAAGAGCTTCCTAAGGAAAATATTAGTGATATACTCAGAGAGGATTAGAATCATATAGAAATTCAAACCTGCTTCATATAGTGCTGAAGAAACAGCAAGTAAAATACAAATAAAAAGCAGTGATGGGGATGGGCAGCAATAAGTGACAAGAAAATAAACTGTTAATCTGTAGTTTAAATGGAGGGAAAAAAAATCTCCAGCCTTTGTTCTCAACAGCAATTTTTTAATTACTATTTTTAATATCAAAATTTTTTTTTAAAATTACTTACTGTGGAGTAAATATGAAAAGAGGATTAACATTTCTTTTTAATATTCATATTGATCTAATAACATCTATATTAACAGATGACAGTGATAAAATGGCAGTATGCTGCTCTGACAGGGCTTGGGTTTGTTGTTTTTTTTTTCTAATTCAAGCTTGTTAACATTTAGCTTCCACTACTACCTCAATAGAATTATTTTTCCTTCCTACTTTACATTGATCTAAAAAAATTCCTCCTGAACATGCTCTGTTGGTTGCAAATATGCAGGAGACTTTTGTTTGCAGATGCCCGAGTCAAAACATGCTTTCTTCATGTATCCCAGTTGCCCTTATGAAGCCAACGGGCTAGATCCTGCTTAGGTGTGGTAGGACTGGGTTCATGGGACAGAGTAATATGGGTTTGACTATTAATTATCTAAACATGCAATTAGTGTTTTGTATTATTAGCTGGAGCAGTCATTAAGCACTTTGTATCAATAAACCCAACTAGCTACAGCAAGAATGGCAGAGTAAAAGTTTAATTTTTGGTTTATTCTCTGTTTCATTATGTTTGGAATTTTTATTTTTTTTTTTTAAAGCAATAATACTATGCTCCAGCCACTCAGATAAATACTTTGATTTACTGGAAACGAAACTATAGTTCAATAATGTAAGCAAAGGGAGCTCCATCTGGCCTTTACACACATGGGCCTGGAATCTCTATCATGCCTAAGTTTTCTTTTTTTGTTGTGTGTCTCTTACTCACATACCAGCCCCCTAAAGAAACATACACCCCGGAAAACTTCCATTAAGGCTTACTTCTACTAGGCAAAGGTAGCAACTTCAGCAACTATTTTAAACCCTCCTCATGGTCTCCATTACAATGCTGCCTAACTTGAGAATAAACCAACCAAAGCTATGACAAACATTCCTTCAAACAAGAAGTCAAGCCTCCATTCATCACGCATCTAAACCTTCTAATTTTCCAAAAGAGCCTCCACTTTTTTTGTTTTTTTATCTTTTAGATGTTTAAGTTCCCTTCTTACATTTTTAGCATTCAGTTTGCTTCATTTTCACCCCTCCTGGATAGATTAGCTTGACCCTTGACACCGCAGCCAATGAGGTGGTCAGCTGGCTGGTATCATCCACCACAGTGGCCAAGAGACATCACCAGCTCGCCGGTTTACAAGACTAAAGCCCACTGAAGTTAAAAACTATAGGAGACTAAAGGTCAGCAATTACACTCCATTCTCCTTTTCACCCAGCCCTTGTAACAAGGCTGAGCCACAGCTGCAGCAGGGCAGTAGGTAGACCTGGTGCCACAGCTACCAAGCAGGTGGCCTCAGCACGATGCCACATGTCACCTCTCCTGCCCGCTCACCCAGCCAGACATGCTTCCACAGCCTGACACATCCAGACGCCGGAGACCAGCTGCATGGAGCAGTTTCACCCAGGGCTGACGCCCAGATGACCAAATGGGCATGTTTGATGGTGCTCTATTAGCACAATTTGCACCTTTCTAAATTCCCTTTGATCCAAGATCTTCTGTTTGCTCCACCGAAACTCTTATTCGAATTACACACAGTTCTGGGCTGCTAGAAATGACAGAGAGCACACTGACTGGTTTCCTTCTTTCTATCTTCTCCAAAAAGTCTATTAGACCTGACTGTGGTTGCCTTTTGGATACCAGAATGTACTATCTCACAATTGTTAGATTCTATCTACATTTATTCTTAAAGCTGATACAGAAACAGCTTCTGTATTGTCTGGGGTCTATCCATAGGTTAAGAAACAATGGCCTAAAATTTCAAACTTCCTTATCCGAGGCTAGGCTCCTAAGGGAAAGGCAAGCCAATAAATAAAAGCATTTTAAATCAAGAAACAACTATTTGATATAATGTCTATAATACCAAGAGATTAAAAAGTCCACCTATGAAAGAGACTAATATTTTTACCTCTGTAATTAAGTGGTCTTTCTTAGGAAAATGTGGATAATCAAGCAAGCAGGGTTTGCCCCACAGTTACTTTATCACTATGGAGAAAAAAAAAAACCCTAAATTAAAAAAACCAAACCCACACACAACTCCTTTGGTGTATTAGACACTCCAGGTATGTGTTCATGACTTCTCAGACCCTGTTCCAGAGACATTACACTCTGCTTCCAAATAAAAATCGTGACATGATCACCAAAATAATTGTGACTTTCAAGGACAAATTAAAATGAAAAAAAAGCAGTAAAAATTAATTTGTTTTTTCCCGTTGTAGTTGACGCAATACCTAGATGTACAAAAAGCCCAAAACAAGCAAACAAAAAAAAAACAAAACAAACCATACTTGTGCATAAAGAGGAGACTGCTGTTGCACAATTCTTCTCATGCACATGTATATACTTGGTGCACAAAGCCACATTAAAAATGACACAAAACCTATGGGGTTTTTATATGGACAGACAGATGGATAAAATATATATGCCTACATGTGCACACACAAATTATGAGAGAGGTTTCCCTCAAATAAATGAGGCCTCTGAATGGCCGGATACAGTTCCTACAGAGTGAAAAAACAGCCCTGAATTTCAGTAGGGTTTGGGTCAGATTTGGTTAAGCGAGGTGAGTGGTGCACACCTTATAGATGTGTCTGTTCAAGCACATTGAAACACATTTTTAAAGCAACTGTTGGAACAGCAATAAATTTGTGAAGCCTCTCTCCAGCCTGTTTCACTCCATAGGAGAGCTATGCTGCCGTTTAAACAACTTAAAATTCTGTTAACTTACTTAAATGCCTTATAAACAAATTGAGGAGAGATTAATTTGATTCTATTTCTTACTTTCAGTTACTATACTGCTTTTTTAATGCCTACAGATATGCACATAGAGCCAGTCACCCCCATACAGAGCCCTACTATACCACTTCACATTTATGCAAGAAATTCCTTTACCATGAATGAATCAAGAGCCTGATTTAGTTTCCTAAGAGTGTTTAATAGGTGTTACGTACTGGGGAGGGGAGGGGGAATGTGATGACACAGACAGGCTGTGGTCTTTTGTAGATCAGAACACTCAAATTATTTCAAAAAGAAAAATAGAGATGAAATGCAATAAATGTTCTTTTATGCAGGACAATGTTTTCTTTCATTTCCATCTCATCATATTTTTCTGGCTTTTTTTCCTAAGATTTCTTTTCTTACATGTAATATCTGCTTAAATTTGGGCAGCAAACAAAAAAGCTAAATAATAATATTTCTACTGTATATAAATATATACCAGCTAAACAAACTAAATGAAAGGGATGAATATGCCTCAAAAGAAGAGATCAAACAACTTCAGAATAATTAAAAAAAAAAATCACTCAAACCAGAACTTTTTGTATACAGGTCTGTGGGAGTTTTGCTTATGGCTTCATTGTAAGAAGAGAACTGACTCCATCATCTCATGAACCTTACAGGAGAGTAAATGAAGGTCTTAAGCAAACAGAAAAGAGTCTAGCAGGTTAGTAGGATTTCAGCACTCCTGTGCATTTGGGCATCTTTAAAACCTTTCAGTGTGGAAGGACATACTCACATTTTGTTTACCGAGTGCTAAGCTGCAGGATCTCCATTCTCAGTTTGGCAGCTGCATTATACACAGATTTCTAAAGCCCATCCCATCGAGGAAGGCCTGTCTTGACTTGGAATCATCAAAGGAGAAAACAAGCAAGCAAGCTTGCAGACAAGGTACCAACGGTTTGTGTGGTACAAGTTTGGAAGGTCTTGGGTCAATTACCAGGCAATAACTGTTACTGTTAAAAAAAACAATAATAATAATTAAAAAAAAATATATACCCCTACTCTCATGTTTTGACAATCTGAACAAACTTGACCTGGAAAAGCAAATATTCCTCTCAGGCTTTGAATAGTCCCTCTACCATGCAGCACATGTAGCACAGGGCAGAGAATAAAGCCAGAATATCTATTGCTAATGGGTTTACCAAGCATGTGTACAGAGAAGCAGTCACACAACCCCAGAACTACATACTGTGGAAACTGTTAAAAATAACAAAACTCTTCAAAATAGGAACTAGAAATTCACAGAAACCAGGATCCTTCAGGGAGGGCTGTGAGGTCTTTACCCTGCTTCTGCAACAGGAGAATTAAAAGATTCATCAAGAGCTTGATTTTCAACACAGCCAAGGTATTTTACTTATTGTGAAAATAAAAAGAAATAAAAATATAAAATTTCAGATGCAAGACAAAAGGCCTTTCATTGAAGAGTCTAGTCTGCTGCTGTGAGCAGCAATTACTGCTGTGCAGGGTCCTACTGTGGTCAGGCTAACACTTGAGGGAAGCCAGCTTGGATAAGGAAAGCCCTTGCTGGAACATGAGGTAGTTCCTTAACTCAGGAATCAGCTACTGGGTTTGTAAGTAAAGCACAAAGCTTTGGATCACAAAAGACTGCTGAGGAATACATCCATCTACAGAACACTTTCCTGACCATATTGTTAAAAGTGGGGTTAAAAAACCTGAGTGGAAGTTGCAGAAATATTGACCAGAGCAGGTCCACAAACATTTATTTTCTTTTAAAATATGCTTTCTTCTCCAGAAACTGTGATATAATAAAACAGTCTGCCCTGTATTCAGTGTAATTAATACTGAGTAGGCCTTCAAAAAAGGTTGGAAATATTTATGAAATGACCTGTAGTTTTCTTCATGTACATCAAAACCCGTGAATGGGGAACCCACTAGACATTTCTTGTAAAACTTCTCCATGCCAACAAAAGGACCCCATTTTGCCTTTATTATTTCTACCAAGGGCTTTCATGTGCTTGTGTGTCAGGACGTGTGTCCATGCATGCATACACAGCCAGCCAGGTATCCAAAAAACAGCCTGCACATGCACACACAGACACCACGTCAGAAAAAGTTTTTTAAAAAGTGTCTTGTATAATTGCTGTAAGAAGCTGAAACCAGAGCTTGAATTTAAAATTGTTATGTAAAAAAATGTCATGGCTTCCGATACTCATTTTAAAGAGTAGAACCAGAAAACACTTGGAGAAACTAAGAAAAGAAAAAAAAAAAAGAAGATAATGTTGATTTCACGTTTTATAAGCTCTTTATTGTTGTAGTTCATGCAGTTTGGTCAGTAAAAAGGAAAACAACTAAAAAAAAATAAATCTATTGTCTTCCTATCCCAGGTATTTTACCTCCTTGCTGTCATGAACTAAGACAAATCAGTGGCATTTAGCTTTTTGATATTAAAGTCTTTTAATTTAAAACCAAAATATAATTGTAGTTTCTATTCCTTCTCACAAACATACTTTTAATTTATATATCTATATAATTTTTTTTTTTAAGAAAACTATAAGGTTTTAAGAAGCTATTGCCATAGGTCCTTCAAGATGACTTTTAGGGTCACACTGCAACACAACATCCCTTACAGCATGAGCCTGCTGAGCGGAGCTCCCCGATACTGCAGCTTAGTGACTCAGCACCCTCTTCTTTTACTTCACACTACACCCAAGCACTTCAG
>VWZY01001792.1:0-89886 GCA_013399075.1 Chloroceryle aenea
TCAATACAGGCTGAGGGATGAAGAAGATAAGAGCAGCCCTAAAGAGAATGACTTGGGGGTATTGGTAGATGAAAAACTGGACATGAGCTGGTAATGTGTACTCACAGCCCAGAAGGCCAATTGTATTCTGAGATGCATCAAAAGAAGCATGGCCAGAGGGTTGAGGGAGGTGATTCTGCTCCTCAACTGCACTCTGGTGAGATCCCACCTGGAGTACTGCATCCAGCTCTGGAAACCTCAGCACAGGAAGGACATGAACCTGTTGGAACAGGTCCAGAGGAGGGCCACAAAAATGATCAGAGGGCTGGAGCACCTCTCCTGTGAAGAAAGGCTGAGAGAGTTAGTGTTGTTCACCCAAGAGAAGGCTCCAAGGAGACCTCATTGCAGCCTTTCAGTACTTAAAGGGGACTATAAGAAAGATGGGGACAGTCTTTTTAGCAGGGCTTGACAGGAGAAGAAGTAATGGTTTTAAACTAAAAGAGGGTAGATTTAGACTAGATACAAGGAAGGCATCTTTTGTGATGAGTGTGGCTAAACACTGTCACAGGTCGCCCAGAGAGATGGTAGATGCCCCATCCCTGGAATCATTCAAGGTCAGGTTGGACAGCAACATGATCTAGTTGAAGATGTCCCTGCTCACTGCGGTGGAGGTGGACTAGATGAACTTTAAAGGTCCCTTCCAAACCAAACCATTCAAAGATTCTAAAAAGCACCTGTGCTATTCGTCATGAGGGTATGTCCACTCAAATGTATCTGTGACCAAAGACAACACAACGCTTCTGAAAATCAGCACATCCTCATCTCTATCATTAACTTCTCACACTTCACATATTGCATCTCTTGCATTCATTTAAACAGACTGTTTAAATTATAAGAGGCAGATATTTTGTTATGTCAGAATACTTACATATACAGACTTTAGTAGTTACTGATTTAGGATGTTTATTTCTTCATATACCTAACATTACCTATACTTAAGCATATCTAGCAAAAGTCTTAAGTTCTGCTCTGGATAATATTTTGCCATTATTCTAAATAAGAATGGACGAAAACAAAACTAGCCCACACCCCAAAAACCCTCCAGCTAGTTCAGTCCAGTGTCAAGGTCTCTTTCTTTCTAGCCTTCATTCCACATAAACAATCAAATCCAGTATAATACAGTACTTTTGGCCACACACAGTTTTCTTTTTCACTTATTTTGTTTTTTCAAATAACAACAGTTGTTTGACCTAAAGGCAAATCTCTTTGATGACTTCCTCCTTTTGTTATTTTATGTGGCTTCAAGGGCAGTGCATTAAATAAAATAAATTCTCAGTCTGAATTAAAATCATCTACTTAAACTTCTCTACATGGCTTATATATGACAATTAATGAGGGCCTAGGTTATTTATGGAACATCTCAGCAACACATTAGCAAGGGAAGATGCCTATTGATGTATGCAACAGACCAGGAGGAATTTCACACACCAGTTGGATAGTCCAGTATCGAATGTGTATGTGAAATAGTATGTTTACAACAACAAAAATTATTTGAAATGTTGTCCTTCATCTTGTCCCAAATATATCTGTTGCTTCCCTACTGCCATCGATGGATGGAGAATTCAGGCTGGCTGCAGAATTACACTTTTAAAACACCGAGCAAGCTTCCTTCGACAGGTATTTTCTACTGGACAAAGAAAGAGGTTCTGTGCTGGGGGGTGCTGAGGATGGAAACTATAGTTCCTAGGTATCATATGCAACTTACAGATTGAATAATTGCTCCCATAGTAAAGAGGAGAGGGATAAAAGTGATAGAATAAGGAGCCTGTACAAAAGCTATATCTCTTACCTGCTTGGATCACCTCCATCAGTTTACCTCTGTTCTGACTTCCAAGCCTCTGCAAACACACCCACTGCACAGAGGACAGTCCCTGTGGTCCCACTGCACTGGTTATTTGCATCCTGCCTCCAATGGCCTTTGTACAGCTAAACTGAATCCTTGCCCCAAAAGCATTACCTGGCCTACAGAATTTCTACCACACTAAAGAGTCTCTGAGTTCACCAGTAGTAAACTATGGGGATTCTCATCAAAATGTCTCATCAAGGAAGTACAGTTAGAGCATGCACTCTAACAGTGATGATAGCCCCAGGTGCCAGGAAATAAAGGCAAGGGTGGATGAGATGGCTGGAAGAACTTCTAGCTGATGGCTCTAATCACTAGACTGCCAGCTCCAGCTTCTGCCACTGAATATGGAATAAACAAAGTTCTCTAAGTATTTCAACTACTACTATAGGTACCTGCTGAGTAAGTTTTAGGTTCTACATTTTGAGAGCAGGAAATATTCCTGCTTAATTCTGATGTGGGTGCCTGATAAGCAATAGTCCTCATGCACCACCCTGATGGTTACTGCATGCCCATTTGTCTGAGGTTCCTCAGTGTCTCCATATGCTGTACAGGGAGCACTTAACAGCAAAAACAAAACATGGCTTTGTGTACTAAGGGTGCACCTCATTACAGTGTGGCTGCCATTTTTCTATTGCTTTCCAGCTTTCTCAGATTAAAAATAGATTTTTCTCCTTTCTAGTTATTAGCATTCATGTAGTCAGGTGGGGCAAATTCAAATATATATTAGAATATGTCTGGATCTGCCTAAAAGTCAAGAGAGAAACAATAAAACTATATTCAATAATAACAAAATTTTAAAAAGCAGACTTCAAAACTCTTGGGAAGCTTGCACACCCTCTGTGATTTTTTACATTACTGCCTCCCCAGGGTCTCCCAGAAAGAGATTTTTATCATTCTGAGGAACTTTCAATACAGGCTGAAATAACAGTCAAGAATGAGCAGAGTTGCACTTCCCACAGTGCTTTAAATGTCCAAAGAACTTGCAGCCTGGAGGGATGTCACAAATCAGACAGATGGTATAGATTCATAATTTAGAAATACATTTTCTGAACAGATGTTTTACTAGCCAACTTCTGAGTCTTATATTAAAGTACCCATCAGAGTTAAAAGAACACTGGACAAGATCCTCTCGGATCTCCCTCTGATGACTCATCAATACCATGATTACACAAATGGGAACATACTAGAGCCCTAACAGAACACAACGGAACACAACCATGTAAGGTTGTTCCTCTTTTGTAGGAATCAGGCTATTATTTGCTGGATCAGGAAGTCTGAATCCAAAAGTCAGCTTTACTAGGGGTTTCATATTTATAGCCAGGCTTTGAAGCTAATCCAAAAAAGTCTGTGATTCTTCTTGGCCTTTGCACAATATCTGCCTCTGTCTTTGTGGGCTGGTTGTGAAATTTGGGCTGCTTTATTTACTCAAACATGTCTAATCAATGCACGTCATTTAACTGTTATTTGCTACGGGAGTTTGGGTTTTAAGGTGACAGATTATAACTGTCAAGAGGCAAAGGGGTCAGCTGTTGTCAGTTAAACTAAGTGGAAGAGGAAGGAGTCGTTCAGTACATGACTGATCTTCTGTGGCAACAAAATATACAGGCTGATCCATATAACTGCGATGACAAACATGAATTATTTCATCCTAGCATTGATCAATTACTATCAGTCAAATTCTTCTCAGGTTTGCTTTATTATATCTATGTGAAGAAAACACATAATGACAGTGTAATGAGTACAGTTTCCTCTGCAGACCATGGTATCTTCATTTAGATTATAACACAGTGGAGGAATGTTGTATGTCACCATTATCCTGCTTTCTTTGGCATATTAAAATGCAGTCCATTAATTGTATGTCC
Organism: Chloroceryle aenea; assembly: GCA_013399075.1. NCBI lineage: Eukaryota > Metazoa > Chordata > Aves > Coraciiformes > Cerylidae > Chloroceryle > Chloroceryle aenea. The sequence continues at coordinate 3,748 of VWZY01001792.1, forward strand.
AGAAGAGTTTGGGATGTCGCTGTGGAGACAACTTTTCCTCGTAAGTTTCTTTACAAAACCATGGCTGTGGGATTCAGTCTGGCCCTTGAACAGTCCTTCCTGGTTCAGAATCACCACATCCTCATTATTTTGACTGTATTTTAATCCTCAGTTTGAATCTGCAGATTTCATCCTAGCTAAAAGCAGCTGTTTTTTAAGTATACTTTTTGTTTACTTCTGGAATACATTTAGGAACTAGGCTTACTAAGAGCAGACTGTGCCCTTCTTAGGAACATAATTATGCTCTACAGACTTTTATGGTGATAGCTGTATAACTTAATATTGAAAGAGGCTGTGAAAAAGGGAACTGTTTTGAGGTGAGTGGGAGGAAGGCAACAGATGCCATCACACTACTTGCTCTCTCCCCTCAAAATCAAAGTTTGCATGTGAAGCAGGGGTCATGTTATTCTGGAAGTTTCTTAGACATAAATGGGAGGATGTAACAGTTCTCTGGGGACTACCTTTTTTTACTTTAAAAAAATCCCGTTTCTCTAAGTGGAGTTTTCTGAGCCTTTACAAGGTATGCAAGTTACTATTCAAAAGAAACAGGAATGTTTCCTATGGATACAGATAAAAGGTAAAATTAGAGTCCACAAAAGCCCTTGTTTGATAGCAAGGGTATGTAAGGACAGTGAAGTAAGCAAAAGACATGCCTGTAGGAGTGTTTGCCATGAGGTCTCTGCTCCCAGAGAGTCTACAGGATGGCTTCTCCTTGCCCCTGCCCACAAGCTGGTGTAAGGTTCCACCTGTGCCTTGAGCTCACTGAGTGAAGGAAGATGGAGGCAGAGCAAGGGGGATTTATTAAGGAGCAAGGAGGAGCTAAAGGGGCTGCAGCACTGGCATTGCCTGGTGTGCAAGCACACCCTCATGTCCCGAGGCACAGCTTTGACCCTTCTCCACCATCCAGACCAAAAGGAGGGCAAAGAAGGTGTTTCAAATCAGCTGGATAAAGCATCCTCTGAAGATATCCCTGTCTTGGCACGGGCTACAGAGCTTTGGAATCTAATTTTCAGATGAACAAAATTAGGTAAGATGAGTCCAAGTGCTCTTGCATTAAACTTGACACTGGACTGCATGATGTTATCCATGTTCTGAACCTAAGTTAGGCTAACTAAGCTTAGACTAGAAAATTATTCTGTTTGTATTGAGAGTCACTAAGAAAAGGAGATTTCATGTCTTCTGTGGCTAGCTTGCTCCAACTCTTACACAACCTCTGTCACAAGTAAAAACTCAGAGAAACACTCTTTGTTTCTCATTAAATTTGATTAGCTTTAATCTTTTAGTTATTTATTGTCACATACTAAACTGGACTTAGAAAAAACTTTTATTAGGCTAATTCCCACTGAACTAGCTGTAAATAGCCTAGAAATTTGACATCTAAGAATCTGTGCAAAGGGTTTCATTTACAGAATCACAAATCACAGAATGTNTTTTTTTTTCACAAGACTTTGGTTTTGGTCCATACAAAGCTAATTAGATTTCATCAGCAAAATGATGAACATAAAGGCTTGACTGGATCTGAAATATGTTCATGTCCAGATCCCAGAATGGTAGCTAGCTAAGGGAGCTAAACTTTATGTTTTGCTTGGTGAAGAAGATGGTGAAGAAGATGGGGCAGTTTCACTGTAATATTGCTTGCACATGACAGTGGTAAAAATTATCACAGATTGTTCCATCTGAGGATAGTATCTCTGATAGTCTCCATGTGTTAGGAACAGTGAAGTAGTGCCGTTAAGTTCTTAACTGAACAAGGATTAGGCAGTGTGCCAATGTCGAACAGTCTCTTACTGGAATTAGAAAAATTTGGAATAAAATTACCATCATATTTTCCAGCATAGATGTTTTTCCCATGAGTGCAGAGATGCTTACATTTTGGCATTTTCTGTGCAAATTTTCTAAGACCTTTTGAAAAGCTTACATCAGAAGATGTCCATCTCTGTTAGAAGAACAGAGACACTCAAGCTGTCAAGGTTTGGGTTTAAATTTGAACCAGACCCTGCCCTTTTTTCCCACTAGCAGACAACTCACTAAGCAAACCTAATTGAAATACATCCAGTCTAGCCTTTCAAACATATTTGCTAAATATGCCTCCTCTTAAAAGCATTGTATTTGTGTTGAGGAAACTGAAGAAAGGACATGAAAATTTCTTGGGATTGATTGTTAGAATGTACTGACAAATCAGAAATTAATTCACCAAGTATCTGAAAGGATGTCCTTTGATACTAAGCTAGACAGAAATTGCTTTCTCTCAAGCAAGGCCAGATAGTTCCATGCTTTCTTCAGTCATAATGGTTCTAATAGTTGTTGCAGAAGAAACACAGAATGTGACCTTAAGTCCTGACAGATAGATAGAAAAACCTTTCAAGTCATCCTTTTCGTAGCCACTTCCATAGTCCCATACACTATGAGTGACTCAGGACCCCTAAATTATCCACCCGTTGTGGATTTGGAGCCCTGACAGCTAGCTATTGAGCTGGTATTCAGTGTTCTGTAAATACTGTCCCATCTGCTCTTTTGTTTCTCCAGGAAAGCAAGTTAAATGAGGAAGTGTTTTATTTAATTTCACCTTTGAGGAAAAGGGGAAATTAACTTTAAAAAGTGTGAGGAGTTTAAATTAAAGCTCCTGTTGTAAACTGAAGATCCTCAGTTATTCTCTTGCTAGGGTAAGAACTACTGTGGGAATAAATTATTCTTCTCCTACAGCTACAGGGTATACAGGGAGGTTCTTGCATTCCAGGTAGAAAGACTGGGGAATTCTATATCCCTTGAAGAAGGAAGGTGATAACAGCAAACTGATCAATGTACTGCCCAGTATTAAAGATATGACAACCACATAGAATTACAGACACATGGCCAGCTGTGATGTTACAGCTCACAGTTCAATCCCTCCACACACTAAATACAATTCAGAGCAGATAAAGTTAGACATGAAAGAATTTGCAAAGTCCATTTTTCCCATGGTCTGCACTGTCCCTTCTTTTTAGTGGTAAGGCACAGATGGCCACTTTGTATTGCATTGTGTTGCATGTCATATGAGCTTGATACGTGTTACTTTTTCCCTAGATTAATGGAGGATGAATAATGATAATTTTTTAAGCTGGGCACAGTGTATACCATGTACTGTTTTGCTCCAAGAAAAACCTTTTATCGGGAAAGCCATGATAAATCCAGAGCACATCATGGAGACAAGAGATTATTGATTTGGGCCAGTCCAGGAAAGAGGAAATGAAACCAGGAAAGGTGTTTAAAAATAATTTTGGAATTTTCAGGTAAGAGATTTAGGACATGGATTTCAGAGAGAGTGCTAGTGAGAAGAAGAAAAGTAAGCAGCATGCATAAGATCTGAACAGAAACCAATGGGATGTTATCATCAAAGAAAGTGGTAACAAAAAGGATTTGTATTTGGCCCATTTAATTTAATCATTTGTATTCTTAAATATCTGGTCAAATAAAAGATTCAAAGGCCTTTGTGTACAGAAAGGTATTTTTGTGTGCATTACCTCCAGGAATGTTTGGGCCCAGAGCCGGGACCTGATTTTTAGTGCTGCACTCTTCCCTCTTTCCAGCTGTCCCACAGTGCAGGAAATCAGGAAACACTTCACATTTGTACAGTTCTGTGTACAAAATAAAGGGAAGTCAGACCTATGCTTTAAAAAAGTATAGAATAATTTTAAAATGCTTTAAATTAGTAAAATAAATAAACTTTCCCTCAAAGAGTCAAGTAGTCAAAATCAGTAATTTCACCTAATATACAAGAGATACCCCATCAGTCATTGTAAGAACTACATATCAAGGGATGGATTCTTTTTGCACCACAAATGAATACAACCACCTACCTGTAGTAATGAAAATAAAACTCATAATATTCAACCATATCTACTCTGAAGAACTCTTAAAATGTCCAGGTAGTTATCAATCCTTTGAAGCATGTGCTTTTTCCTCTCACAGAAGTAATTTTGTGATTTCAATGCTTTTTTTCTATTTTCTATGCCTGAAATCTTTATTTATGTTCCTCTCTTCTATTTCTCCTGGTTTTCTTGCTGATGTTTACATTATAGCAGCCAGAACATTTGCTGAGATTCATTAGTTACTCTGCTTGAAACTTGTTGTCCATGAAACATTCCTGATGAGTAGTTATTCTGGCTCATACACAGGGCTGAAGACAAAAGCCAAGCAATGTAACTCAAAGCTATATATTTTGTTAAAGTCTGCCAGAAGAATGTCACAGAAAAAAGTTAAAAGCTGACTGAAGTCACTAAAAGGAATCAGCACAGTCTCATGGGGTAACCACAGAAATGATGCAGTTGTTTGGAGTGTAGAAAGCAAGAAAGATCTCACAGAAAAATGATTAAAAGTGTTTGTAAAAAAAATGCATCACTCTACAGAGAGAAATGGGCTTTACCAGAAAAATTCTTCCTCCTTCAGGAGGAAGGCTGAATTTTTAATTGATTTATATTTCTATAACAAGGCAGAGAATCCTTCCCTCACAGATGCTTTACTGAGACTCATGATAGAAGGTCTCGTGACCTCAAAACCAAAGCTAAGTTTTCACAAGTATATTCCCTTGGGAGAATGAGAATGGTTGCACTACCAAAACCCATGCATCAGAAAATGAGATGATGATGCATGTAACAGTTCTGAGAACATCCTTAAGGAATCCTGTATCTTTGCAAACAGCATTCTCCACAAGGGAAGTAAAAGTTGTACATTTAATCACTGTTTTCTAAATCTTCCTGAAAATGAAACTGTAAGACCTGAAATTTGGAACTGTGAACCTTTTTTTTGACATCGATGTTTCAAAGCATCTTATTTGCCTTTTCATATTTAAACATCCTCCAAAAAGATTTATTTATCTTACAGGAAGGAGGAGAGCTGTCTTCCCTAATCCTAGTGGCCAAAAACACAGATTAACAAAATAAATCATTAGTATGCAAAAAAGTATACATTTTGCTGCCATTTTAGGACCTGAACACATTTTTCTAGTTTTCTTAGTAATGCATTTAGCCTACAGTGTTTTTCAGACACTGTAACATTAGAACTAATGGAAGAGAAACCAAATGTTTATTTAATAAACAGTATAAAAAGAATAAGAGGTTCTCAGAACATTTTTCCACTCTGTGAAAATGCTTTGATAAAAATCAAACTAACCTAAAATTTCTGACAAAAAGTCTACAAATTTTAACATGGAATTACATTTGGCCAACCAACCATTTTGCAGAGCAACATTCACTTTCTATGTTTACCTTCAATATGTCAGAACCAATTTTCTTTTTTTCTGGATCTGTGGTATACAATGCTGAAGGCACACAGAACTGGGACACCTTTCTAAATGAACAAATGCCCATACAATAGTCCTGCTATATATGCAGTGGTAAGGTCTTTACCCACTCCGATCCTCATTTGTGCATCTCAAAAGCATTTTGCACAGCTTATCACAGTGCCAATTTTATATTACTAAGTACTCAGCTAAAATCTATCTACAACAAGCAGCAGAAAAATCCTTTCTTCATATTTTAAGATGCAGACACAGTACATACTTAAGAACTCTGTTAACCACTTTCAGTTGCTGCAGTAATTTCTGTGTTGGTGGCATACGAGCCTAATCACTGAGAAAGATAACTGGTAATTCAGGTATTACTCAAGAATGAATTAAGTGTTCTGTGGTATTGACTGGTACATCTTCAAAAGCCTAGGCATTTTTCCTTCAGCCCCAGTGGAATCGGATTCCTCCCAGGGTATTTGGTTGATGAAAGAATTACATAGGAATCAACAGTGATTATTGTTTAAAATGGGCTAATCTGTGATTTTTTTTCTTGATAATATTATGGTATTCATTACTTTCAGATTCTATCTTCTTCCTGTTACAAAATTTGCCAAATTAACTTTCAGAAGCAACATAATTATTCCATTACTCTAGAACAGTTAGAACTCTGAGGTTCTTTTCCTTCCCACCAAATTCTAGTGATGTCAAGGAATTCCAATAGGAGCTTGCAGTAAACAGACAATAAAAGAATGGACAGCATGAAAAAAACTGCCCGAGGTTCATAAAAGTAGATGAAAAGCACTGACTGCATGAATCCCACAGCTGACCTCAAGCTCACTGAGTTTGAACATAGACTCTGTGCAAGGGGAGCTGACACCTGCAATGCTAAAATATGCTAAAGATGGACACTGAACACAGGAATGGAAAAACATCAACCTTCTGAAAATACAACAAGTCCAAATACATGGGTAGGAGAATGACTAATCAGAACTACTTTCCTGGGAGGGAGATCTTTGCTCTTGCGCCAGCATTGTCTGGAAAGTGAAAAATGCAGTGACTGTCCCATTTGCTTTGCTTGGAGTACTGTAAAGGAAAAGAGTCTTGCCTTTCCATGTGTATATAAGTAGCTACTGGAGGCAACAAATAGAAGTATCTGTATGCCAGAACTGTTAAGTTGCATGAAAATCTTAATTTTATGTGTGAACTTATGAAAAGAGCCACAATGCTATGAGACAAATTAACAAGAGTCAAGTTAAGAAGTCAACCATTCAGATGTCAGAATCTGAAATTTACTTCATGGGAGAGGGGCCCATTCTCCAAATCTGTGATGAAATTCCCTGTGATGACTGTACCATTGCATCACCACAGAGGTTTGTCTGCAAAGCCTTGCTGTCTGAGAGTAACACAGGTATAACCAGATGCAGTTCCTCTCTCTGATATAATTAAACCTGACAATCTTTCTGCCTTCCACGTTTGCTCAGGTGTAAATGCATCTCTGGCTGCAGGCAGCCTGGGATTTGGCATGAATGATCTTTAATGAAAAAATCTGTCAAACAGAATTGCTAAGCTGTGGCATGGAGAGATGTAATAAGCAGTATTTTATCTGGAGAGGTTCAAAGTCACTTAGAAAAATATTTAAAAGTCTGTAAATAATTTGCAGTCAAGCCAACAGTCACTCTGATATCCTACATACATTGTCTTAATGAATAATTTTTAGATAGCTCACCAGGATTCTTGCAGAGTTTTTCCAGTGGGGTTCAGCCACTGTGACATCCCTTCTCTGGATGTAATGAGAAGTTGTGGAATTATATAAAAAAGCAGCAAGTTCAGGAGTGTCTTGTGGAATAGCAAACTGTAAGAAAAAAAAAAAGAGTGAATGGTAATGGCATACACATACAATGATTCTGTCAGATCTGTCCCACTCTCGAGAGGTCTTGAATTTTGGATTAACACTGTTTTTTCAATTTAACAGCACAGCCATGAGAATATACTGTCTTCAGCTAGTACCATGATGAGTAAAAGCACAGAAAGATATTGCCCAGTTATAGGAACAGAAGTAGGTAACATTTTTTTTTCACTTTTTACTGGTGTCAATTTCATTGCTGTACTCAATTTTCTTAGACTCTTGGGGACAGATTTTGATCTCTGTGACAGGATAAATTCGAAGTTGCTGCGTGGAAATCTGGTCATCAGTTCAGAGCACAATCTGCCTATTGAAATATGATCTTACCAGCTTTAGAATAGAAAGGTAAAAAAAAAAAAGAAAATCTGAATTCAAGCAACACAACTTTTGATCATTATTTCTTACAGATTTATTTTGGTGAAAACTCAGCTTTGTGTCATACAACAGTTTGTTCATTTACAATTTCATATTAAAATGCATTCTCTCTTCAGTTTTATCTTCACAGATTTTTATTCTCTGATTAAACCCTATTTTTACTGTGGACTGTTTGCTTCTAATTTCTACACAGAGCATTTATAGCTGCTTTCCAGCAGCTTCTCAGAACGCCTGAGAACCCAATTTTTATGGAGGGAAAGATAAATTCTAATTCATGACAATCAAGTCATGTAAAATCACAATAAAATACAAGTGGAAGTTTTTGCAATAAGATCTCAACAGGAACTCACCTAAACATAGGCAAGACTATTCTTTAAGCGCCTCAGATTATAAAGAACTACATTCGATCCATCTTACCAGTCCCTTCAACCTCTAAACACAAAATATCTTAAATAAATTCCTAAAGAAAATAGTTGTTATTGTAAGAAATGTTGTAGCACTAGAAGGAACAGAATAGCGATGAAGACACAAAACCTTCCATACACTGATTCTGTGTAGTATTAGATTTGGAAAATTTCTACCATTCATCTCTTTAAAACTATGAGGCTAAAGAAGGAAACGTTTTGACATTGTCTCAGATCTTCAGTTGAAAGCACCCTACAAAGTGAAAAATACTGTAATTTATTGACTGTTGAAAAGTCCCTAAGCAAAAACAAGAAATGTTTTTTTTCCCTGTTGCTTAATTAGGTTGACACTCTTTTTACAACAAGGGAACAGTTAAATAGCTATTAAATCTCTCTCTCTCCATGCGATATGTGAGAATTCTCTTTCCAGGATTCTTTCACCAGCACATATAGGCTTCTTTAATGATGGCAAATTAAAAGAACAATATAAAGACATGACTTTGATGAAGCCCTCAGTTTATGTTCACAACAAATATATAGGTAGATCCATTTGAATGTGAGATGATTTTTATATTTACTTTTTTTTTTTTTTCATAGATCCTAAAGTATCACATCATCAACAGTGAATTACTACAGCAATGGTTCAAAATCTGCTTGAGGGTAGGAAGGCTCTACAGAGAGACCTGGACAGGTTGGATCAATGAGCTGAGGTCAGCTGTATGAGGTTTAATATGGCCAAATGCTGGGTCCTGAGCACTTGGCACTCGTGAGACTTCACCTTGAGTACTGTGTACAGTTTTGGGCACCACAGTACAAGAGACATTGAGGTGGGTACAGAGGAAGGCAACAAAGCTGGTGAGGGGACTGGAGAACACGTCTTATGAAGAGAGGCTGAGGGAGCTGGGATTCTTTAGTCTGAAGATGAGACTGAGAGGAGACCTTATTGCTCTCTACAGCTACATGAAATTAAGTTGCAGTGAGGCTGGTGTTGGCCTTTTCTCCCCAGTAATTAATGGCAGGACAAGAGGAAATGGCCACAAGTTGCGCCAGGGGAAGTTCAGATTAGATATTAGGAAGAATTTCTTTACTGAAAGAGTAGTTAAGCATTGGAACAGGCTGCCTAGGGAAGAGGTGGAGTCACCATCCCTGGAGGTGTTCAAAAACCGTGTAGATGAGGCACTTCAGGACATGGTTTAGTGGTCACAGAGGTATTGGGTAGAAGGGACTTGATGATCTTGGAGGTCTTTTCCAACCTTAACAATTCTGTGATTCTATGAGACAAGCCCTCCTTGACTAAGAGAAAACATATATGTCTCTTGCAACAATTTAGAAGCAATATTTTTCCAGTGGCCTAGATGTTGAGGTTATAGATATTATTTTATCCTCGATTCAGTAGTATGAGCATGGAATTGTACAACTCTGTAGATATTTCACATGCCACATATTCAGCACACCATACCTTATTTTAGATTCTCTCTCCTTTTACTACAACAGACTGTCTCAATCTCCCCACCTGGGAAAACTGTACTGCTTTCTTCTCCTTGAGCAGATTTCCACATCTCTCCAGCTCTTCACTTCTCATTTCAAAACCTGGTTTATCCTTCCTCTTTTTCTAGCCAAGCAATATCCTCTGCTGCAGTGTGTAACACCATCAGAAATGTGATGGAGTCCTCTGGAAGAGGACTTTGTGTAAAAGCTGTTACACAAGAGGTGTCAGTGACCATTAAAGAGCAAGGCATTAGACAGTATTGTCTTCAGGCCAGTACTTACACACAGTAATAACAGCTCTGCAGCATGAGGAGACACTGCCTCTGGAAGAGGTTAGTGGATGCACCTTACCCATGTGGTAGATTTTAGCTGCTATTTTGATGCTCCTCCAACAGATGCCTCATTCAGGGTACTACAATGCTCAGATATCGAGAATGTGCCATGTGAGTCACCCTGTATCATTTGACATTGTCTGAGATCTTCAGTCTGAGATCTTCAGTGGAAACCACTGCCTATACTTCTGGTATTTATAGTCACAGGCTCCATAAAACTACTTTTTGCCATCAATCTGTGAAAAATAAAACCCCAACTCATCAGGAATACTTTTTGCCTCTGGACAAAAATCCATCTGCCTGGGCCCTCTTCTCATCAATACTACCTTCAAGGAAGGAAAAGTAAGAAGAACAGGGCATGCATACACAATGCTTTCTCCTAACAACTTATAGCTTCCAAATATTTTAAGCTCAGGAACTTCCCAATCTGCATGAAGTTTTTGTTCATTTATTGATCCACACTGGACTTCTCTTTTGTGTATTTGTCCAGTTTCCTCTTTAAATCATGTAAACTTTTAACCCTGACTATTTCCTTTGGCAACAAGTTCCAGACATTTGATACCTGTCACCATGAGCCACTGCTTCCTCTTGCTTGTTTTCAGTCTGGCTCTACAGGCTTCATCTGATGCTCCGATTCCTGTGCAGTGAACACACTGCATTCCTGCACAGGAGTAGGCAGGGAGCAGTTAATCCTCACCCACGCTCTTCCCGCCACTTCTGACCTTGCAGATCACACTTGTGCAGTCACTTCCTTTCTAGGCCGTTCTAGTGTAATGAATTCTTCTGCAAAGAGGTTCTTTCTTCCAAAACTTTGATCAGTCCTTTTAACACCTCTTAGCACCTTTTGCAAGACACCTAACTTTATTATCCTTTCACATCCATCACAGCTTTCAGAGAAAGGGAAAATACAGAAAAGGTAAAGTCCCTAAGTAAAATTCTTCCCATGTATGCACAGGTTTGGTTTATCTTTGTGGAAGAATCAACAAAGCAGAAAGGAAGCCTTTCTAGAAGACAGCAGTGGGGAGGAATATATGGCTTTGACTGAATCTGAACAGTCTAAGTCCTTTCAAAGGGAAAATGCCCAAGCACTGCAAGAGAGCTAGGTTCTGAAATCCAGAGGAGCCAGGCATGTAATGCCCTTTGCCTTATTTGGGAATTTGAGCCAGGCATCCTGCTGTTTATACAAAACCTGAAGGAAGCTGTCTCTCTATCTTCTTCCCATCTGAAGCATTTGCTTTGGTTTAAGATGACAACACAACATTACAGATTTGAAACCTGGTTTGTGTATACGTGCTGTTCAGAGCTTTGAAAAATTGAAATAAGTAAAGGATGTTTAAATTCTTGCAGTTAATGACTGTGCATGTAAAGCCATATTCTCTGAAGACAGGTGAACCATTATCTCATTATTACAGTATAATTACATTATTACAGCCTCAAAAGCATGTAGACTTGTTTATGTAATGGATGGAATCATTACCAAGAAGAAGAAGGAAGACTAAAGTAAAAAAAAAATAAAAAACCCATAATCATTAAAAAATGCATTGCTCAAAAATGTCATTAAGAACTGTGGCACTACTCTACCCAAGAAGTTTGCCCTCCTGATAGCAATGCTCCCATCACAGCATATTAACAAACTTAAACCAGAAGACAGTGGAAGGGGCCTGCTGAATTCCTCTTCATGTCCTTGCAACCTGATCTGACTGGTGGATTTGAGATGCTAGTCTTGCAAATTAAAATGCAACAGCTCAGCTTCTTGATCCTCACAACTTTTGAAAAATAGGTGAAAATGGGATGGAACAGATTAATAGAAAAAACTATCTGTTTCCAAACTTTCTGTGTTTTGGGTACAAATGAAAACATTTTCTGTCTTTAATTCCCTATCACTCATTTCCTTTTTTTTTTCCTGTAGAGAAACTAAATAAAAGGATGGAATCCTAACCTCTTTCTGGCTTCCTGAGTGAAACAGAAAATTCTAACCATAATGTATTTGGTAGACATCAGTTTTTCGCTATTCTTCTAAGTATATACTGCAGTTCTGTCTCTCTAAGCTAAAGACTTGTCCTGTGGTTGTGAGCAGTTCCCTACACCAGAAAACTGTCTCCACTTTCATCCACTATACAAAACTCAAACCCCTCCTGGTATGCAAAAGGCATATAGCACTTCTAGCATTTGGAATGCAGCTTTCCCCACAAGATGTTCAACAGGCCCCTAGTTAAACTCCTTAAGTGCTGTTTACTCCAGAAGTGTCTGGAATCAGTTATGCTTAGTAAATTGGATACCTTGTTTCTGATGGGATAATATGTAGAGCTATGTTCCGCTAAATCTTCTGAGTTTGAGCCAGACCAAGATCTTTTAGGGGGATCTGCCATCACAAACATAGATCTTAAAAGAGGCTTTACAGACACTGGCATATCAACACTTCACTGAGGAGGCCACTACCAGGCTTCCCTTGTTAGTGTTTCCTCCAACTTTTTACATCTACAGAAGAAGCATGTCTATGGAAGGGGAAGTAATTTTAAGAGCAAGCAATACCCAGGAGTAACACTTATGAAAAAAATGCAGGAGAGTTTTTTTTTTTCCTTTCTGCTGGTATGATTGAAATTATTACAGAATCATTTCCAAATAGCAAAACCAAAAACCTGTCAGGCTGCTGACAAAGTTGTAACCTCTCTGAGCTACTATTGATCAAACCATAAAATAACTAGGCTTCTTACCCTGGGAAAAGATCTCAGGGTAATTGTGAAAAATTCCCCAAGAGCTCCATGCCATTGTGAAGTGTATGCAGAAAAATATCAAGCAAAATACAGACATGGATGGAAATAAAAGGGGCAGACTTACCTTTATTTGCATTGTATTAATAGGAGAGCTTGTCTGACAGTGCAATGGTCCATGTGTCTGAATATGAAGAATATAAAGAAGAAATTCTTCTCTACTGGATACAGGCCAACCAACGTGGAGAACTGTGCTGTTGATGGCACTTGGTCCTATATTGTGCAGCTGTCAAACAAATAACATCAGTACTTTCTGTGGCAGGAAGTAACAAAACACACAAAAAACACCAGTTGGACATTTTCAAGTTCTTAGTGTCCACAGCCTTGAAGAACGTTGGAAAAGATGTATAGATTATTAATATCATTTTATTGATGGATAATCTGTGGTAAGCAGGGGAAAAAGACCTCTCCATGTTAGTTACAAAGCCAGTGTCAATTCTGAGAGAACACATTTTGTCTGAGTCTGCATTCAAGAAATCTATCACTTTCCTTTTTTTTTTTTCTGCATATGAAAGAGCTGAAATTACCTGAAAAAGTATTAAAATAGTGTGGCCAGTATTAGAAATAGTGTGGCCAGCAGGACTAGGGAAGTGATTGTCCCTCTGTACTCAGGACGGGTGAGGCCGCACCTCGAATAATGGGTTCAGGTTTGGGCCCCTCACTACAAGAAAGACATTATGATGCTGGAGTGTGTCCAAAGAAGGTCAACAAAGCTGGTGAAGGGTCTGGCGAACAAGTCTTGTGAGGAGGAACTGACAGAACTGGGGTTGTTTAGCTTGGAGGAAAGGAGGCTCAGGGGATACTATCCCTCTACAACTGCCTCAAAGAGGTTGTAGTGATGTGGGGGTTGGAATCTCCTCCCAAGTAAAAAGTGATAGGACAATAGGAAATGGCCTCAAGTTGCATCAGGGGAGGTTTGGATTGGACATTAGGAGAAATTTCTTCACAGAAAGGGTTGTAAAACACTGGGACAGGCTGCCCAGGGAAGTGATGGAATCACCATCCCTGGAGGTATTTAAAAGGTGCATAAGTGTGGTGTTGAGGGACATGCTTTAGTAGTGACTTGTCAGTGTTGTGTTAACAGTTGGACTTGATCTGAAAGGTCTCTTCCAACCAAATTGATTCTATGATTCGATGAGTCTCAAAACCCAAACTAAAGCACACTAAGAAAATACACTATAGAAACACATACAATGAACCTTAATAGAACATACTTGAAAACAGTAGCTGAAACTATAGGACCCAAGAGAGTCACATTTCAGGGTGCAAGAATAGCAAAGCCTAAAGTAGCTTTTCTGGGTAAAAACTCTACTTTTGACACTTCTCAGTTCAAATTTATTCCAAAGCAAAAAAGTAACTAGTTTTCCTAAAGTAACATCTGAGGACATTGCTCTTTTCTGGGAAAATAATAGATTTCTAAAAATAGAAATAATACAAATTTAAAAATTTGGGCTATTAAAAGAGGGGTTTTTATATCAGTTTACAATTTGAAAATATCTGATGACCACAGTCTTACATCTTCAGTAAAGGTTTTCTGGGTGGGTATTTGGGTGTTTTTATGCTTTGCTAATAGCAATAAAATATAAAAGCTATTTTTTAATCACTGTATACTATTTAAAAACATTTGAAGTCAGATATATAGTTCCACAAACAGCCTAAATGCTTGAGAGAGGAAGATAAGTTAGAGATTTTTCAGTTCATCAAATTCATCAGGATCTCAACAGGAGCAGCATGAGGTCCTGTGACAACATATATACTTTTTACCTCATAGATGTGTTCTACTAAAGGACCAACTTCTTCTTCTTTTGTAGGTTCATCTTTGGGTTCCCAGTTGTGCAGCGGCAGAATAATTGTTGGAGGGTGAGACACTCTGCAAGATATAAAATGTATTGAAACAGTAACTGTTACCAGTGATCAGCTGCAGTACTTTTAGAAAAAGATTAAGACCAGTATAGAAACCTGAGCTCTTAAGGGCATTTCATTTGGGCAAACTCATTAGAAATGGGTAAGGTGAACAACACAAAGATTCCATAAAGTACTACCCATTCCTTACAGTCTACAGTCTAGTTTCATGATAGATGGTCCTTCCCAGACAAGGGAGTGATTTTTTCTCTGTTTGGAGAAAGGAATGTAGTCTGTTGGGCTTTACATCATTCTCACTGATGAGCTATCTGAATACACTACCACAAAACTAAAGTAATGATATGTAAATAAATGTATTCTCTCACTTTCATTTAAAGCCTGCAGATGTTTTATGTTATGCAGCTTCCTGCTCTGCAATATGTGAGACCCCACCTGGAGTACTGCATCCAGCTCTGGAAACCTCAGCACAGGAAGGACATGAACCTGTTGGAACAGGTCCAGAGGAGGGCCACAAAAATGATCAGAGGGCTGGAGCACCTCTCCTGTGAAGAAAGGCTGAGAGTGTTGGGGTTGTTCAGCCTGGAGAAGAGAAGGCTCCGAGGAGACCTTTCAGTACTTAAAGGGGACTATAAGAAAGATGGGGACAGTCTTTTTAGCAGGGCCTGCTGCAGCAGGACAAGGGGTGATGGTTTTAAACTAAAAGACAGTAGATTTAGGCTAGATACAAGAAGACATCTTTTGTGATGAGTGTGGTAGAACACTGGCATGGATTGCCCAGAGAGATGGTAGATGCCAAACATCAGAAACCAAGCCTGAGGTTTCAAAAGCCAGTATTTTCTATCACACTCGCTGGGCAGTGGGCTTTTTTATCCACAGAATTACAATGTGCAGAGTGTAAATGCATACACTCAATTTAAATGATTGTTTACAATCATTTAAAAATAAATAAGAAAATTTATTTTACAGATTTTACACATATTTCGAGGACTTGAACATGGAAGTAGTAAAATATAACAGAAATAATCTATTTTATTTTGTATTTAATTGAGATTATTTTAAACTTTTGAAAGACTTATTAGATGATGACTCTTCCTAGAGTTTTAGGTGACAGTGATCAATCAAACAAGAGCACTGAAAAATTATATAAAGGAAGTATGTTTTACAGAAAATGCTTATGTGTGTTATATAATAAGCATTCTGCCAGCTGCAAATCCTCCCAGTCCAAATGACTTCCTTCCTGAATCCCTCATTCCTCTAGTGTTCTTTCAGCAGTAGGTAATAATAACTATAAAACATTTTTATAGAAAAAAAGTGTAAGCAGAATAATCAAATCTTGGTTATCAAAGCAACTGCTCATTGAATGAACTATATCAGGAGTTACCTTAAATTTGTTTTGGATAGGATAGTGAAGAAGATTTCTCCCTTTCTCATAGAGGCAGTATTTGCATGGGTCCACAGTGCAAGAATGTATGCATGTATGCATAAGCACAATTTGAGAACTATTTACTTTTCATCAGAAAAACGTACTGTGAGTCCAGTCTCACATCATGCTACTCTGTGTAGAGCAGGAGTTCAGCCTGATTCTTAGAGGAGAAAACACAATCTCTGTCATCTGCAAAATGACTGGACTCTCTGCTAGCACTAGGTAGTCAAAATATTGTCTTGAAGTGATAACAATAAAAGTATTTTTATAAATCCATAGAAGCCTAAATAAATGCCTTTTTTTCTTTTTTGTTCATACATAAGGCAGCGCCTCGAGGTGCATCATATAAGAGACATCTACCCTCTTGTACCAGCCAGGCCTCATGCTCTGACTGGGTGAGTAAAGCTGGGATTTGTCCTGTTCTCCTCTTGCAGAGCTGAGAGTGGTTAAGGTCCAGAGCTGTAGTTTGAGAAGAGGACATGTAGGAAATCTGAGATCTCAGACAAAAAGCATTTTGGGCAATTACTTGCTTTAAAAGAACATCCTACTGACTTCCTTCAGGATGCCAGGATAGGAATCGAGTTCCAAGATTTTACAGGGTAGTCTGAGATTCTTATCATCACCTAATTGCATCTTTGATCATATCCTGTGCTTTTTTAGTTTCAGTATCCCATTTGTCAGTGGACAGGCACCTGCTTCAGAGAGAAATGTAAGAATCCTACAGTCATAGCTGGCTGACCTTTTGTCATAGCTCATTCCTTATTCATCCTTTCTCCAAAGGCCTCCCTCTGCTCTCTATTAGTGTATGCCTTGCCATAATGTGTGTCATCATTCCAGTCATGAAAGCAGCAGGTTCTGCCTTATTCAGAGTAAAGTGCTGAAGTGGCACCTACACATATGAACAGGCATTTTGTACTAGTAACATCCATATGCAGTTTGAATGCCCAAATCTGAAGCTGACTCTGACTGTTGTTACTACAATCTGGGATTCTACAGTGTGCTGCATTTGCGCAGACACTCAGTAAATTTAGTGGAGTCCATGTGGGCAGTCCTGCTCTACATGACCTGGTTAAGTCCTTAGTAGCTCCTTTCTGCAAGAATCCTTGGGAATCCAAAGTGGATAAGGCATTTGGAATTACTGCATGTCAAATTATAAAGGTTTGATACCACAAATAGTTATCACTATTAATTGGAATGATTGAACACTTACCCTCTGATCTGTACTTCAGCTGTAGCACTGATGTTGATATGGAGGTTAACTAAATTGCTAGTAGGATTAATCTTGTTAGAACTGGAAAAGATACATATAAGGGTTAAAAATGGTCACATAGCAGAACTCTAGTCTTACAGGTACAGCACTGAATACCACACAGCCTAAAACTATGAAGTGATGCCATTGGGCATATTACAGAATGGGCTTACTGTAACTGCTCTTCAGTCTTGTAGGACACTGGGATGTAAGTTTGATATTATTTGAGCTCATCACATCTTTAATAATGCAATCAACTCAAATTTCCTTTAAAGAACCCTATTTGTGAATATGATATAAATTTATTTAGCTCAGAATATCATGTAAATTCCCCTGTTCAACTTGGCTATCTGTATGGATAGCAATATCTTAATAGAATGCAAGGGTATTTCATGCATTGGAGGAAGGCAGTGTTAATGAACAATGTAGGCTTTGTTACAACAAAGTTTGTTTTTATGACTCTCCAAACTTGTGACTTCTGCATGACAGTCTTTGGAGAAAGAGAACCAAAATAAACTGTTTCTTTACCTTTCTTATTTTCTCCCCTTCCCTATCCCAAGTGTTTACACTCTTAATCCTACTTATCAGTGAAAACAGTTCTCTATGCTTAAAGCCCAGTTCTCTCACTCATTGTCTGCTCATACAGCAGATCCTTAGTAATAAGGGTAGTTTTTCTTACTCTAAAAGGCCATTCCTGTGGCTGCAGCCCATTCATGTAAAGAAAGGTTTGCAGGTTCAGATTCATAGGGATAGTGAAAATAATTACAGACTCAGAATTCAGTTAATTGTGGGATTAATGATACTAAGTTTGGAGGTTTTCTTTTCCAACAAGTGTGGAAGTACTTCCTTGCTTTACTGAGACTAAGTTTCTACTGCTGTCACAGTTTATTGTTATCACATCTGGGTAGCATCAGGCAAATGGAAACATTCAGAGGCCAGCATTCCCAGTGACTGACTCCTGAGGAGTAAAGGACAATACTGCTTTGATCCAGGCTTTCTGGTTACAGATTGTTAAAATTAGAAGCAGCTCTAATTTGTTTGTAAACTAATGCAGATTCCCCTCAAACATAATTTGAACTTCTGATGTAATTCTCTATAGCCATTGTTTTGAGTACAAAAGTACAAAAATGGCTTAAACTATAAAAATGTCTATGCTACTAATTTGTTAGAATAAGCTGCTCTCCAGTAACTATTGTGGTACTACTTTCCATTGAGTGAAAAATGCAGATCTTGATCACATAGATTTAATATCCAAATCTTGTTTGTGCTTTCTGGTATTTTGTAGAGAAGAAAATAGTTTAAATAAAAGTGACAGGACATCTCCCTCTCTAAGGGGTATATAATTGCCTAGCAAAATCCACATCAGAAAAGGAATCAGATTTCAAGACACTACCCAGTCTCTTGCTTGTTTCCGAAAAGTAATGAACTTCAGTCTTGCAAATCAAAATATTTATTTTCCACTTGATGCTTTGGAGTAAATTAAAGGTTTTTCTTTTGAATAACTCAGACCAGGACACAGATTTGGACATGTTCTCCATTTCCCTTTCCTTCCATTTAGGTAATTTCCTCTTTCTGTCTTGTGGATTTTTGATTCCCTTTTCTTTTAAGATTGTTTTACCTGTTCACTGAGGACACAGAAATGCACAAACTGTAGTGCTGCTTGAAAATGAATGCACAAAGCAGAGAGTTTTAACTTCAGGGTACATTTCCTATGCAAGCAGTTTTACTGTTTTTTTTGTTTGTTTGGTTAGTTGTTTTTTTTTTAAGTACCTAGGTGGTCATTAGCATTTCGCTAAGTTTATGGAAATTGTCATTTTTGGTAGCCCAACAGATTTCCTCCCTTTACGTTTTAGTGAGTCAAGGAGGAAGCATGAGATGTTGCTATTTCCTGAAGTTCAGACTTACCCCTCAGTAAAGCATTGTCACTTTTTTCTATTAACCTACCCTCACCTCATTACCTAGGAAGATCTAACCTAGAAAGCTCTGACCCTCCCCCAATTTCAAGCATGAAAAGGGCAGTGACAAAACCTCTAATACCCATTTAAAACTGTGTTGCTTGCACTAATGACCTGACAGTGAACAGGGGTATGGACAGGGGACCTACCAGCTAGATGTTACATCTTGTATCTCTCTCTGGAGGAGCCCATGCTCAGGTCTGCATGATTTCCAGCTCACCAGCCAGAATCCTGGATCCTGGGAGAGAACTGAAACATGACCAGGCACCTCTGTCTTCTGTGGCATTGCTGTGCCCTTCCTGAGTTTCTGCATGTCCTTTCCTTCAAGGGTTACATTATGGAAACACGACATGCATTTTAAATGTCTCAATTATTTACCATAGTGAACATGATCAAGGCTCTCATTAAAGGCCAGACATTAGCAATTAAGTCTCTGTGTGTGGGACAGGGAGGGCCCCATCAGGATGAGGACAGATGGAGCAGAAGCCCTGTGACCTACTGAAAAAGTTACAGGTTTGTTTTTGCTGCCATCTATCCTAACCCAGCCAGTATTGTGGGCTTTTTGTCCCTGTGGAGAAAGTACTGCTCACCATAAACCAGAAGATTCTCCAGCAGCCCCACAAATTGTGGAAAAAAATAATGGGAAAAGGACAAAGGACCACCTGCATCAAACTGAGTTTTCTCTCTTCATGCCAGTAAATCTGTTGAGCAGATTTTAACTGCTTTTCTTCTATTTTCTAAAGTGTCATGAAGAAGTGGCACATCTATGATTGGTTTTTAGTTTTTTGTTGTTGTTGTTTTTTCACCCAGAGGATATGTTTTTAAATAAAAAATTGTCACAAAGTGATCACTGTTCATTAATTCTGAAGTGGAAAACAAATTGCAAGTTTGGCAAATCTGTAGAAGATCCTTGGATCACCGACCAAAATCAGTTAACCTGAATTTTAACAAAGTAAAATCCTCAGAATAACTTTAATACTGATTTTGCTAAAAGCTAACAAGGTTCCAACTCCACAAATCATCCTGAAGAAAGCTACCATAGGAAAACCCATGACGTAACTACTGACACTGAAGATACACTAAACTTCAGATATCAATAGGAATTCAGAATTTAAATAACCATACTGTTGGTAAAACATCTAACCTTTTTATTTGCAGCTCAAAATTGATGCTGAAATCTGCATTTTCAAAATGCTGAACAGAAAATCGAATGCCTGTAGAGAACTGAGAAAGAAACAAAACAATGGATTAGTAAAAATGGTTGATGTCTCCATAACAAGAAAGCAGTATGGTTCAACATTGCATTTCACAGACTTGTATGGAATATTGTTACTTTTTAAAATTACTATGAAATAACTATAAAATTACTATGAAATATTAAATGATATCTATTTGTTTTTTGGAAAAAATACCATCCTGTCTGTGTATGTCACCAGATGGAAAACTTGGCTAGACAGAGGAAAGATCAAGAGGAACAGAGAAGCATACTCCCAAGACCACAGTGGTGGGCCCTTCTTCATCCAGACAGTCTTTGCTTCCCTTTGCCAAGCCAAAAGAAAATAATAGCTGTCTGGCACCTCTCACCCCTGCCTCCATCCATGCATGCCTTTGCCCAGGGCTTCCTGCTCCTCCCATTGTCTCTGTAACCGGGAGGTTATATACGAGCTGAGTGCTTTAGGTGTTGCAGGGCTGCTCATCACCTGTTTTCTTTCTACCAGCTAAATTAGTAGCAGCTTGATGTTCTGTTTGATTTGGTTTGAGATTTTTCATTGTAGTTCTACCAAGAGAACTACAACTTTGAATTTATATTTGCAGTTCAGTTTGCCACAATTTGCAGTGTGTGACCACAGAAGATAGAGGGTAAAATATACAGTTCCCAAAACTGAGGGGGATAAGGATTTCCACTGGTGCTCTCTCGTGTTTCTGCAGAGCTTGCTTCCTCCCTCTGTTATTTTCCATTTGCTTTTCAAGAAGGGCATGGATTAGAGCAGAACAAGTTAATTCAGAAGATACAACAGAATTGCAGGGGTAGCTAAAGAAGGAATATACAATAGCATACGGTGGGGGCTCTGTAACCTGCTTGCTGGATATGTTTACAGCCCCACTAGGTAAGTGTCAGGGGAGCAGGGGAAGGTGCCATCTCCCCTCCATGTTAAATTGGTAAAATTGTAGTGTTGTGTTTAAATTAATGGTTTTAATTGCCTCATTTCAACTGCACATTTTTTAAATCTGGTAATTCTTGAAATGTGAAACTTGCATTGAGACTGACAGCAAAGCCTACAGCCTGTAATCTTGTACAGCTTCTCACTCCCCCCACCTCTTCTACTGCCTGATGGTAGAATTTCCTGCCAGAGACCTTGCACGCTGTGCTTTCATTTTTTTAAAAAAGGATGGTTACATACAGTCTTATCCTCCATGTGGAGGAACAGTCTTCCTGAGAAAATCATCAAAAGGCACTAGGAAATGAGGACATCATTCCTTCATCTCTGCCAACATCTGATTATGTTACAGGGGTTGGGGAGGTGGGATGGTGGGGGTGGCAGGAACAAGAAAAAGAGCTGTCTGCTTGGCACACTTCCCTTAACATACTTGGGGCAGCACTGTCAGCGCCAGGACACAACAATGTAGAGTTTTAAGTTTGGGACCTAGATAGAAAATGACTGCAGGGAAGGCATTTTCCTCTGTGGGTGTCATTTCAGATGCTTAACTAATTCCTTTTTCCCAAGAATTTATTTTTTAAAATTTTCATTCAGTTCTCCTTTCCTCACTTGCAGCAGTGCACCACTGAACGGTAATCCATTTCCAGAATGAGACTTGGCTAACATGTTTCCAATGCTTCCTTCAGCTGTCCCATGCTGAAAGGAATATTGTCATCATAAAAGAAGTGGCAAGTTTAAATCTTTGAATTCCAATAATTTCAATGTCATAGTTGTAGCTAATCTCTCTTTTTGTAAGTAAAATCCTTAAAATTAAAAGATAATGCTCATTAAATTAAACAGAAGCTGAACAGCTGACTTGCAATAGACCTGTAATCTATTTTTAAGACCACTTTTTGAAGATGATTTTAACTACTGCGTTGATATTTCATTCACCTTTAAAAATATGACTTTTTAATCTCAGAGACAAAAATTTCAACTATGTAATCTAACATTTCTCTTACTGTTTTTACTAATCAATCTATATAAATTTGTTTCCAATTATAGCAGAAAAAAAGATTTAATGAACCAAAGATAACAATTTCCTCAGACAGATCAGACGTGAACTGCAGTTCTGATGATCTATTGTACCCCTGAGGCTAAATCCCTTATTTAATATTGAACCACACTCCTACTATATGAGTCTAATAAACTGCAGATGCAGCCTTTGTATGGTCATATGACTTTATTGATGTCAAGTAGTACTTGACACTGCTACTAATAATGGGGCAAGGATGCTCACATGCTCTTGCTGAAAACCCACTGAGGCCAAAGGAAATGCATTTTCTTGAGCTTGGAATTTAGCAATCTCTCAACCTCTGTATTTTAGTAGGACATTCATTTTATCAGAATAGTTCAATTTTAATTAAAAATTTCCAAGTGGTTAGTTTTGTTAAAACTGCATTATTTTCTATGTTAGTAACATCATGTATCTTTGAAATATCTGTCATTTCTGCTATTACAGATTAAGCTTTAATCTGGTATGTTTGACAGGATCTAGGAATACACTGGGAACCAGAGGACCAGCTTCTTTTGAAGTGTCTTAGAGTGCATATGAAAGATAAAACCTCTATGCTCTTGAAGAATCAGTATGGTACATATTGGGAAATAGGCAACATCTTTCAAGCCTTGCAGTCTTCTACTCTTATCTCCATTAATTTCAATTAACTTCCAAATTGTTCTACCAGATTGTATAATAAAACCCACCTCTCTCTGTGTGTCATAAATAAGCACTTTGAGCACTCTTTGCCAGTGAGATGGTATCACAGACATTTATTTTGCATTCTGGGCCATCTGGTATTGTGGTTTTCTTTCCCATTTCTTTTTATCTTCTTTTTTAGCTTTCATCTTTTTTCAACCCCAAAGATACTATTGAAAAGGTTAAGTAATTTTTGTGACCAGTAAAGGATTTTAAGTCAGACATATACCAATTTTGATGGCAGTAATGTATTTTGAAGATGTGAAGTGCCAGACAACTCTGTAGCCTGCTGCAGTAATGTCCCCTGGGTTATTTCACAAAATCCTGACATAACCCTCATACTCAGAAGTTGATCTTAAAGAGTCAAGAATTCTAGGATTTCAGGGTGCTGAAAAGTTATTACAGTGACTCAATAGTTAAGAGTTCTAAGAATGTGTGATTTTGACCTAACCCTCCCTTCCCACTCCCTCACAACTTCCAGAGAGTCCCTTTCTGTCCGAATATTTTGAGAATAACTGATCTCCTGCCAGAGACGAATTGTTTTGCAAAACTGGAAATGGATCAGAGCAACCTTCCCATGATTTATGCAATTTGTACAAAAGTCTGGTGTTTCACTTTTGGAAGTACATTTGCCATCATAAATACATTTGGACTGAAAAAGCTCAAGTCCTTTCACCCTTACTAAGCTTCCAGGAGAGCTGGTTTCAAAGACAAAAAGTTAGGCTTTAAGCTTTCACTCACCATAATCAAACATTTTTGCCATCTGGCTTTGTAATTCTCTATCTTCATATGCCTTAATTTTCAAGGGTTGGATTCTTTTGTTTTAAGACATAATATCCTAAAACATGCTATGAACCCTGATGTTTTGTTCTGCTACTTCTAAGATGCTCTTTATGAAGTATTTTGTTTAGGAATATTTGGTACCACTGTATTTATGGCAGCCCTAGAGCTGATTCAGAAGAAATTCAGAAGAAAAATAGGATTAGTTATGCTGTGAGTATTCAAGGAGACAGGTAGAGCAGTACTGCTTTAGTAGTCACCAAGTAGCATTCCGAAAGCATTCCTAGTATTTTGGGTCAAGGATGATGTGGAAATGGTGCTTTGGATTCAAAGGGAGGACTGTGAGGGGATGTTATCTAACACCTCCACACTCAGACCTGACTTTGCTTATGTTTATGATAATATTCAAGTCACAAAGATTTGCTCCTAGCTTGGTATAGAATGTTAAACTATTTACTTTAGTCTTCCTTTCTCTTCCAAACTCATGGGGTTTTATTCTCTCATTCCCCACCACTTCATCCCAATTGTCCACAAGATTCCTGTCCACTTCCATCTTTGTTTTGAGAATTTTCTTCCAACATAAGACCAATTAGGAAACCAGATATCTAAAGTTTGCTGCACAAGAAATTATCTGCCTTCATTTGGGATTTATTTTGTGCTTTGGCCCATCATTACTTACCATCATTCCATTATGAAAACTCCATTCCTTGAACATACTTTCAATCACTTTTAATTTTTAGGAGTTTCGTTTAGTACAATAAAATATTAAACAACAAAACATTTTATCCCTCTCCTCTATGTCCTTCCCAGAAAATGTTCATAGTACCCTCTTCAGACTTTTAGTCCACAGTAGTACTATAGAGAGAGGCAGGTTCCTCCTCCCAGCAGATCCATCACCTGAGCTCCATTTTTCAATGTTTTCTAACTCCTTGCAGTCCAAAAGAGTCACTCTGGGACTGCCCGTGACCATGAAAGCAGATGACTGCATGAGACACCTGGTCTCACATTCACTTTCAGGAGTTCTGTGACTGATCTGAAGCTAACCCTGTGATCCAAACAAGTTTATTCCAGTCCCAGGCTCCTATTATGTGACCCATTTTGTTCTTTTATTGAGGACCAGGCAGGAACTGCTTCAAGATCGTAAGAGGCCAGAAACATCACTCTATGAAGAGTCAGAAGAGTGAAATTTTGATCTTCCACTGGACAAACCTTAAGTTAGCAGGAATTTTGAAAACACTAAGGAGATTTTATTTGGTTTCTTTGCAAAGCCCCAGTCCAATTATGAAAAACAAACTGCTAGTTTTTAATTACAAGCTGCTGTTTATTCCTTATGCATGTTCATGCTGTTGATTACTTCATTTTTATTAGGGCAGCTTTTTATCTAGGTATAAAAGCTTGGGTTATTTGTTTTTAGTTAAATATTCATATCACTTACAAATTTATAAGCACTGATAGAATTCCTCTGCAAGGGCATCCATGAACAAACATTCCTGAATTCAGAACTTCTGGGATTGCCCTGAACTGTTTTCTTATGAAACAGGGACAAGTGATGACAATTGTGGAATGGGTAGCACTTTTTTAATCTCTAAACCTACTTTTAATCCTTATCTGCTGTCCATTGTTAATCATGATTCAGTTCCACTTCTAAAAACAAGGCTACCAGTATTCCATCTAATGTGTAGTGTGATCTGTGAGGAGCTGTCTTAGAAAAATGTTTAGAATTACATTAATAACTTGAAAGAAAACTTGATTCCAACCACATTTTCATGGATATAAATTATGATACATACTGGTAAGACAACTTTTATGCACTCAATATGAGAATCAGTCTAAAAAAGCTGTCATTAACTATACATAAGTAGAAAGAATATTAAAAGGGAGAAATAAACAGAGCACATTGTGAACTGGGATTCTCTTCTCATCATACTAGTGCAGCTTCTGTGATTTAAATTGAGGCACTCATTCTCTTTACAGTAAGTGAAACAGAGCACAGACTCTAGCATCATTAATCTTTTAGAACAACAAATTGTTAGCTTTTCAGGATAGTTCTGCCTCTTATTACATCAACCATTTCCTGTACAAGTAAAGAATTTGTTTACATGTTGCTTATTGGGACACAGTCTGCTAATTAAATAGATTTCCATTTGCTCCCCTTTAAAATTCAGTTAGATAAAATCAGTGAATGCATCTGGTTTTCCCTTACGTTTGCGCCAGCCACCATGGGGTTCCCAAGATCACAAACCACCATTCTAGTTTCATTTTCCATCTTGTAATCACAGCTCAATACACGCAGTGCCTGTAACAAAAGGACACCAATACACAGGTCAGAGATCAGAGTGAAATGAATCCAGTTGGGAAAGTGATGCCTTTTTGACTGCAACATTTCTTTTGATTTCAGACACCTGCTCAGCATACTATCACAACATGGAATTGGTTATTGTCAGACGATAGGGGAAAACTGATGCCAGGGAAAAACAAACAGGAAGGTTTCCCAGTACATTAAAAACCATGATGAGATCACTCCATTTCTAGTTTTAACATACTGCTTTGTTGTTGTGAATCATTCTTACAGCCATAATGGCTCAANAACAGGCATCACAGTAATAATAATTGTATTCTGCATCACTAGAAGTCTCTATAGTGAATTTCTGGCTTTGACAGTTGTAGACCAAGTCTACAACTTTACTTTCCAACCTATGCTAAAGTACTTAGAACACTGAATACTTCTTTAAAAACAAACTGTTACCTGTGTTTATAATTCAGCAACAAATGAGATAGATTTTCACATTATCAGAAATTAAGTTTTGAGTTGCTTATAGCAATAAGCCAAATTTAACTGTTTTTCCAGTTTGTACCTAATGATTCTTGGGCAGTTCTGTTCAATAACTTTGGATATACTCGTATCATCTCCCTCTAAAGCCCTTAATGTAAAATGTATTCTACATTTTGTTTGGGTTTTCTTAAGCCTTCAGTCTTTATCTCTAGTTGTTATAATCTGTAAACAAACCAAACTGTATAAAAGGAGGAACAGCTGTAGAGCAGTGGAAGTTAGGCAATACAGAGTAAGACAAAGCAATATATTTTTTTTTCCTTTGGCATATTCAATAAAAGAAAATATTTCCACATACATGCAAAAGTAAACCAGCTTTGTAAAAGCAGGATGCAGGTAGATGTTGCTATAAGGCTCTCCTACTATCTCTCCCCTCATCTGCAATTCTCTCAGATTAAGCAACATGTGCAAGGTGATATATATATAAAAAGACCTGGGAAAGCTCTAGACCACTGACTACCAGTTCATTCCTATCTGTAAAAGCCAGCATGGGCATGCTGACCTTATAATTTCCTGAGATAAAAGAAACGATAGGGCATGTCCTAAAAGGAGCCCGTGTGAAGCATGACCTCAGTACACACTTCATTGTGTACTGACACTTTTACGATTTGCTAGGAGGAAACAAAGTGTTTTACACAGCATGTCCAGTGCACTAATAGCCTTTCCAAGCCTTTCCATGGTTGGGAGCGGGGGATTTTTACACTCTTTCCAGCTAGTTAATTAGAGGTGGGAAGCAATGCATGGCAGAAGCAAGGGTGTTAACACAGTCGAAACCAAGCTTGCATGGAAAACTGTTCATTTTAGCTTAATGTTCAGGTTTACACTTTGGATATTTTTTTGGTGGGGGAGGGGTGAAACTGAGGTCTAAATGTTAAAAAATAAAAATTATTTTATATTTCATATTTGGCAGTTTCTTTATTATTGCTGTATTGTAGGCCAGCACAGAGTAAATCGGACCTTATTAGGTATTTTTTGTCCCTCAAAGAGTGAGCAAATAGGGGAGTTTTATGAAGAGGTCTTCTCTGCAATTTGGAGGCTATGCTCTTAGACTGAAAATGATTAATGGCACAGAATTCATATGACCAGCATCACAAAAACTAATTTGTGCAGCATAAAGATGTGACAAAGGGTCAGCTGTAGTAGACTTTCTTCAATGCTGAGATTTATTGCCTTTGTTTTTTCACTGATCACATTTTTGAGGTGGTTAAGTACAAACCGGGAAAATTGAAACCAGGCAGGAAGGAAGCAAGAGCAGAGACCTACACACTTACTATGGGCGGCATCATCCAGCTCATATGTAACCAAACCAGATGGAAGGTTTTGCTGCAACACCCTTCTACCTGCCACTGGTAACAATTTATATTTTTATAGCAACACATGGTCTTTCTGGCAGTCTTGAGCAGAAGCAAAACCCCAACAATTAACACATGTGCTCCCAGGGTGCACTTTAACTAGAAAATGATTGGATACTTTGAGTAATCAAGGCAGGGTACAAACCTGAAACTCTTTCTGGTGGTCTTAATGATGAATTACTAATGGATGCCAGAACAGTTAATCAAAGAAGGCTGCAGAGAATAACACCTCATCTCTTTCCTTGATCAACACCTTCCAATTTTATTTTCTGAGGAAAAGGGGACAGATTAGGTACCAGGTGCCAGAATCTGGCTTCTCATCTAGCTGATGTATGAAGAACTAGAGTTTTTCCTCACAAGACTCAAATTATGTTTCACCTAGCCAGCCACCATGTTTTTACTATAAGAATTTTCAGTTTAAGATAAGAAGGTTTCAAGTAATTTTCCTGTTTTAAAAGAGCGTCATGCTTTTGTTCAAAAAAGGCATGGAGATAATGGCTCGGAGCTTATCCATTCAATATAAATCTTCTTGTGGTCTGCAACAACTCTGCAGTTTCCAGCCTGAGCAGTCAGTTATGCCAAAACACATAATGCTTTTTGTGTGGAACAAATACCTATTAGTATATCGTATTTGTCTGATATACTTTTACTAATTATCCCATGAGAATTTGGGTTCCAGCCATCGCTACTAAGGCAGGATTGAGCTGTTCAGTATGGGGAACTCTTTCACTGGGCAGAGGATTAGTGCACATTATTCAGGCAATGGCCTGGGGTTCAAGCACACAATCATGCTATTGTAGTGTAAGAATGTACCGCAGAGCAAGTATATACTGTCTCTGGATCTGCTGGTTGTGGAAATGTGAGGTAATATAACATGCTCATGCAATTTTCATTGCAGCTAATTCCAGGAACTCCGCACCTAATGCATGTGGACAGTACTACAAGCCAGTGGATTTCCAGTAACAAGTAAAGCTCTAGTAATTTACTCATTTACCTAGTCTCTGGACCTCCTTCTAAGTGTTTCCACAATACAACTCATGAATAACACATCTGATTTCTTTGTAAGTCATATTTCTTTAACCAGCTTTTGACTGGAGGAAGTATTGGTATGTGCAAGAATTAATGCAATTTCAAAATCACATCCTTGACCCCAAACAAGATCATGCACATTCACTCGGCCCTCCACTTGCATATGACCATGTATATCTCTGCAAAATGCTACTCTTTTGATACAGTGGCACAGTCTATGTACAATATGCTACAGAATCAGGCCTGAGATAAGATAATGACAACCAAGGCAGGTCAAACAGAATATTCCATAAAGCTGAAAGGGGAGAGGTAGAAAGCGAGTGAATTTTCAGGTAAGTTTCCAAATATAATTCACATGATATATAATAGCTCAATAAATTGTTCAAAAAAAATCATGTTGGAAGGAAGCACTTAAAGGATAAATTTGTTTCTCTGTTAGACAGACTAAATCCAGAGTAGCCCCATAATAAAGTAGTCTAATATCCTCCATGAGTATAGTTACTTTGAGATGATGTCTGCAAATTACAATGATCTCTTTCTCAAGACTTTATAGCACCATCACAAACGTATTGAGTGATTTATTCAGCTCATTCCATTTCATTTATTCTGCTCTCTGTCCACCCATTTTGTTGACTCTGAGGTGAACATTATCTCTGCCTTAGTACAAGGAATTCTGCAGTTTGGAGAAAAACAGCTACACAGAGGACTGTAAACAAGAACCAATGAAAACCTTAGATGCAAAGCTTTAAGAGCATGATTGCAACAGGCTCTGCCACAAATCCACCTGTCTGCTGAAATTATCCTGTATTAAATGAAGTACATTTCAGGAGCAGTCACAGATGCTCCACTGGCAGGTTGCAGTGCAAACACAAAAATAAGAAGTGATATCCTGACTCCACTGCAATTCACAGCAAAATCTGTGGTCATCTGTGGTCCATGCCACAAGGTAACAACAGACTGAGACACCTCAGAGTTTACTGCATACCACTGTGATAATTTCTTCTGTGGTCTTGTGAAGTGCTTCAAACCGCAATGTTTTTTTTTAAGCCATATAAGCTGAATTAATTAAGTCCCTTTTTAATTTATATTCATTTATACTATGACCTAAGAAGCTGATCATCCTGGTAACCTATGGACCTCTGATCACCGTGAGAAAAATCCCAAAAAACCTGCTAATTCTTGTTTTGAGTGGTCAAATTACTTAATTTGTACCCTTAGCATAAATTAAATGAGCAGAGAGAAGAGGAATGATATAAAAGAATGTCTAAGTTTAAAAAAGTGTTTTTTCCATTCTAAATTTTCTTTTAAACTCTAAAGATTGTGTATTCTTTGTCACATTCACAGCAATTTCAGGTGATCTGTGGCAGTACAGAGAAGCGACTGAATACATACAAAAGCCAACCTCTGCTGGCAGTTAAATGCTAGAGTATTTTAGCTTTTCTTTTTGAAGAAAATACCAGATATGCACAATATCATGAATACCATAGTTCTAAAAATTACACATTTACAGTTTAAAAACAATAGAAAGAATAAACTTGCTTTCAATATCATATGTACTCCTTGTGAAAACTGTCCTTGAAATGCAGAAGGGAAGACGCTAGGAATGATGTAGATAGTAGAATTAATGTTTTGATCCTTCTCAGAAATAACATAATGACATCTCTTTGATTTGAATAATAAGAAAACTATGAGAATACAAAGTAAATTATGTGTTGTACTGAACTAGGTATATGTGGGCAAAAAGAAGACTTTTTTTTCTATGAATCTAGAAGGATTCAGGATTTGTCAAAAATGTATTTTATCTTTCACAAAATCTGAAGAAAGTGAAGAGGTTACATTACATTTCCTGGGCTTTTAAAATTTTTTCTTCAAATGAAAAGGAATAATAACATTCTATCCCAACCCATTCTAGCTTTCTATTCTTCCAAAGGACTATAATCTCCCACCTCTTTTTTCCTTCCTTTTCCCGTAATTCTACCCTGCTGGCACAACATAATTCAAATTTTCCTAAACTAACAAAATGACCTGAGAGATTTCTGTCCAGTCCAAATGATGGATATGTGCTAATACGCGCTGTGGGATTTGGAATAAGTGCCCCTGGCATCCTTGGTAATGGCCAAAAGAACAGCCAAAGATTCCGAAAAATGAAGAAAGAAAAAAATAAACCCATGTGTATTCTGTTAAAGAGAACTGAAGTTTTGTAGATCACAGTCTGAAATAAAAGAGGCTATACTAAGAGAACAAAAGAAATAGACAACAGAACTAGGCTGGTGTCTTTACTTGTTTCGTGTACAAAGGCATGTCTTTGAGAAGTGAGGTTGCAGAGAATTTCCATAGTCTCATCTTCAGTGACATCATTAATCCTTGTAATTTTTTTCAAAGTGGCCCATTAATAAACACACTGACAGAAGGAGAATAAGGAACTACCTTGTAACCTTCAACCTTGTAACTTCCTTAAAAATATTTGCCTTTCAAAAGGAAATTAACTTGCTTTCTCCCACTCTCACCCATGAGACCCTTCTGAACATTCCAGGCACTGACAGAAAAAAACAAGCTCATGTTGCAACAGCCTGGGAGATTTATGTACAGAAGAGACGATTCAGGCGTGCTGTCCAGCAGAGAATACATGAACACTCCGCTTGTTTGTAGGCTGGTGCTTCATCTTTGCTCTTAAAAAACAGACCCAAAAAGAAAATACTGTATGTTCAGTACAGCTCAGCAGGACTTCAGTCAACATTACTACTCCTGTTAACACCAGCACATTTTACAGCATAACTGCTTTTCTGGCCTACCCATAAGATAAAATAATTGATTACAAAAGAAATCAACTCTGTTGAGTTAATACTGCAGTTAATGTTCAACTGTTCAGGATATCAGAGACAGGGATACCCTTAATAATGATAAAACCCTGGTGTGCTGGGAGCATGAGACAGCAGTGTCCAAGTGTCTGGCATTCAGCAGGGCTGAACTAACTCTGACTGAGAGCTGGTACTACAGGATCCAAGGTTTGAAGCACTCAGGGGATTCTCCACTATCACTCCCTGAGTAGGGCTTACTGGTTCAAAATCTGAATGATGTAAATATCAATAGCCCCAGGAGAAAAGTGTCACTATTTGTGGGGTATTGTAACTAAGTTAATAGCAAGGACCTGGACCTGAGCTAGCTCTGAACAGAATGGTCCTGTCCTTCCCATCTTCTAGTGATACAGCTAATCTTCAGGCTGGACTGGGTCAGCAAGGATATCTGAGAGCTGATGGAATCTCCCTTCCTAAAACACACCTCAGTACTTGCTGCTATCAGCTGGTATAGCCTGTGTAGGTTAACCTTGGTCTCAGTTCTTCTGCTTTATTATTGCTAACATTTTAATTTTCATTTACCTTGTTGCGTTCAACACCAGTATAATCTGCTTCAGGCGGGATCTTTATATGTAGCTCAGCTTCATAGGCTCCTTCCCCATCATTCCTCGGATTTATTATGAGCATGACACAGTTTTCTTCTCCAATTATCAGCTGATCTTTATCTCTATATAGAACATACTACTTGTCAGGTGTTAAAACATGCAAAATAACAATTTATGTATGAATAAAGCAGAACATTTTGCTCTCATAGCATCAGTTCTGGAAAATATTCTTTGAACACAGAATAAAACATTTTCCATAAAAAATGACCTCATGGAGAATTATGCCAGCACCTGGGTAGGAAAGAGGTCAAGAGAAAACACCACCATGGACAATCAAAGTGGATTACCACAGAACTTGAAAGTTACCAAGCCTGACTACTTTCTAACCAGAAAGAAGTATCTGGTGGAGGAATTACTTGCCACAGGGGTCCCATCAGCATTGTTTTCTGGAGGACACAAAGGTGGTGGGATTCCAGTTTTTCCCTCATGCCTGCTGTAAAATGAACAATGACAGAAGATCTCCTGAGACCTGTAATGGCACTGTGCCCTTTCTTTTCACAGCTACATGCTGATCTTGATGGCACAGTCAGGTAACTGTCAGAAGTTCCCCACTTGTCCTGCTTGGCACATTGTTCTCTCCATAGGAGGTATTGTTGCTGTGTTTTGAAATTCTTTTGAGATTCATTTACTTCACTCTATACTAGTTCACAAGAAATGTATCCCAAGTCCAAAGTCACGGGCACGCTGAAATAAGTGAATTTAAAATATCCTTTGAACAACAATTTGGTTTATCTCTTGTCTTTGAGAGAACTAGAATCTCTCCTAACAAACTTGCAAGCTATATTTTCTATGATAACCATTATACATCATGAATGTATCTGGCAAAGATACATTTTCAGGTGTGTATCTCTCCATTTCTTGGTTTTCTAGATAAACTGGATGCACAAATTAAAGTCTGGAACTCAGGTGAGAATGAATAGCTACTGCAAACAACAGAACCGTGTTCTACATGTTTCATTCTGTTAAAGCAGCTAGAAGTGTCCAGATTTTCTTATATTAAGCATCATATATTTTATTTAACTTACGGCATTGCAGAAAGCTGCAAGTCAGGAATGCACAAGTTGTCCTCCCCACAGTCAACAAGAATGTAAGCCTGTATCGTTGCAAGATAAAAAAAGATATAACACACTTCGTATATGCTTCAAATTCCAAATCTACTCATTAAATACCATAAATGTCTTAAATATCACTAGCACTGCCCTAGTGAATTAATCTCTTTTTCTGTTCTACAAGTTCCTTTCCACATAAGTAGTTGTAGACCAGACTGTCAACTATGTCAGCAGAACAATATAATCTTTCAGGTCCTTTCCCACAGTAAATGGCTTTGCATATTCCAGAATGCAATCAAAACTATGAGCACAGCAAAGTTTCAGAAATGTTTTAAAGGCCTGTCTGTTTCTATATTTAAATTCCATTTGCATTTTGAATTAATTAAATCCTTGTTGTTTAATTTCTGAACATGATATTCTGTTTTAAGGAAGATGACACACATAGTATTTGTAAATGCTTTCACATTCATATACAGAAAATGTTTCATGCAAAATTCATACCTGTTCTGTTATTGAGCTTTTCTGGTAATAGTTCAATATTGGCTTCACTGCCAAGCTATCCTCAAAACTGGATTCATCCAAACTATAATTCAAGTTTATACTGATGGGAGACAATTTATCTCTAAATTCTGTTTCATCCTGTGAGTGAAAATCACATAATAAGAAACACTGGTTTAATACAATTATTTTGGATTAGTATGGTATGGCAACATATTCAGACTTTAGTCTTTACTGAAGACAAAGTTACAGTTCTTTTGACAGCTGCTGGCTGAACTGTGGCTATTGGTAACGACATTAGGAAAGCCAAATGATTCATCAGTAACCAGAATGCCGAGAAGACACTGCCTCCACAGCCCCACATCTGGAAGAAGATGGTTGAGTAGACTTAGAACTTTTTCAAAGCATTAGCCTAGAATGAAGTTGTTTATATGTGCACATGGAACCAACTCTTCCCAGCTACTGCCCACCTTCCTTTCAGAAAAGAAGTAGGGCATGTGTGGATTTGTAGAAGTAATATTGTTGGCTTGCTCCATAAACAAGAATTTATATGGAATAGCAATGGTAAAACTCCACCACCTTTACTTCCTGGATACTTCCTTGCATATTTCTTGACACTTCTCCATTTCACCTCCCACTGCAATTCTAGGACCAGCCCTGGAATCTGCTTCGATCGCATGAGGTAATTCCAGCTGCAAGTAACTAATGACCCTTTCTCCTTCACAACTTCAGTTCCACAGTTTTAATACTTCTACAAATATTTTAAAATATCTTTCAAATACATGAATTTTAGGCTAATACTGCTGGTGACACTCTTTTATACTATCTGTTGAAACTCAACTGGCATGACATTTAACATGTTTGATTGATTATCCCACTGTGAATACCATAGGGAGAGCAATCTCACATTTTTGTATCAGGAGATGCAGTATTTAATCAGAATGTGAAATAAATGTATTTGTACACAGATGAACTGTACACTCTTCAAAGGAAGCTTTCTTTTATACATACATTGACAAAAGACAAGGCAGAGATTTACACAGGAAATTTTGCCCATGTAGAAGAATGTTCTGGACACTCAAATCACAGAATCACAGAATCACAGAATCCTAGGGGTTGGAAGGGACCTCGAAAGATCATCTAGTCCAACCCCCCCTGCTAGAGCAGGGCCACCTAGAGTACATCACATAGGAACATGTCCAGGCGGGTTTGTTCCTATGTGATGTACAAATGAGGCCTTTCTTATCTCACCTTTCTGTAATTTTGGGATCTAGGAAAGCTGGAAACTTTTCCTGCAGCTCCTATTTTTGTTTTTAAACCCCTGATACTAATCAAATGATGCTGAGAGTCAAAAATATTTTAAACAACTTACTCTGAGATAAACAAGAAAATCTTGGCAATAGAGCTGTTTCTGTCTTTCCATTGGAATGGAGAAGTAATGATGCGACTCATGGTAATCAAAGAAGAGGGTCCTCTTAACAGCTCCTTTCTGTTTCAGTGAATCTAACTGTAATTCACCTTTCAGCACTGAAGGATACAAGTAAACCAAATATTTATTTGTTTAACGTGAAAAGAAAAAACAGTAAACAATTAATTATGTAAGATAGTTAATTACTCTAACCAAGTCTTCCAAACAAAATTAATCTGTGCTTTAAGTGCCTGTCTGTTTAGCAGCACTTAGTTTTTGATCCAAAGTATGGAATATGTGTCACATAAGCTTTCTCATCATATTTACAGATCATACACATATCTGACTATCATCTCTTTAGATGGGTTTTTTTTTCTTTTTCAATTCATAACATTCCCCAACAGAGTACATTCTTGGTTTTCTTTGGAAAATGGCTTAAACTGAATCAAAATTATTTCAAGTGAATAATACAAGCTTTATGTTATATATCTACCTTTTTAACTGTATTTTCTTGCTTTAGGAAGATATCACTCCTATCATCTCTCAAGGTGTAAGAAAAATATACATCTGAAATTGAGTGGACCAGAATAATTTATAGGAATATAAAACATTTCTTACCTATCTCATCTGAAATACTTTGACCTTCAAACTCTGCGCAGACTCTTACAGTAAAGCTATATATAAAAAAGTAAAAGTAATTATTAGCAGAAAGAGAGCTGAGCTGGGAATCAGCAGTTCCCAAGTCATACTTTTTAAGTTTTATTTTTCTTAAAAAGATTTCACTGAGATTTGTATTTAGCTACCTACAATATTCCCTAAGTTAACGAGTCTCCTAGGCTCCACTAATAATCAAGGAAGGCAGGATCTGAATATCTTCCTAGGAAAGGTGTAGAGAAGAGTCTCTGTTCCCACTAATTCTTGAGACAGCCTACGGAGATCACCCTTCTAACACTACTGGCGAAGCTGGATTCCTTGTGTTGAGCTTCAGCAAAGAATCTTTGTATGAGGCCATCTACAGAAGTCCTTTCTGTTTCATCATGGTCAAAGAATAAAAATCCTTGAGCATGTAGCCAACACTCAAGCTGCTTTCTAGAAAACCAAAACACACAGGTTGCCAATGTGTTCCACTAGTGCTACTAGAAGATTTTCATGATTTCAAGAGGATGCAATTCACTTCAAACATGCCAACTGAATTGTTCAGTGGAAGATATGGGACTTCCTAAAACTTGCAAGTGTCCCTGGTTACCAATCATTCTTAAAGAATATTTTCACTGCTTCAGAAAATGTTTTGTTTTGTATAGGAAAGACTCAGCTACACATGGACTGTAGGTCAGCACTGGACGATGTGAAATCAGCTTGGGTTAAATGAAAACATATTGAAGTAGCCACTGCTTTTAATCTCCTCACTACTGTTATACTATATACTAACTTCTCCATGCAGTGGATCCAAAACCAGTAACATAACCTTTAAAATAACCTCTAATCATATTCTCATCACGTTTTCTTCCTCTGACAAATGTAATGGAACACTGCCACATCTGGGACTTGGGGGTACTGGTGGAAGCACAATCCCTGGAAGTTTTTAAGGCTGGATGGGGCTCTGAGCAACCTGATCTAGTGGGAGATGTCCCTGACCATGGCAAGGGGGTTGGGACTAGGTGACATTAAGGTCCATGCAGAGATTTCAAGTTCAGTCATATTCCTACTTGTTTACAATTATGAGTTAACACAAGAAGAACCAGTTATTTCCTAATAAACAAGGAAAAGAGCAAAAAAAAACAAGAAAAGCTTGTGCAGTTTCCTAAGTGCAATTTAGACATCAGACTTCACAGGCCAGTCTTGCATGTCAGAGCATAACAGTGTATGTTCTCAAGTGTAAACTCCTGAACTGCCGTCATGTATTGATCTCGGTAATCCCACTTTGGATGTCCCACGTAATTTTTGCACTGTCACAGTTAAAAAAGGCTGAATTAAAAATCAAGCTTAAAATGTTTTGCTTCAGTTAAACAGCACAGTACTAGTGTATTTTTAATCTACTGTAGTGAATAGGATGATTCCTCATACACTTCTGAATTATTACTGTAAGAGCCAAGATTAAATCCTTCCACTCCAGGCAGAGCACATCAAAAAGTGAATGGCAGTGCAAAAAAGCAAAAATTTGGAATGTATTAGTCTCCCAGGCTCTGGCCATGGAAGAGGTAAGACAATAGATTTAACAGGATTCTGCCACACACTTGTGCATCTCTGGGTGTTTAGTTCAGAAATAGTTTTAAGGACATCACAGATTTTGATCACAAACCCAGACAAATTTAGATATGCTCATCACTTCAATGTGTGGAGACACTGAGGGGTGCTTTAGCTGTGAGAAAAAGAAAAACAGAGGGCAAGACAGACCACAAAAGAAGACAGGAGTCTAAGGGATTTATGAGATTTAAGATCTGACTCCTAGGCACAGTAAGAAAGAGAACAGCTGACTTTTCAAGTTTGCTTGTAGGAGCAATCAACCAAACAAGACAATTAACAATCAAAGGAAGAAAACTTCAGCAGATAAGAAACAACTGGGAAACAGTCCATCATCCTAAAGCATATGAACTTTTATGTGCTATCAATCTTGCCTCTCTGAAGAGGTCGACACATTGCCTTTATTCTGCAGTGTCTGTCATCACTATAAGCTTATGGTTTGAATAGTACTTGACTGTACCTACAAAATAGAGGGAAAGACTTAAAACTGCACACACTAACTTTTCCTGGCAATCTTGGGGCCACAAAGCAGTTTGTTTGAAATAATTTTATGTTCTTCAGGTAGACAGAAACATTTTTAATATTATTAGAACAAGGTGCTTAAAAATATTCCTCTTTTTTTTAGAACTACTCATGGCATAGATGGGAGTAGTCTCTTTAGAAGTCAAAACAAATTACCTGATATTAGTCAAAATGTTTAATCCTTAGAAGATCAATAAAACCCACTCACCCCCAAATAACATTTTCCAGACAACCAGAAAGAATTTATTTTGGTCTATCTATTCTAGTAGGTGAAAAAAATAGGAAACTTACTCTGGGAAGTAAAAAGCAAGGAATTACCATATCCTTCCAGATGTCATTTGTCATTGTTAACAATTTCTTTAGCACACAGGGTTGCACATGGAGAGGAAGAATGGATAATGCCTTAACAGAATGGCACTTTAAACTTCGATTCTATGGACTTCCATTCTGTGAGGCTGATACACAACCTGCACAGTCACAAACTTCTACAGGAGAGTAGCAGCAGCTGTTATCAACTACCAGTGAATGACCCTTAGGTAAACTGTTTCCTCTTTGAAGATTTCGATGTAAAAGTGAGTTAATAGCATTCTATTGTGATGCTCCAATAGGTGGCCTGCTTTTACATTTTGCTATGCCAAAGTCTAACCCAGTGACTCACAATGACCAACAGGGAGCTTTACTGCTGAAGGTTTTCCATGGCAAGCTTACATCATGTGGCCAGGCTCTGGTAACACAACCACAACTAGATAATTCAAAGGACTGCCTTTTGGATGGCTCTAGAGCCATTAGAACTAATACCATCAAATTACCCAGCTGCATTCCTGGCATGGCAGAGATCTGTGCCACAGCAAAGGGCATCCTGGGTTGCAGCTGTCACCGCCTGTCTACTTTCCGCCCTTCAGCCCCTGAATTTTATATTTTTGGTAGGAATTCTGTATTCAGCTTCCTTTGAAGTGGATGAGGAAAGGTTTCATGCACTGAATCTGGCTGATTCGAGATTATAAATATTTTATTACTGTTTTAATGATAATATATTTGGAGATAAAAGACTGACAAAAATTTTGCAAATTATTTATTGATAGTAGGAACTTGAGGATTAGAAATTTTAAGCAATTTGCCTCTGGTTTGTTTAGTGGGCTAATAGAAGGTGGATAACTGGGTTCCCTGAGGAAGGCTGCAAGGCACATCTCAGATTAGACATCCAAACCTAAAAAACACTGACAAATAAAAAATATATTCTGCAAATTGACTTTTTATCCTGAGTGGACACTTCTGTGCTACTTAACTTTTGTAAATCAGATAACTTCTCCAACCTCTTGCTCCTCTGCCAAATGGAAGTAACAGTATTTGCACACTACCTTAAGTTAGTGAGGGGCAGAGTAAAAAAAAGTTGCAGATACAGTTTAAGCACAAAGTATCAACAAAACAGCAAAGTGATACTCAGATCTGAAAAGGTAATAAAAATGCCCCCACAGAGATAATTTAGACTTCTTCTTTACCCCTTTTGTAGAAATTAACATGCATCCGTCGCACTTAAAAAAAAAAAAAAAGTATTTTTACATTTTATATAATAGCTTCAAAGCTGCAGAATTTGTTAGTTTAGAGAACTCAGAAATAGCCATGCTTTAAACATAGCAGAGAAAGAATTCCACTTTTCTAGAAGTTGAAGACAATCCCTTCAGGACTGTGCATAAAAATTACTTTCTGTGCACGGTTCCTCTGTGCTGCAGCTTTCCAATTTATATCATGGCAAAAATAATATTTTCCCAATACTTGAAAATGTACAATAATCCACATTATTCATAAACACACACCTCCTGAAACTTTTCTGGTAGGAGTTTTCCTTTCATTCTAAATTTGGTAGACATTTTAGACAAGCTGCACAGCTGGCTAAGAGATACAGAAATCTGTCCCAGGGGATTGAGGAATTCTTTGCCTGTTGGAGTTTCCCTACTAATTGTTCTCATATGTACAATACAAGCTTGTATCAACTAAGGAGAAAACTTACAGCATGAAAACTAGCAGCTGCTCTTCAGTAAGTTTGTAATACAAACTAAATCCTTAGGGAAAAGTATTTGAGAAAGCAGACAGCAATTAAATTATGGTCCTATTAAAACTCCTGTAGGTATGTTCCTAGTATCTTCTGGCTTACTGTAACACAGAAATGGAAAGCAATGAAAAAGCTACGTGTTAAAAGAGGATACTTTGTTTTTTCTCCCTTTTTAACACAACACCCCACAGCAGAAATACTTTTTAAATAGATAGGTCTTTATTTATTTCTCTTGTGCAAAAAAGATCACCTTTTTTCTTTCAGCATGTTGTCGGTAAATGTGATGGTTTTGAAATCTTTTTCGTTACAGCATAAAGCATTCTTAAAAAGTCTTGCAAAGTGAAGTTTAGAGAAAACATAGTTTGGATCAATGAACACGCTGTAGCTCAGTGTGGATGTATTAAATTCTCTGTTACATCAACCATTAAGTCAAAAGGTGCTTGAATGAAAAACTGAGGATGGATCTTAATCTGGTTTCTATGACAGAGAGGTCATCTTTTTAAAGTTCTGGGACTACACAGTTCTACCCAGTGCCTTCTGCATTGCTCTGTAGATGGGTGATTTTCAACACAGAATGTAGAAATGAGGAATGTTACCACCAGTATGAGAAGTCCCATAAATTGTAAAAGAGTAGAGCAAAGTTAAAATCTCTTGACACCTCCATCTTAGATGCGTTGAAAGCCCATATATTTAGCGATTTAAGTGAATCAGTTTAGTTTCTTTATGACTCTTAAATGAACTGCTTCTGGTCATAATTATTTTTTATGGTTTCTATTTATCAATTTGTTCTAAAAATTATTTTGCTGACTCTTACATTTGAGATTGTTTTTAGAACTCATCTCCTGTAAAGAATGTCTCCAGTGTGGGGAATCCTGACCACCTCTGGTTTAAAAGCAGTGTAAAATTTCTACAGTCACCTTACCTTCTGGAGCTCTCCTTTATACCTTGATTTTTTTTTTCATCAGCCCATGTCCTAGCAGGCTTTGTGCTTCTAATATGTTTAAATAAAATGATACGACTAGTTTTTATGTCTTAGAAATCCCTTTCTCACAGTCTTTCTGGCAGGACTTACTGGTATTTTATATTAAATTTGCATGAGTTCATGCTCTGCTTTGCTTTTAGTTTCCTCATTTGTTATGATTTTCACTTTTAAACAGTATCTTATATATTTGTAATAGCCTCTTTTATCAACTGTTCCTGGGGTCCTTTCTAAATGACTCTTTTTCCAGTGCAGTAAACGTGCCTTTATGAGGTATGATGTGCTATTAGGAAGCCCCCAGCTATCCAGCAAGCCTTTTATATTTGCAACTGATCTTAAATTGATTTAATTAGCTTCAAGTTCTTGAATGTACTAAATCCTACTGTGGTGAAGTGTTTCTCTTTTAAAGATGTATGCAACACTGTCCTGTATGATGCTCCAGAAAAAGCCTTCCTCTGAACAATGACAGCCAGAAGTAACCTGTGAACTGCTCTTGGGATGGCCAGCTGGATATCTTCTCTCTCTTCCAGAATGGACAGCAATCCCTCTTCCTCTAACAGGAAAAGGGTGGGACCACCAGCTCTTGTCATAATTTGCACTGTTGAATTTTCTCAATGAAGATGTGTGTTTAGACAGGTCAATGTTTCTGTTTTCTCTGTCTTAGATGTTTCACCTTTTACTCAACCAAACATTGCACCTGAATTTGCAACTCAACGCAAGGAGATACAGCATCAGGCAGAAGGAGTTTGGGTATATCAAGGGCCTCAACTCTTAGCTTTTTTCTCATTTTGAGAATCTGTGAAGTACTAGAAGATATCAAAAAGAACTCTATTATATATAAGGGGTTTTTGTTGTGCTCATAGCACATTTGAACATTTTTTTTTGAACTTTGAATATTTCAGCAAAGAGCTGGAAGAAAGGTTAGCAACAGGAAGTTATTTGAGAAAGAGGATGCGGATGTTTTTTATCTAATCATGAACTTACCAGGCCACCAAAAGCTCAGAGCCAGGGAGCTGACAAGTCTTGTTGTCTGGATTCACAATCATAGGGTGCAGAGTAAGTTGAGCATTCACTGTCACAACAGGTCTGGCTCTGAGGGACAGAAATAATGTTCACTGCATACAGAGGAAGCACATTAGTACCTAAGTTGCAGAAAAGAAAGCACTTAATTGAGATGGCAACAAACTAGTCACATATGTAGGGTTACCTGGGAGAAAACACTTCTATAATACTGCTCCTACACAAAAAATTTCTCTTTTTTGGTCAGAAACTGTGACACCTCCTATGATGATATTTTGAAAGTTTTTAAAGAAAAAAAACAGGTTAACAGTATCACTGAAACAGTATCCTATAGTAAACCAATAGGTGTGTCCTCCCACATCAGAACCATTACATGACATTGGGTTTTCACAAAGGGACAGAGTCTGCCTTTTGGGACTTAGAGCAGTCCTTTGGCCAGTATTTTATAGTGTTAGATTTGGTTTTACTGTCTCCATTAACGGTGACGTTCAAACTTATTATTGCTGTTTAAGATTCTTAAAAAAATAATTTGGTTAAAGTACAAGTTGATACAGAACATCGTGAGCCAGTAATAAAGCAAACTCTGTTTGATATGTCTTGAGACAATTGACTGTGGAAACCAGGAATAATCATCACAAAATTCTGCTGAGTATGTGAATATAGTTGTGGTGATGAGAACCATCCCTCTGAAAAACAACCTCTTATTAAGTAATGAGATAACCTATAACTGAAAGCAATTTAGAAGACAAATGAAAACAAGAAAGGGACTAAATTCTGTTCCTTTAAGACAGCAATACTATTTTACAGTAACTTACATAATTATGGCAAAACTAGCTTATTACAAAGTTATTTTCCTCACATTTTAATCCACAAATGAACTGTTATGATTACTTTTCTATATTACTACAGCAAGACATTA
This sequence comes from Chloroceryle aenea, assembly GCA_013399075.1. Classification (NCBI taxonomy): domain Eukaryota; kingdom Metazoa; phylum Chordata; class Aves; order Coraciiformes; family Cerylidae; genus Chloroceryle; species Chloroceryle aenea. The sequence continues at coordinate 46,844 of VWZY01001792.1, forward strand.
AAAAATAAAATTACTTCACATTTGTGCAAGAGGCAAAACCTTTTTTCCAGCAAATTTCAGTTAATAAAAATGTTTCTCCAATATGACAAGTTGCATATTTGATATATTCTAGCCAGGAAATGGCCTCCTGCTACCCACTTTCTTATATTAAATAGAACACATTTTTTATTGCTAAAATACACACTGGATTCATTTCTCCCCTATTTCACATCCTGTGCAGTCATTCATGCCACTGCAAAGTATTTGCACGGTTCTTTCATAGGGCAGCAGGAAAATCAGGTCTACTCACTGCACCTACAGCAGCAGTTAAAATGAGCTAACATTCAAAATTCTTATGCTTTGAGAAACATTCAGTTCTGAAGACAAACACACCTTCTCTCAGTCAGATACTGTTGGGAATACAGAGAACAAGAAGACAGACGGGAATCAAGAAATATGCCTGTGTTGTCACGGCAACAGATGGTGAATATTTTAATGCAAAGAAGTGTCAGCATGGCCACACTAAGAAAGCAACAGCAGATTTTTGTTTATGTATTTGGTAGTTTTAATTTATACCTCTCATCAACTAGTTCATTTAGTGAAAATCCATAGTCAACAACAACTTTGAGATTTGTAAAATGGGATCTCATACATTTTTTCTAAAAATGGGGCTAAAAGCAACAATCTATTTTCAATAAATAATTCCCATTTTAATGTGCATGACCTCTGAAGAAGTAGGGACATGTGCAAAATTGTTAGCACCATTCCCCCAGGAAAGAAATTAATTTTCAATGTTATGCTTTTAAAAATTTGTATTTAAAATTAACTGAGGAGTCAAACATTCCAGAAGTAGTTTCTTGAGCGAAGACTAATCATGGAAACTTTCCTTTAAAATGACAAGTTTTGAGAATGGGAAAAAGCATCCGTTTTCCACAAGATAGTTAATTTATCATCTGTAATGAGCATCTTTTACACATTGCACCAGGGAAACTCAGGAATGTGAAATTTGTTTATCTGCAGATCATCCACCAAAGCCATAAAATAAAAAATCCATTGTGTTTACCACATACCTGTAAACAACTGCTTTGCCAGCTCCAAATGCACCTACAATTAAATCTGGAAAAACAAAACAGCTTCAGAAGTAGATACTATATAGCCCCTCATACAATTTTTTTCAGCCTCAATTAGATTAGTTATAGTAAAAATGTAGTAACATAAAGCAAATGTGATACTTCCTGAGTTATTCTTTCAAATGCACGCCTGAAAGAAAAGATTTCACACTGTCAGGGATGGCTTCATAAATGTTTTGACTGTATCCAGTAAGTGCCAATCTACTTAACACAAGGTCACCTACATCACAATCTCACTCTCTCCAACTTGTATTAAAGGAGAAAAAGGATGACATTAACCCCTATACATTTTATTCCAAACCATTAATTGCCAATTACACAGAGATGCAAACAACTTTGTTGTTACCCTCACACAGGTTATGAAAATCTATGGTGTTCCTTCCTGACAATCCTTCTCATTCTACTTTGTGTTTCAAGTATATTTTTTTCATTAATTTAAGCGTTACACCTCTGTGTACATGAACAGAATGCAGTTTCTCATGTTTACAGCACTGTAGCAGCATGTGCTAACACGATAGTTATCTGTCTAAAGCCATCTTTTTACCCCATCAGCCACCATTTTGAAAAGCTGGAGTCAACAACACAAGTATTTCAAGTATATAAGGAGAAATTTTTTCACAGTGAGGGTGACAGACACTGGAACAGGCTGCCCAGGGGGGTTGTGGAGTCTCCCTCTCTGGAGATGTGCAAGACCCACCTGGATGCGTTCCTGTGTGACCTGCTGTAGGAGATCCTGCTCTAGCAGGGCATTGGACTGGATGGTCTTTCCAGGTCCCTTCCAACCCTAAACATTCTATGATTCATCAGGCCTTGGGCAAAACTTTGTCACTGGACACGAGCCTGGGCTGGGAATATAAAAACCCATCTGTTCCCTCTTTTTTTCCCTGGAATCCCCCACACAGGGCTCTCTGCAAAGATCCAGACTGGCATGCTGGAGAAAAGCTGGACCCAAGTAGTGAGGAAAAAGGATCAACTTCCCTGCTGCCTCCAGCTGGAGTTCAGTGCAAAAAAAGAAAGAGCTTTGTTTCATTATCAACCCCAAGTGTCCATCTGGCCCCCTTTCTCTCCACTGTTCTTATCAGATGATTTGATTTACACATGTCCAATTCAGTAAACTGAGTCTTAGACCGTGGTACAGAATAGCAACCTAAATTCATCTAAATGAATTAATTAAGCCAGCACTCAGGGTAGTAAACAAACCCCTACATGCTGCTTCCATGGTATGAGCACTGGTTTGCTTTACAAGCCCTAAAGTCATCGAGCATGATGTAAATACAAAGCTTTGATGATAATTAGCTGGGTGGGCTTGAGCCAGGTCTGGCAGAGTGTTTTCCAGCACTGTCTGCCTTTCAGATGGTCAGGATTTCACAAGTTTAAGCAAGTACCCCACATGAGCAACAGCCTGTCCTACAATGAATTCCACTGAATAATGTCCTAATAGGAGCAGGCACGGACAGTTTATGGGTCTGATCCTCTTTTGGTACAACATTTACATTTTTCTACTTCTATTTGCTTTAGGAAAATATGCTCCAGAGTCAGGAACCCTTTAAATAGCAGAAGAAAATGAGTGTTCTTTCTATCTCCTTTTTGGGACATTTATGATTCCATTATCAGCTTGCACACAGTACCAAACAACTTCCACACAGTACCAAAACCTAAAGATGTTTACCCCTTAAATAAACGACTGAGACACAGTCATCAGCATAAGGGCTACACAACATGTGTGACAGAACTTTCCCTCATAGCAGCACCCTAAGTAACCCCAAAAGATTTACTATTCTGTTCATTGTTTGTTTTGGGAGGTTTTGTTTGTTTTTTGTTTGTCTGTTTGTTTTGTGTGTTTTCTTTTGTGGGTGTGCTTGTTGGTTTTGTTCTGTTTTGGGTGTTTGTTTTTTTTTTTTTGATGCCAAAAGAAGCATTATATTATGAACAGAAAGGGAAAGACAAGAAGGAAAAAGTTTCTGTTCTGTTGTTCCCAGCTGAACGCTCTTTATGAATTCTGCAACAGACATAACCCAGGAGATGCACTGTTTCATACTCCACTGGCTAACTCAAATGGTTTCAGTGCATGGCTACGGCAGAGGCAGAACAGGTAGATATCCCACACTTACTCAGATCCTGCTCTCAGAATGATTTCATAGTCTGATTTTTCATTAGAAAATACAGCACTCCAACCCTTCATGAGCACAATCAAAAAACTGAATACACAACTTGAGTAAGGTTAATAAAATATAGCCTGTATGAATCTGAAGGTAAAAAGAATGAGTCTGTCAGATACAGTTAGTATGAGTGAACTCTTCATTTCAGTATCTACAGTTGTGCAACTTTGGTCCCAGAGGCCATAAATGATAGGCCCAAGCTACCAAAGGGCTCTTTTCCTGTGAGCATTTGTTCTGAATTGCCACCTCAGCCGGGTTTGGAGACACATCAAAAAGATAAGGACATTCCATCATGGCACCATCAGAATGGCCCTATTTGAGCATACACTAAGTTGGTCAGCATGACTGTGCTCATCTGGCTTTCATCTGGAAGCTCTTATTTTTTCCTTGATATGTCCTTTATTCTGTTGTCTAACCCGTGCTTATTCTTGACTGAAAGAGCTTGAATGAGTGAAACTACTCAGCAGGTAAAGTGGACTTAAGAAATAAGCAAATGATAAAATTTACTTATACCCTGTAGTGGCATCTATCAACTAGTATAAAGACCAAGACATACATTCAAGCAGAGTATTCACTGGAGGATCCTGTAGGGATTTTGCTTTGCTTCTCCTTCTTTTGTTACTGAGCAGTAGTTTTTTTCTTTCATTGCCTTGTGGATTGGAACTCCAATGTCCATCATTGGAAAAGAAATATTTGACATTGATACAAATCCATGAGATTTTAATACAAATCAGAGCACTTTAATAGGCAGAAGTTTTGAATTTGTTTTGTGTTCTGCAGGAGAAAAGCTATTAATCATTTTTATGAAAAAATGCATGAGATGTCTAAGTTATCTGAAGTTTGGCAAGTTTCCCCTCCTAAAAATAGAGAGAAGCTGTCTTTATTCATTGCTTGTTAAGGCTACACACGCAATGTCACTGATGCAGAGGTCACTGGCTGAAAAATAATGGTTTAACAAGCAGTCTGGAATTACACAGAAAAAAAAAAGACAGTTTAACTACTTAGAATCCTTCCAAACAGCACCTGAAGAAGAGCATCTGAACACATTTGTTCCTTTGCATTTGTAAGGGGGTTTTCAAGCCCAGATTAAAATGTGTATAAATGAAGAGAAAAAGAAAGAGAACTATCAGAATCACAAAATATCCCTCACTCCTTCTTCTCTCATATTTCATCTTTTTGGGAAGATGAGGGGCCCCATAGATTTAAGTAAATGGCCACTTTGCTTGTGTCATCTCATTGAGAAGATCCTTTATCAGCTGCTACTTTTTAGAGAAGCAGAGATCTGTAAGGAGAGGCTGGTGGCAGCAGCTCTGTACTTCTGCTTCACTGCAAGATTGGAATAAATGAGCTGTGGGGTTACCATCACACTGCAAAAATGTACGAAAACAATCATGGAGTGGATCCAAATGAATTTTCAACTTGCTCTTCAACATAGCTTGAGGGTTGTGTGTACTAAAATCCCAACTGGAGGAGTTCATAGAGCTTAATTCTGAAACAAGTGTCTTTGGCACTGAACTGAAGTCAAGGGGCACTATGCAAAGTTAAACAATCTTAATGCTTATTTAGAATTTTACTTTGCTCTGAAAGGAAGGCTTGCAAGATGTTGTCTGGTCATGAAAATTCATTTTCTGAGCTAAAGTTACCATAAAAATTTAAGGAAAGGGTATTTGCAGATAGCACTGTAAGGCATTCCAGATTTTGCAAGCTGGTCTGTTTACCTGCACCTTCTCCCCTGTGGCTGTGCCAGACCTGAAACACCATGTGATAAAGTGCAGAAAGTTGCCATGCTTCTGACTAAGCCTTCAGCCAACTAGAGGAAGTAGGACTATCAACAAAGACTCAATGAAGTCTACCTCCAGCCTCAACATGATATATTAATTTATTAACTTGAGCAAATTCTTTGATCAACTGTTATTTTTAAAGGCATTCTCCATCCTCTGTGAGAGATGCATCCCCAGGAAGTCTAAGCAGGGAAGAACACATGGGGTGCTCAGCACCCCACACTTGGCTGGAGTCTGTCCAGCAATCCCAAAAGAGAAATTTCTAAGGCACAGTATCTCATCTCCCTTTGTGGGGCACTGTGGCCAACAACAGCAGCCAATGAAGGGCTACACAAGTGGCACAGCTTCACTTGTGAGAACTAACGAATGGAACAATGGATAGCTGAGTCACCTCCCCACTGCAACCGACCAGGATAATGGCTGGGACCAGAATGATTTCCTGACAGCTTTAAACATCACTTTGTGTAGGCTGCCAGTTTAATTGCACAGTATAAATAGAAGTGGAAAACAATGAGAATCCTATCTGAGTACAGGTGCTAATAAAAATTTCATAAAAGAGACTGAGAAAATTTCCTAATTGGAAACTCGGTTAACAAAGTCTTAGTAAGCCTTTCTGGGTTTTATTTTCCTCGGTGATTCAGGTGCCTGACTTCAGAGGGCACTCCACTCAAAAAGGTCAGTAGGAAAGGTCCAGAATAAAATTTAATTTAAAGAACCATTACTTCAGGCCTGACCATAATAAAGTACCCAGGATTGTTCAGTTCAGCCAACTTACTTAGTTAAATACTGCAAACAACCACCATCCACAAGAGAGTTGCTTTCTTCTAATCACAGAATCATAAAGGTTGGAAAAGATCTCTAAGATCATCAAGTCCAACTGTCCACCCAACATTATCATGACCACTGAACCATGTCCTGAATCCTACCATTCTCAACTGACTTGATCCTTTTGTTTTTCAACCACTATGGCAGCAGGTCTGTCAAGGATAACACCTAAACACCTAAGGCTAATTCATGTCAATGTTTCCCTTCTGTCTGAATGAGTCCCTTTCATAATACAATGTTATTACTCACTTCATTATACTACAAACAAATCCAAAAGAGGACAGTTAATTTTCTGGAACTTCAGTAAATTCCTACTTACTGGGATTAGTTGTTTTATTTTTATATTCTATTAGGCACAACATTGTTAACTCATTAAATGTCTCAAAGAATTTTAGAATAGCATACCTGTATATTACACAGATAATAATTTTCCATAAAATTAACATATTTGTAGGAGATTCTTGGCTTGTCACTGCATTTTTGATTGATTACTCATGTGAAAAAAATAATTATCTGGTAGAAACACTTACTTGCTGGCAGAACCCACACCTTTGTCCTGGCTCCCACCCTCAGCAGTCCTTACCAGAACAGATGCAGCTTCTCACTGATTTAATTTGTTTGTCTTCTACAAATCTGCTGGACCAATTTTGAAATTTAATCATCACTAGATTACAATTTGTGATATTACTGGCACAATGCCTATTGTTCTTTAAAAAATAATGAATGCAGAAGAACCCTTGTCTCTCAGAAAGAAACTTGAGGATTTTCCTCCTGTTGTTTGAGTTAATGTACTTAGCTGGTATAGAGCTGTTAAATGCTCCTATTTTAATAAGATTAGACTGGATTACTGAAGTTCTGAGGAAATCCTGTATGATTATCACACTTGTTTCCTTCTTAAAATGTTTCTAGATTCATTTATATCAACGACATGCTATTTTTAAGGTAAAAACTGAGTCCAAAATAGCAAGGTGAGAAGATGCCTTTATACATTTCCCAGTGCTAATAAAGGCTTTACAAAAAAGAACAAGGCCATAGCTGGGTTTGTATAAAAGCAGGATACATTGAAGATGAATCTTCAGTGGCACCGACTAAGTTAATAAGAAAGACTTACACAAGGGTCTTAATCAGGCAAGGAGTAGAAAGAATAGTGCATAATTTATTTGAGCAATTAACTAATCAACAGTCTCTGAACAGTGAATTCATCCAGAGCACTGCTCTGAATCCACCCATGTGGTTAAAATAAACTGGTTAAATCCCCCCCAGTTCACAAATGCATTTGAAGGAACCAGTCTCCTGGAGGATACGCCATGAGAAGAAAGACAGCTTAATGAATTGGTAAATTATTAGTTATAAGCTATTATTATAGCTATAATCAGCCATCAAGTGACTGAACATATGTTGAAATGTGAGGGTGGAGACATTATAGCCTCCAAATGCCTGAGCCCTGCACAGATAGATGAACTGTCTGGAAGTGCAGCACCATCACCTAGATAATCACAGACTCCAAGCACTCAGTGGGGACTAGCTTTGCATGGATGCCCAGAAGACAAAAGAAGCAAATTTATTTCCCATTGAACAGATTTATGGATTTCTTTTTTTCCTGTGAAAACTGAACAATGCTAAAAGACAAGTAAAATTATAAATAAAATAAATGAGAATTCAAAATACATGCTAAAGCTTCATTACCTGCTCCAGATCTTGGTGACACTCATAAAGCTCAGGATGGAGTGAAGGGGGAAACCTTTTTGTTGTTCAAACAAGGGCAACAAAGCTGGTGAAGGGTCTAGTCTTACAAGGAGCAGGTGAGGGACCTGGTGTTGTTTAGGCTGGAGAAAAGGAGGCTCAGGGGAGACCTTACTGCTTTCTACTTGAAAGGAGGTTGTACCAAGGTGGGGGCTGGTCTACTTCTCCCAGGAAACAATTGATAGGACAAGAGGAAATGGCCTCAAGTTGTGCCAGGGGAAGTTTAGATTAGATATTAGAAAAGCTTTCCTCACAGAAAGGGTTGTAAACACTGGAACAGATTGCCCAGAGAAGTCCCCATCCCTCAAGTTGTTTAAAGAATGTATAGATGTGGCCCTTAGGGAAATGGTTTAATGGTGACCTGGTAGTGCTGGGTTAATGGTTGTACTTGATCTTGAAGGTCTCTTCCAGCCAGAACAATTCTAAGGGGCCCCAAGAGCTCCAGATTTACTGGCAAGTGGAGTGGAAGCTGTGTTGAAAGTCATCATGACATTGCTCAGATATTCCAGCGTAGAAGAAAGCCAGGGAGGTTGTGCTCGGGCAGAGATTTCAAAATATTTTGAGCAAACCTGGAATTACTGCTATTACAAGAATCCCATGGCTGTATAAACTGTGTTACAGACCTCACCAGTACAGCCTCAGGTACAGCATGATGCTGCTTTGCCACATCCTAACCTTGGCACTGAAAAGTGCAGCACAGAATCTTGCACATAATTCCTTCCAATGGTCACTGTATTTGCAGTTAAACTGATTAAAAAAGCCAATCGTTTACACTTTTTATTCAATTCACCACTCCCCACCTTTATTTCTTTAATTCTCTTTTGGTTTTTTTCATGACTCTTTTTTTTCACCCAGAGTAACAGTTTTAAGTTAGTAAATTAATGCCAGTGAATGTGTCTGTGTGCTGTACCTGCACTGTCTGTGATGGCATCATTAGAATGTCCCTGAAGCAGTTGGCCCGTGACAATTCTTAATCTCCAAGAGAGCAGGCAGCATCCCTGTTTCAGCAGGAAAGTGAGTTAGGTAGTATGGACAAGGACTGTTCAGTGACAGTTCAGAGCCAAAGAGCAGCATATCTGTAGTACAGATGTAGTTCAGGAGGCTTAATTGCTCTTTTCCTTCAAATGCTAGGTACGTATTATATATTGGAGAGATGGGAGTGTCTCAGGCAAGTCTGGTACAAAGCTTGTCAGTGTCATGCTCAGAAGACTGGGAAAGCTGCACATCATTTGTTCCCCGAATGTCACTTCAAAAAAGTACAGAGCTGGCTTGGTACATTCAATCTGATTGACATGCTTAATCTGCCCTCCTCTTACTGCTTCCCTTTCACTAGCCTTATCCAAATAGAAAGTTTGGTCAGGTTCTGCCTCTTACAGGTCTATGGAGAAAGGAGCATCCATTTATTACCATCATTGCCACTGTTTGGCACTACAATTCTTCTGCTAGGTGAGGAATGGGGCACAGTTTAGGGCTGAAGGTGATGAGCATCATGAACATCAGAGGGCAGCTGCATGTCTTTAGAGTGACACAGCTGTTAGGATGATAAGCACAGTTTTCTGCCTCTGCTGCTTCCCAGGGTTGAAAGTTTCCCACTACTTCTGAGCCTGCGACACAGAGACTACCATATTATAACCCTTGTCTGGGTTGATAAAGGAATAGTTCTGGGCATATAGCATCTGGAGTGTCTGCAAGTATGACATAATTTACAGAAGTCCTTCCCTGGAAAGCTGTGAGATGTAAGCCAAAGGTTGTGATTAATAACAAAAACTAAATCTTCCCTGTTGAAAGGTTAGGAAAATCCTGTATTTTCACAAGGCTGAGAGTAAAGGTCTGTCACTGTTGCAGTGGTAACGTTTATGCCAGAGCAGCTAAGACAGATAATCGTTACACTGACAGGACTCCTAAAAAGCAAAAGCAGCCCTGTCTGTATGCTGACCCTACTAGGGGAAGTTTCATTTTTAGGTACAATATTGACTAGGTGGCCATTCATCTGTCTGTGTCCTGTGCTCTGTGTACTGAGTGGCTACACAAGTGAAGTAAGTACTAAGTCAGAGCATGAGCTTGAGCACTGCCCAGGTTTTTATACTGTTAGCACAGACTCTGGTCTGGTTTTAATGTGTGCAGTCTCCCAGACAGAGGCCAGGAATGGTCTGGGGAACAGCCTGGGCCAGGGACCTTTCCCAGAAGGCTGTTTGGATACAGCCATCCTATTTCAGTGGGAGGGTTTAATCTGGTGATGGTAAATTGTACTGTGCTATGTAGCCTAAAGGCCAGACCACGCTTCCTGGCTCACTTCATTTTCTGGCATAAACATAATCACTGATATCGATGACAAAGATTTGGGATTATTGTTTTCTGAGCTACTAGCTTTGATTTTCTTCTCCGCAGGAGAAATTTCTTCACAAAACATGCCACTGGGCTGTGGGGACCCTTGTCACAGATTGCTGTGGCTGCCAAAAGTTCACAGGAGTACTACAACCGATTGGTTAAATTCATGGAAAAGAAGTTGAGAGACACTAAATTTTAAGATGCTACCTCTGATGCAGGGACACCCTGCTCCTCCAGTTCATTATTGCTGGGTGAATATTCTGGAAAATATCACAACTTTACAATTTCCTTCACATGTGTTCTTGGCCACTGCTGGAGACAGGCTATGGAGCTAGACAGATCTTTCATCTGGATCAGTATGGCTGTACTATGTTCTTCCTTAGCTGCTCTGCTACTCTATCATTAAACCTGTCCTTATCAGTTTTCTCCCAGATTTATTATGCAACTGGGGTATCAGGGACAAAAGGGTCTTCCTCTGTCTTTACTAGTTAAGACCAGGAAGCAGGAGGTGGTCTCTGTCCCTTTGCTGGACAAGAGCTGCAGGAAAAGGAGGAATGAGAAACAACTCCTCCATCACCAGGAAAGCTGGGGGATTTGAACAGCACTGAGTATCAGGCAGCCTTTGCCTGCTCTCCACTTCCTTCTCTGTCCAAAGCTTATACTGGCATTTGGATGAAGAAAGACGTGACTTCCTGTACCAAATGGCTGCTCTTCTCCAGAAGGCTGTTGTGTAGATCTCAGTCTAAAGTGAACTCCCAATCAAGAGAGAATTCAACCTTTGTCCAACAAGAGAAAAATTTGACTGTGATTCACTCTTACTTTTTAGGAACTGTATTCCCCAGCTTGTAACAGCCTCTCAGAGCACTGGTTCCTAGGCTTAATACAGCAAGCCCAAGATGAAGCTCAGTGTCTGTGATAAGAAGCCACACAAGCAGGTGATCTGTTCTAGCCTCCACGTCTGTGATCTTCTCCAAAACACTATTACATGGTCTGATTTAAAGAAGAAAGTCTGAAACTCCAAAAGCTCTGAAAATGTTACACAGTGCAAAAACAAACTGGCAGAGTAGCTCCCATCTCTCAGTCTCTCATTTCCTAGCAGGGATGTACCTGCCTCATGAGAATGGTTAGGCACAAGGGCTGAGTAAATCATACAAGCACAGCTAGAGTTATATGAATGACCACAAACTGGTGTCAATCTTGAACTTGCAGGCATGATCCTTTTTTGAGCCCATCTGTCTTCATACAACACTTGAACTCTAGCAGAAGAGCTAATTGCTTCAGAATCTCATCTTAAGAAGTGGCAATACATGTTTATACCTGCAGCCAGACATTACAGCTGCCTCTCATTTCCCACTCTGTGGGAATGGAACTTCTGAGACTGATGAATCAGCATCATTATTTTTATAAAACAGTTGATTTTACAATATACACATTAAAAAGCTTAAATGAAAAATCTTGAGCTTTTTCACTCATCCTTCACAACCCTCTTTGAATCATAGACATGACTAGTAGTTTGGGATGCACTGAATTAAAGGCTAGTTTCCTAAACCTTCTATAGTCAGCAAATACTTTGCCTCCCAGCTGACATCTAAAATAAAACTTCTTTCCTATTCCTTCCAAGTTCAGCCCCTTGTTTCCTCCTGGTACAAAGGGCTGCCCTTCAGCATTTCCATCAGGAGGTGAAGAAGTCTTTGACACAAGACAGATTATTGCCTAGTGTGTTTGTTCTGGACCTGCATTTCCCCATATTATTTTCTTTCTTTTTTTTTTTTCTTTTTCCCATAGGAAGGCATTCTATTTTTGTTTTAATACTGTGACACAGTTGTGCTATTTTTACAGCTCTGTTTTAGTGCTTTAGGTGTTTGTGAATTAAAGAAGAGATGGCTAACTGACAGTAAAATTTTCTTCTGTTGTTTTCTGACAGATTCTCACCAGTACTCTTGACTGCTCATCCAGATATTAACTGGGGGATGGATGGAAAAGCTAGTTACAGTACGTGTAGGTTTTGGTGTTTGTTCAGTTTGTTGTTTATTTGTTTGTGGGGTTTTATTTTGGTTTGGGTTTTGTTTGTTTTTCTTTTCTAAAATAAATAATTCAGGTAATAAAACCAAACCACCTTACTCATAGTGAGTTGTATCACAATATGAAATTCTGGAAGTAGAATGCAGAGTGGAGCCAACAATGACAAGTGCAGTAACTCCAATAAATGTCACAAATGAACTGACCACAGCAGTTCTTAAGTATACATTTTTAAAGATCTAGACCAAGCACTCAAACTTCACAAATTAGCTTAAAAGATGCCCCACATAAAGTATGCTAATACATTAGTTAGACTTCCACTCTTCTTTCTTCCCCATGTGACTCAAAGATGACCTGAAAGAATCTCTCCATTCCCTCTCTCTATCTTTTCAATCTTAGAAATGTCAGGAATGCAATATCCTGTTTTCTTTGGTTTTGCTGGGGGACCTTGTGGGTGCTTTAGGAAATGTTTAAATGCTGAAGCTTTAATAAAGAGCTCCATTGTCCAAAAGAACCTCATTAGTCATGGACAATGAAAGACTATTAATAGCAACATCAACAGTATGCAAACAAAAAGTTGGAACAGTATTTAAAAGCCCTTTCTTTTCTCAAGTGCTAAAGATCCTCTCACTTTAGTCTTATGATAGCCTCACTTTATTACCCTGGAGTCAGCTTTTCTGCCTGTAAAACTGTAATTTCTGTTGTAAACACCCCTTCACAGAAACTCTACCACTTTGGAAAATAAGACACCTCTTTCGAGATTTTTACAACACATCACATAAGGATAAAAAAGATCCCAACTTTGTCCCTTTGAAAATCACATTTTTCACTTTTGAAACAACACAACTTTTAAGGACATAAAGTGTTGAAATAACCCCGGCTAACTAAAGTGGTTTCATAGTCAGTTAGGGAAGTAAGGACTATCAACAATTTACTGAATGAACATCTCACAATAACAAAGTATGATGTTTTACTGCACACCCTTCCTAAGGCTTCTGAATTGGGACAAAAAGAAACAGAACAGATTTGCTTCTAGAGGAGAGAGAGAGAGTAAATACAAGCACATTTTAAAAAGCTCCAACATTCACCCTACTTACGATGCTATGAACATATGTCTGAAAAAAATAAATCAATCCCCAGCGAAACTCAACTGCTGTTACAAACTTCCTAAATTTGAATGCATGTCAGGTAAAGAAATAGAGAATCGAGGCTCTTCTAGAAAGGAAGCTCATAATGAAAACATAGAAGGGATGGAAAGGCCCAAATGAAGTGCCTGGTTTTAAGCAATGTCTTTGCACCCTCTCTGCTTTATTGCAGTGTGATCAAAGCCATTAAGATATTATATATAGCTCAGTGTCTTTTTGGACAGTAAAAAAAATGTCAGCAACACAGCCTTCTACAACACCACATGTTTTTAATTAAGAAAGAATGCCAGGGTGAAAGAGACTTTACAAGTTCAATGAGCCAAGAACATTCAATTTTTGAGAGTGGGGGAAAGGGTTAAGCTTTTTAATGTAAACTTCATACGTTTTACCATAATATGATGATAATATGACTATTTAATCCCTTTCTTGCCTTCCTGAGCATGTCTTTTGACAGGAAAGGCAGTATTTGTTTTGTCTGATTTTAACTCTCAGGAAAGCAAGCTAGCTAGAACTATCCAAAGATGGCTACTCTTTATTCTGACCTCTGCCTTCCAGAAGGAGCAATTTAGGCAAGATGCATTTTCCAGAGAATAGTTAAGTATGGAATTCTCTTTCTAATGGAAAAATCTTACCTGGGTAATCATTCTTATCTACATCTGAGTCTCCTCTTAGAGTGAAGCCAAATCCTGAAGGCATAGACTGTGAGGCCCAGGCTCCACTGAGAACCTGGGAAGGGTTAGTATTTAACCCATTACTGTATCCATTGTAAATGAGCACTTTCCCTCTTCTGTCTTCTCCTGCAAATGGTGCACCAATAGCAATGTCTGCAGTGCAATAAATGAAGAAAAAAAGAATGGGCACAATTAAAACAAAGCAAAATTATGTGCCTGCAAGAAAAGATAGAAATGGCTTCTGCTACATACACGCAAGAACTTCAACATTTTGTACTTCTGTGTGGATTCTAGTTTTAAGGCAAATAGACAAATATATTTGTAGTGGCTTTACTTTGTCAAACTTGCATGACAAAAGCTTATAAAATCATCCTATGAAGAGGTAATTGCATTATACCAAATAGCCAATCCAAACTGGATCCCTCTACCGTATTTGCAGAACAATCTATGAGCTTTAATAAAGCAAGATCTAATGAATGCTTGCTTCTCCTTCCGTATTTTCACACCAACATAAATTTTCCTTGATTGCCTTTACTCCTAATTAATAAGGAACAGCTGTTAGATCAAATTGCTTTGGGTTTTTTTCCAGATATTCAACAAAGACAACAAACCCACCTCCCTCAAATATGCAGTGCTTTAGTATGCAAAAGAGATGTTTTCATGTATACCAAGCTAATATCTTACTGAGAAATGGGAATAGTAATGAGTCAGGAATTTAACAGGAGGTCTTGGGCATTATACAACTAAGCACTGCAATCCTTAAATAAAAGGTGACATATACAAGAAGTGGAATGCACAGTGCTCTTCTCAGTTCCTGTACATGGGATGTGGAGAGAATCATGTGTCTGGATTAAGATTCAACAGCCGCAGCAGCTGAGCCAGCCAATAGGAAACTCTAGAGGAGAATACAGATCTACAGCTCTCATTTTTAGGTTCTCATCTAGGTGCTGACACTGGACTCCTTTACAGAACTTGACTTCAGCACCTGGAATTTGTACCTTCACTCTAAAGGCAGGAGTGCACTAAAGCTCTACAACTGGAATATTCAGTTACAGAAGCAGAAGACTTTGGCTCTAGATTTTTCTTAGCCTTCTCTATGCAGTGAGAGAGAGAAGCAGGAATGTCTTCTCCCTTCCTTACCAGAATGCTGGAGAGCAGGGATACCAACCCTCACTGCCCAGAGAAGCTGAGGGCGTCTGCTGCTGCTCACAGGTAGAAAACAGGGAATCTCTACCATGGGGTCCAGCTGGACTGAGATCCATGGTGGGATTTCAGGACAACCCCAGTAAGGGTATTCTCAGCAATCACAATCCAGTGGCTTCTTCCCACAGGATGGTATTTGGATTTTGTGAACCTCAATACAATCCTATGGCTCGTGATATAACTTATCCCTTGCACGGGAGCCACACATTGGTGACACTGCTCTAGAGTCTAGTGGCTAGAGCAGCAAGAGAAACAGCCCTCAGGTTGAGGAGGAGCTGAGTCTATTAACTTTGCTTTAGTGGGTCAACTATCTTTAAGGCTACTGTGCACAATACGTCTTCCAGAAAAAACTCATGGGGGATTTACATGCAGAGTTGCCTGCTTCGCATATCCCTCACATCCTGGAAATAAGACGTAAGGAAATGCACGCAGAGGAAAACAAGGTGCTCCTGACCACGTCTAGGAGGCTAACTCTAGCTGCTTAAGGCATCCAGGCTATCTCAGACAATTAAGCAAGTTAGTTTACTAATGTTTTGTTGTGTGCATGTGCTATAGGCATTTGAAAAAGGTGACATTGTGCACTGGCTACTTTTGGTGCCTAGGTAGCAATAGAAGTCTGATTCCAAAATAGTCCATCTGTCCTTCTCCAGTTCTTTCATTGTGGGCAAAAAGCTCCATTAGTGGAGACCCATTCAATTCTCAAACTCATCCAAGCATTGAGAAGAGAAGGGGAACACTGCTTTTAAACAAATGCAATATCTTAACTAAATTTTTACATGTAATTATCATTTTTATTCAAACAACCAAGCTAATATTTAGTAAAAGATGGTGTAGTCAATCCGATTGCCCTCCTACAGGGAAGCTTTTCGTGGCTTGGCCCTTGATATCAGTTTCATTAGGATTAGTGTAAATTGTCATGACTTTCACAGGCAGTTACATGTTCAAAAGCCTTTTCCAGCCACTGCGCAGATTCTTTGTATTAAATGCTTAGCTATTTTGAATGCCAATGTTATACAGACATATACATCACTATACTACATATAAATTACCATTATATCCATCTTGATTGAGATCTCCGAGGTGTGTGATTGCGCTGCCAAATCTACCAAACACTTCGGTGCCTGTCAGAATTTGCGCATCTTGGAAGAGGAAAGCACTTTCTTGCAGGTATAGATAAACTTGCCCAACTTCTTTAGGTTTGCTCTCAAATTCTCGTTCCATAAAGAGAGGGGCGCCAACTAAGATATCATCATAGCTGGAACAGTCAAACAAAACCCAGTGTCACTCAGAGAGTGAGTGCAATCAACACAGTTCATGCATTTGTTAAACTGAAGCTGATATTATAGTCACAGAACGAAGTAAGAAGGTGCTTCTGGAGCTCTAGTCCAAACACTTGGTCAAAGCATGGTCAACTAGGGAAGGCTGCCCAGGGCCATGCCCACTCCAGTTTTGAGTATCTCCATGGAGACAGACTCTAAAAACTCTCTGGGAAATGCTTTCAGGGTTTGATCACCCTCACAGCAAAACTTTTCTTCCCGGGTTTAAGTGGACTTTCCTGCACTTCAGTTTATGCCCACAATAGACACTGAAAAACTGTCCTTTGCAGTTAACAATCCAGAAGTCAGGAATTTAACTAAGGGGGGATCTGTGTTACTAGAACAAGTTCTGTAGCTCTAATCCTGTTGAGAGTGCTAGTGAGAGACAAATTTTACTATGAAAACTAGCTTTTAAAAATTATACATTAGTTAGTGAACGACAGAACAAAACTGGCCACTTTCCAGCAGATCTTTTAAGTAATCTATATGAAACATGGATAGAGCATCAATAGAGAATGTCTCATCACTACTTCAAATGGAAGGTGGGAGACAAAGACAAGGCTTTATTTCTGAAAACATTTCTGCTGAATATTAGGTACATGAGTAGTCGCAGTGCTCATGTAATTTGCTGCATTAAGTATTAAAGAGAAAGGACATCATAAATCACAACAATATGAAGCTTAGAAGGAAAATTCCTTCGGTCTATTTTGCTACTCCAAGAAGTCGGTAACAGAAGACAGACCAATCAAAGGATATTTTTATATGTTCTAAGTGGGGATGTTTCAAAATATGTTATCAGCATTTATTTCATGGGAAAAGAAGAGCTTTTACTGGACAGTAAATAATAAAATTGAGCAAGACTGATAGACACAAAATAAGCAGAAATATTCTTAATAGATTACTCTAAGATATTAAAAGGATAGTATCAGATTAAAGATTGCTCAAGCCTGTATAAATTAATAGGATAATTCCCATTATATTCAGTGGACATTGGTTATCCATACTAAGGAATTCTATTACTGCAAATAACTAGTACTAGTTGATATCAAAATTACTAATTTGGAAAACATATTCTCTTGCTCTAATGTGAAACTTTGTTCAAACTTAATAAAACTTGCAGAAAACTTTCTAGTCTCAATTCATCATATTCCAAATAGTGATGTTTTCATGAAGTCTTTATCCATTAGTAAGCCAATTAGTAAAATTGCACTACATTAGTTTTCTCATTCCTGATAGAAAAAGAAACAACTATGATTTAGGAGTAGCTCAGTTACTAGTTTACCATAGACATATACTAAGGTTCTAAGATAATATACTACAGCATTTAGTACAGATTACCTCATCTAAAAACCATTTAATCCCATTACAGAAAAACATTCTACAAATTGTGACAAAGTACTTCTAGAAATTTTATTTTTCTATTAAGTTTTATAGCATGTTTCCACAAAAGAAACAAAATATCAGGTCACTTTGGTACAGTTGTTCCATTCTTTTATGTCAGAATTCACCCCACAGCACGAATAACTAAAAAAGGAAGGAAACAGATGCTGACTGGACATCAAAGGTGAGATTTTCCTTTCACACTACACATCAAAAGTCCTCCTCTACTAATGGAAGATGTGATTTTTGTGGTTGGGACAGAATGTCAGCTGAACCAGTTGCCATGAAACAAAAGCAACAACAAAAAAAGACCATGAATGCTTTGAGTTGCTGAAGTCAGTTCAGAGAAGGGCAACCAAGCTGGTTAAGGGTCTGGAGAACAAGTCCTATGATGAGAGGCTGAGAGGAGAGGCTGAGGGAATTGGGATTGATTAGTTTGGAGAAGAGGAGGCTGATGGGAACCTGAAAGGAGGTTGTAGTGAGGTAGGTGTGGCCTCTTCGCTCAAGTAAATAATGACAGGACTAGAAGAAATGGCCTGAAGTTGCACCAGGGGAGGTTTAGCCTAGATAGTAGGAAGAATATCTTTACGGAAAGAATAGTCACACACAATGGAACGGGCTGCCCAGGGAGGTGGTGGAGTCACCATCCCTGGAGGTATTCAAAAGAAATGTAGGTGAGGCACTTCAGGACGTGCTCTAGTGGGATGGTGAGGTGGTGATGGTAGGATGTGGTGATCTCAAGAGGTCTTTTCCAACCGTGACAGTTCTGTGATTCTGACATGCTGAAGAAAAGGTGGGAGGAAGGCAGTCATCTAAATTACACTGACCTATTTCTAAACAGGTTACAGGCAGAAGGGTGATGTGGAATACCCACAGCACTGAGGTTGCCTTCCCTCCAGGTCTTGGCACATCTCACCCACGCCAAAGCCTTCCTTCCCTCACCATCTTGATTTTCCCCTTCTCTGTCTGTCCCAAGATCTGTAGGTCAAGGCAAGCTGCTTCAGCAAGTCCTCTGCAAGACAGAATTCTCCCTCAGGCAATTCTAGGGGTTTGGGTTTGGTGTGGGGTTTTTTCCACTGTCACAGCAGTGTACTATAGTCAGAGAGGGAGGATGCTTCAGCTACCCTGCTCTCTCAGATCCTCATTTACTTATTCCTGGTTTCTCTCCAAGTGGGTCACAAGTAAGCATTTGCTGCTTACCATGCTTCATAGCCAGTTTTAACTTCCAGATTGCTCAGTTTAAGTATTTAGACATCAACCAGTCAAGGGGGATCACTTTTTGGTTTGTAAGCACCTATGGCATTAGAATTATGTATTTTTGTTGGCAAAGGAGGACATTTCAAATGTGTTTTGAAATGTAGGAGTTTATATTTACAGAAATGGAGTTCTGATCCCTTTCAAAAGGCCATAAGTGCAAAGCAAAAGCAAAAGCTCCTGGACAGTAATATTACACCATGAAGTGCAGCTCAGTTTGCAGTGGTATTTTGAAAGGCTTCATTAGATTTATTTCATTACTGAACTAAGATGTTGCAGTTATACTAATTACATATTTTTTTTTCCAGCACAGAAAGTTCAACAGCTAGTATTGCTTTCCTTCTGATAAAAAAATAAATTTAAAAGCACAAGCTGACCACCTGCTGACACTGTGTGCAGTTTCTTTGTATCCTGCCGAGTAATAAAAAGCAGGAGTACGGGAAATGTCAAGAGGTCAAAGTATAACTATGGGAAGCTTTGATACAGGCCCAATAAAAGACCAGTAAACAGTTTATTACACTATTTTTATTGGACTATTTCAGTCTAAATTGAAAGAGTTCTCTTTTTATTTCTTTACTAGGAATGTAGACTGTAAGTTGAGGGCAAAGCTCGATGTGTTAATTTTCATTGTGAATTTCTCATTATTAGCAGTGGGCAATTAAACCTTACTTCAAACAATATCATCATTTCCCCTGTTCTGCCTGCAATACTCAGGTGGTGCAGGTAAAACTGCAAGTCACTCTGAAGCACCTGCAGAACTGCTGGAGCAGAGGGTCTGCAGAGCTCTTTTCCTAGGACGAGCCTTATCTTTGAGCCATGTCTGTCTTCAGACTTTTTACAGAACAGTACCATTCCTACTAATCTTTTCAGCATATAACTTGTTCTTGTACTGATAAGGCCATCACTACCTCCTTTATCCTTAGCTTCACAAAAAATTCAAGTGAATTTGAAGTAGTTGTTTCCCCTTGGCTATTTTATCTCTCTCTGTTTTACTCTCCTGTTCAGATAAATATTTCTATTGACTATATGTGCAAACTAGCAAGGACAACTACATATCTAATCAGATATGTTTATCAAGTAGAGCTTTTCATGTTTTGTTTTGTGAGGGATGTTTGGATAGAGAGGAGAGTCATTAAATTTCTTTTAAGATACAGACTGGTAGACCACACAGGCCTCAACAGCAGTTTGATTATATTATTGAGATAAACCATGGTCTGAGAGGTACACAGAAAATATGAGACCTGCCAAGTAATCCTATCATTCCCAAGAAATAACCTGCAGAGAAAATACCTTCATCCAATGAGAAGTAGCTAGTTCCCTGAAAGACTTAGATTAACATTTCTCCACCTTTTCGTGTTAGTACGAATAAATGAATTCTGACTCTGTATATCATAAAAATAGGAATTTTCAAAAGCTATGGTACTATGAGAAACATTGACCTCAAAATCTTGAAGATTTGAGTACTATGTACCCAGCACAGAAACTGTTGAAGCTTCTTTTTCTGTTGTTTTTGTTTTGGAACTGCAATAACACTTTATCATGTTATTATTTTTCTCATTTCTTCTATCCCTCACTCTTTAAAGGGTTTCTACTCACTGATGGGAAACGATGATTTAGCCCAGAAAAAATACTTAAAGCAGTACATTTAAGCACCTAATAAGTATTGACAAAAAAAAAGAATATGAAAAGGACATACCGAGACATTTTGCAATAGGCAAGAATGTGCCACAGCTCTAAATATAATTCTGCCTCATTTTTGTGCAAACTTCCAAGGCTCTAAGCTACATGGATCTTTATCTCCTTGCTAGAAGGCTACGATCATTATTCACTTATGAAAGTCCTGATCTTCTAAAATATTTAATCAGACTTCACAGGAGTTCAGATGTAGCAAGCAGTTTGTTCAATAGGGCTTGAATCCCCGAGCATCTTAGACATGACTGGCTGCTGAGCAGCAATCTTCCTCAGGCAAGCACAATGCCTGTCATAACAACTATGGGCCACGGACACTTTTTGGTCCTCTAGATGATGAAAATGGATGGCCAACCAGCAGGTGCTGGAATGAGGAGTTGATGATATTGGAAAGCTTTTAAAAAGGACAAGTGAAGCTATAGATGGTCCACACGGGAGAACACTAACCTGCTTCTGAGAACGGGAGAATGAGCTTTTCACTTTCACTTATCTCTTCCCAGCAGCACTGTTAGCACTGTTCTTCTACATGGATCTGCTTCCTAAGACTCTGGACACTCCTGCTCTGCCACGCTGCTTTGAATAAATGTTCAGGAAGATAAACTCACTCAAACAAGGCCTGCAAATACTTATGCCACTGTGACTGCACAAAGATAAGCCTATGTGAACAATTAAAATTAGAAAAGCAGAGAAGAGAAGCATTTTGTGGTATGAAGGACCTGAAAGCCTATGTTTTTTTAATAAATATCAGGCATTGCTTCCATGAATGTTCAGTGGAGCTGAATGTATTTGGTAACCTACCCATCATTGTTAACATCAGATACTGCAACAGTGTACCCAAAATAAGACGCCATCTGGAAATAAAAAAGAACAGATAGGATTTCATATTATGTATCAACTTAAAGAAAAACTGCTGATAATCCTCTTTGTTTCTATGGTCATTAATTCTTTTATATATATACATATATTCTTGAAACTGTGGTAAAGAACTATATTCTCTGGAGATATAATATTTCATGATACAGTTGCTTGATATTACCTGTTCACCAGTGAAGTTCTGGATAAAGGTCAAGTCTGAAGAATTAATAATTGAGACCTGGTAATGGAAGAAAAAGTTTCAAGCACACATGGAGATACTACAGCACAACATGACTGAAAACCAATCCAACACACTGAAGAATAATGTATATGGCCAAGAAAAAATAATTCTTTTCTGTTTCCTCTATCATCTTGAACAGATCACTGGGATTTTATGAATCTCGGGTACTCCATGAATAAAATGGGGAAAAGACTATTTGCCTTTCTTACTGGACACTGAGCAGCAGCAAATCACAGACTATCCGCTATTCAGTGACTACATCATTAGGCATGAAAATACAAATTGAAAACATAAGAAATATATACAGATACATACACACCCTTCTTCTGAAAAATGACTGAATAAGTTCAAAGACACAAGGAATTTTGGGTCCACAAAACTGGAGAAAGTGTCTGTGTCTGGGATCTCTCTTTCCCAATCAGGTTAGTTCTGAAACTTCTCATTTTCTCTGATGTAAAAGATGTAACCACACATGCATATTGTTTTCTCCCTTCTAACTGCCTCTCATGACTCTTTGTATCTGGTGCTCAGTGTATATATTTAGAACACTTAAAATAATCACTGGCCATGAATAATCTGAACTAGGACTTCTCTCCACTGTGGACACAGCATTGCACACGAAATACGCTAACCTGTGGGTAAATTTAGGTCTGATAACATTCAGTGGGTGTAGGGATACTAGTCATATCCAAAGTACTTGTAACTGACTACTGAAAATGGACTTCAGAAGAGACCAAGTGCTTAATATTCAAAGTAAGGCATTTCAACCCATCCAGGTAAGCTGTTTTCTCTGTTTTGAAAGTTTAGGATTAAAGAGACAGAAAATGCAATATAGCCTTTAACCTTCCAAACAGTCTAACTGCTTTCTCACTAGAAAAAGGATAAAATGTGGGTCTGGTACATACATAGCCAAAGTTCTGTGCTCCCCTCGGGACTCCAGCAACCAGCTCTGAAAGTATAAATGATCAACAGTGAACTGGTCATGCTATCTGAGTGGTACATGCAACATGCATCCCATGACACTTAAATCTTCCTTAATATAAAACCCTTAGGATTTTGATTTATCTCTGTCAGAAATACCTGCAAATCACTTCAAGTCATTAATACATAACGATTTTAGCATTCACTTGGTGCATCTAGTTGCATGAAATCAATCTTCCAGAAATTTCTTTCTTCCTAACATTACTTTGCATAGCACAGTATAATAAAGCTCTTAGTACAACTCAGCTTGTTACCTGACAGCTGTGGATTGTTGGAACCAGAATCAATTGTGGCATCACATGCTACAGTACAGAAACTAAATACAACTGTCCTTATAAATACTTCCTTTTCCTTCTGGCTGCACAACAATTTGTCTCATGGTTATTTGGCTTGATGCCATGAAAGTGTTTGACAAGTTCTCCATAGGCTCTCTAACAGCATTACAAGAAAGTTTTTGTGAGTAGCATTGGAGGGATACATTGAATAAGAATAAGAACATTGGACCTAGCTGCCTTCAATTCTGCTCAATAGTGAAATCTTAAACAACTGTTGGGAAAATGGAAATAAAAACAAAATAGAAAGAGAAGAGAAGAGAAGAGAAGAGAAGAGAAGAGAAGAGAAGAGAAGAGAAGAGGAGAAGAGAGAAAAGAGAAAAGTCACTGCCTACATGTTACTGTCTAAACCTTCCCTCATTAGGATATCCACATCAGAAGACAGCAGCAGGAACTTCAGATACCAGAGCTCCTCAGACCCCTGCCTGTAGCTTTCTAGCATTCCTCTGCTCCTCTCTGGGTTCACCTACTCTCCCGTGGTTGAATGTGCTTGTTGAAGGGGAAATGGAACTAGGAATGAAGGACTGAAGAGGACACAGGATGACCCCTGGGTCAGCCAACAATGCAATTCTTCGTGCCAATCATTCACATGACTTACTGATTCACTCATCATCCATTATAAAAATGTGAATATGCATTAAAAAATAAAAATAATTTAGAAACCCCAACATATGTAAGTGGCTGCAGACTTCCATAACCAGGAACATATCCTTTTTTCCATATCATAGCATTCAGCTCAAAATTGTTTTTTTTTATATCAGCCACAGTGGCACAGGTCAGGACACTGTAGGGATTAAGCAGCAGCAGTTCTGGACAGCTAATTTCTAGAAATGTACTCTGAGTACACTTGTAGTCTGGACCATGGAACTGTTCACCCTCTCAAGAAAGCTGACCCTTAAGACTGTCAGCCTTACCCAAGAAACATATCTCTTAAAGAATGAAATATGGATCAGAGGTATCTTCAGCTAACTGTATATTTTGAAATCCTGTACTACTTCAGAACACCTGAAAATAGATAAATCATGAACAAGTTTAAATGTAACTGATTATCTTCAACATACTCTACCAAAGAGAGAGCTGTGATGGGAACTTTTCTTCTACACTGTATTCAACTTGCAGAGACACAGAAAAACTAGTGTTCAATTTCTAACACACCCACAAACCTTTGAACTTAAAAATCAGACAAAGTTCAGCTTGTTTATAGTTCTCCTGCCACAGCACTTTGTGTTGTGAGTTCAGCACATCAGTTAAGTGAGGTTTAAGTCTTGGTGGTATTTAGGTAAAGCCTCAGTGGTGTTCCAGGAACTACCATTGCTAAACTAAGACTGTGCAGGATGGACTGCTCTGACTCTGTCCTTAAAGAATTACAGAACTATGTTGCTGGAGATGCCACCTTCCAGGGCCATGTGAAACTAATAAATAACCTGTGTCACCTTTGGCCAGAGGGAAGAACTTGAACCTCAGTGTCTGAGACGAAGTCTGTTATGTAATAACATTTTGCACATTTAAAAAATGCTTTTATCCTATAACTTTAGTTAAGATTTATCAAATCGTGAATGTAGAGTCCTAGAAGGCAGTGTTTTACAGATCAGGAAACATTTCAGATGTAGGTTTCACAGTGATGATGTTTTTAAGCAGTGCTATTAAGTTTGTGAGATGTCTGGTTCCTTGTGGATGACAGTTTCTGTCTAAATGCAAATTATTCTAAATATGCCCTCCGTCAAACTTACTTAATCCAAGACCTTTCTTTACAAAGTCTCAGGCCTGACTCTATGCTTGGACATTTATATTCATGTGCATTCAGCTTTTTCTAATTCAAGGGACTAACTGAACACCTCATCTTCCTGTGGAATGTTTTCTCTCCCTCTAGGTTTTATTAAAAAGAATTAACTTCTTCTGTCTCCTGTTGTTAAATATAAGGCTTTGGGGTAGGAACAAAAGCCCAAGAAACTTGTTCTTACTGCATTATGCCTGTGCAAGAAAATATAAGAAAAGGGCCAGCTAACGAACTGCCCCAGGCACCCCATCTTTAAGGCACATGAACCAGAACTATGGAATCTTCTACAGAGTCAAGAGCTGCCTTTACCAACAAGAGGTAGCATGCCAGTGTAGACATGTTCAGAAGCAGCTGAATGTTTATGTGATGTTTATGTGGCAGTCAGCAGTGTGCTTTCAGCATGCACAGACATTCCCAACTGCAACTGCCCAGGCAGATGCTGAAGTGCAGCACTGTCTGTGCAGGTGAGGAACTTGAGTATGGACTGAAAGACTGTACAGAACCACACTGCTGGCTCCACTTGTTACTACTGGTTACCAAACTTGATAAATTGAGAGTGGATGGCTCCATCTACCATGCTCTCACAGCTCTAACTGCTGAACAGATGCATGGGCATGATACTGATTCGGACTTTGGGGCAATTTAAATTCTGCTCTGCTATGTTATAACTTCTAAGGAAATATCTGCCACTGAGAATGTTGGGTACAAGTACCTTAAGTCTCAACAGTGTTTCAAATGTATAAAAGTCAGAGAACCAAAATGAGGAATTTAATAGTTGCATGGCCATATGGTTTCCATTCAAGTATATGGCTTCTTACCTTGTTCAGAATCCCCAGTAAATTCACCAGCAGCCACTGAGTATCCTATTTAAAGATAAAATTACAAGAAAAACACTTGATAAACCATTTCTTTCAAAAAATGCAAGTACAATCAGATTTATCTCTTCATCTGATCATCAGAATGCACATTTTCTAAAGCTGTGTGGAAAAAGGAAAACTGTTTATCACATTACTATGACTACATTAACTGTAGGTCTGAATGCATAATAAATGCATTCCTTTTCTCCAAAAACAAGCTTCTAAATCATTAACAATAATTTAACTGAAAAACCCATCAGGTACTACATCGGTTTTTCCCAACAGCTATCGACACAATTTAGGTCTTCATTACTGCACTGTAATGTGTGAGTATCCTGTTTTAGCTCTGTATGGAAGACAGATTTCCAGACATGCAGTTAAAGTACCCCCTGGAGCTTTAGTAAACCTGAGAGATAGTTGCTATTGACAGAATGAAGACTTTTGGACTGTATCAGGGACTGTAATTTCAAATCCATGGGCAGAGATGACATCTCTGCCTTCAAATTCCACTGCATCTTTTCTATAGTTACATGGAAAAACCCCTGTCTTACATGCAGAGACACAGAAATAGCATGCAAATTCTTATACATCAGTACTAATAAAAGGTACATAAAGAACTTTTTTTTCTATTTATTATATGTCTTCAAACTGACTTTTGTTATTGCTTACTTCAACTGTATCTTTTAAATATCTCTGAGAATAAACTGCATATTTGTGTGTTGCTGTACAAAATACTGTAGAACTGAATTTTCTTTTTTCTGATAAAAAATAAAATAGTCTTTAATTATTTTAAATTCAGTCCTTCATCGTGGGATGAAAAAAAATATAAATGGGAAAATTTTGTATTTCTGCTTAATAATTTAAGATCAAATAATAAGAACACTTAAGAGCCATTTAAGATCTTAATCTTCAACATTCGTAACCCGACTGAAATAACTAGCAAACTACTGATTTATGGTCGTGCTTAAGGCAATACATTTTTAAATCCCCTTACAAATGGGACAATAGTAATTTAGGGCTTGTTTTCACATCTACATAAGACTCATGTTTTCAGAACATACTGACAGTTTGCTTAGCTTACCCATGTAGTTGTCATCATATGAGGGTGGTGACACCCCCGTTTGCTTCTCTCGTGCCAGTTTCCTCAGAATATCTTTGAAGGAATAATTTGCAATGATATCCGCAATACTTGCAGTGATTACCTGACCTGGATTCAAACAACTTCATAAATGAAAGGGACATAAAAGAGAGCCAGTTTCTACAAAACAGTGCTAGTAGAACAGCAGAGCTGAAAGAATAATATAGCACAGATGCAAAGAGTAGACGTCTTCTCTCAGTCTTTCTCCATTATTACTCTGAAAGTCTCAAGAGTACACATAAATCCATACAACAGGCATTTGAGACCCTGCTGAATAATCACAGAAACATCTCCTGACCCATTTCAAGAAGCTGATTCAAGCATTTTCCCATTCAGTTCCCTTTTCATGCTGTACAGTACACTTGTAGAAGACCAATGGAAGGAATTTCTCAATGGAGAATTCAAAGCTACGAACTCCCTACTACTATAATTAATGGGATCTCCCTCCTTTAACAGCAATGCAAAACCACACCTGAATGAGACTGACAACTGACAAGTTGACAGGCAGCCTGGGAATCATCCATCTCACACATGCCAAAACAGGTTAAAGCAAAAATACCCTTTTAACCCCCCACTGTAACCAATTCAGGTTTTATCTGCATCTTGGAAAGTACAGTTATATCACTAATGGATTAAAAATATATGCAGGTATCAATAAAAGGTTGTGTTCAGAAACAAACTGTTTTCAAAAATTTTGATTATTACATTTGATGTAGAAATAATAGTTACTTTTAAAATTGAAGTATTTGTAGGAAAAAAGGACAAGTTATTAATACAATGACAAATGTGATAAAATGCCAGCATAAAAATAGTTATTTCTATCTGTTTCATACTCATATAATCTACATCCAGAAATTTCCCTGACCTATTTCTATGCTTGGTTCCTTGTTAAGCAATTCTTCTGATCTATAGTTGTTGAAAATAAGACCAGAAACCAGTTACCTTAAACTGAGAAAACAACTGAAATCTAGAATGACATTTTCCACAATACTTTCTACTTCACTTCTAAGATCAAGTTAACCAGCCAGATGAACATACCTTGCCAATAAAAACTACCAGGCCCGCCTACTATCAGGTCTCCATTCTACAAAAAGGAGAATTGAATAAAATTACACAACAAAAGAACAAAACAAAATTAAGCATGCATGGAAAAAACAAATTAAATGATCAAAAAAATATAAGAATCATGACAAAGGAGAACAGACCTGTGCAAGGGAAAAGATGCGGGTGCATGGATGTGCAGGAAAACCCACAGTTAAATAAAGTTCAGATCACCCTATGCAATTTCACTTGAATGAATGACAATATTTTCATCACTAACATAGCATTCTAAAAATTGCTGGTGACTTGTAATAAAACAAAGTCAGCATAAAAGAGAGTCTTCACATTCAATGAAGCAACAGTAATGCTTTATAGAGAAATACGTCTACCCATCAATGAGGCCTTTACTCCTCATAATGTAGCTGCAGAACACTGAAAACAATGCAAATGATGCAAATGATGAAAGATCCAGGAGCTGTAATAATAGCACAGATAATAACAATAGTTGCAATGTTTATTCTTTGGCCCACTATGTTGTTTCTGGATCCTCTTGGCATATAAAAACAACTATCTACTTCCCTTAAACACTTTCACTTTAACCCCCACAAGAGAACAGTCTTAATGACTAGTCTGCCTCCAAAAACATGCTTATACAAGTTATTTTAACTTCTAAAAACTAGCTGGTGCTTGCCCATTATTTCCTGAAAGTCAGGTCTCTGGAAAGCATCGTGAGACACACTGACATAGAAGCACATACAATATTTCACCAGCTTATTTATTAAGATTGACTGAGAAGAGACAGACTGGAGAGTTGCAAAAAAGATAAACAGGTGCTGACTGCAATATTTCTTTCATTAATGAAACCAAAAATCTGAAGCTTGCAAAGGGGAATGAACTTGAAACAGCTTCACAAAACTTTCCATACGCAACAGTATAGGGATAAACTCTTGATCACTGAGACAGTGCTTCAACACTGGGATGTATCAGAATTATATTTGCTCAAAGTATTTCAGTTGCAGAATCTCACCTTGTAAAAATCTAAGCTGAAACCTGCTTGACAGAAGCCTTGTCCTTCAGGATCTGCATTGCCTGCAATTATGAAGATAGAAGCATTTCATTGATTTCACAGTGCATGTGGAAAAAAGCTTACACGCTCCTGGAGCTGTGAAGCTGTAAGTGCAAAACTACCAAAATGTATGAGAAGATGTGTATTCTTTTTCAGAAGAGGCAGAGAAAATCAAGACATTCCATAGGACCCTGAACATGCAGCCCCCTTGTCAAGATTTTGAAAAATAGGACCAACTACTTGGGACTTTCTCCTCTCACTGTCAAGAAGGCAACAACTACCAGGGATTCAGATGGAATTTAGCTGGAGATACAAAAGTAAAGAAATTAACAATAAATTCTAGAATGGTCACCACAATCTCCTATGGCAATAACACAAAAATAAGTGTTTACTAAGGCAATTCTAAAAAATGTTAACATAGTGGATGGGTCAGCATGGATCCATGTTCAGACAACACCCTGGTTACCTGTACCATGGCAAGGGAAAGGGGCACATGTCCTTCACAAGGGCCAGACCCTTAATTGATACACATTCTCTCAACGAGGGCTGAAGTGTAATGTCATTTCTGATGCACATCTGTACATGCAAAGGCACCCTTCCTGGTTCTGCCCAATTTTATTTCTAGTCTCCAAATCCTTATATAATTGTACGAAGTGTGTTGGCATGCATTTTAGAGCTGAGTGCTGGAAGTTTGCAGGATTGGGAAGCTGAGAGAACGAGTGGCCACTTGAACTCTCTTTTCAAATGGCATAAGCTTTTGGCAAAGCCCCAGAGAGACATCAGAAGTACATAAAGCAGATCTTATGGTGACCATTTCTTACAGATGCAGCTTCTTTCTGTACCTGTCCATCCAGGGACAAGGATTAGACTTTAAAAGAAAGACCTGGTAGCACAACTCAGTTTAGAACTATAAAACAATGAGAGAAAAGGAAAGCCACAGAGTAACAGCGAATATACATAAAAATGTCTCTCTGCCATACATAAGTATGCTGATTTCCTGGTCGACCATGAAAAGTACTGTTGGGCTACAATATCAGGCATTTGTCAAGATGTCAGGAAAATCCTGATACATGATATGATGCTGTCTCTAGATCTTTACAGGAAAGAGGCCTTTTAAATATGTGAATTGTCTACTTTTTCTGTAAAATGCCTGTTACTTTTTTTGACAAAATAATCCATGAGAAACTTGAAGGTAGAAGCACAGTCTGCAGTAGAGCAACAGTTAAAAGGTGTGTTTTGAAATCAGCCCGCGTGCATATGGCATGAAGGCTAGCTACAATAGCAGGGTCTCTGTACAAGGGCTGTGGTGACAAGGAACTACATTCAGACTTCTCCTGTTAGTGGCTAGCATGTAAAACTTGAAACAGCCACCCAGCTCAGCTAACCTGAACAGGATCATAGCTTTGCTGTGAGGGCTTCCCCCAGGAGGGATAGGTAAGCCCATCATACTTGTTATATCATACATATTACCTTTAGAAAAGTACCAGAAAGGAAATTCTCTGACCTGTCAGTGCAGAAACTGCTGGACACCCAGCCCTGTCCAAAGCTCAGAAAAGTCACTGGATATTTCACATTGATTTTAATAATTTGGAGCACTGATGTAATCAGAGTGTTAATAATCATCATAAACACCTAGACAGGATGCTGAACAGGATGGACAACGGATTTCATCTAACGTGTGGCATTTTACGCAGATTAGCTAATGAAAAGGTGAATAAAGTTGGTTCTAAAATACACATGCACTGTTTTCCCCTGTTCCTCAAGAAGTAAGACCCAGTGATTGCTACGACATCCTCAGAACTGCACAGAGAAGAGTGTGGAAGGGCACTGCTAATGTGCATGT
Source organism: Chloroceryle aenea (assembly GCA_013399075.1). Taxonomy (NCBI): domain Eukaryota; kingdom Metazoa; phylum Chordata; class Aves; order Coraciiformes; family Cerylidae; genus Chloroceryle; species Chloroceryle aenea. The sequence continues at coordinate 77,597 of VWZY01001792.1, forward strand.
CTTTCTTCCATGCTGGAATTCCTTCATAAATGAGCTAATGTGGGTGATATTGGCATGAATGAAGATACAGGCTTGTGTGTTTCTGTGCAGGGTCTGGTCTTCAGATGGTGATCCTGTGATGAGAGATTTATACGCAGCATGAGCATGAGTAATTGGTTTAAAATGCTGCCTGGTCCTTATCTAGATCTCTTTGCTACATTTTACAGCCATTTAAATCAAACCAATTATATTTCATCACTATAACTGTATAAGCTTAATTTACTTAATTTCTTCTCTTTCAATTATACAGTAAAGCATCCAATTGTTGCATGTAATTTAATACCAACTTTTCTTTAAACCATTTTTATAAATATTTTAAACATTTTTTTTTCTTTAAACCCTCATCCACTGCAATAATGTATGTAGTAATCTTATTCAACCAAGACTGTGTGAAAACTGAAAGGATAAAAGCATTGAATAAAATATCAATTCCTCCAACAAAAGATTGCTCTTATTTACACTTACTGTTGCGACAAGGTGAGTATTCAGCATAGGCACTGAAGTTCTGAATTGCTACATAGCAGGTGCCAACAGGGTCCTTCTCAGGGCTATCTTTAAGGGTTCTCCAATGATATAAGGGAGCACAAGCCTAACAAAACAGAAATTATGTCACACCTTTCAGAGTCTCTCAGTGAACAGGTTTTGATAAATAAATGTTGGCTAATCTGTGTAGCAGTAGTGCTGTTATAAACTTGACTGTGTAAGGATAAAAGATACACATGCTGTGGAGAGAAAGAGATTATCATTTTTTGAGAGTGATTCAAATAATTTGAAAAATAGAAAAGGTATGTTATCAGGTATGCGTGCAAGTTGCTCTTCACTGAGTCCTGTGCCCTAAAACTTTTCAGTTGGGTCGGGCAGAGAAGTCACTACCTCTCCCTACAACCTTGCCTCTGTAAGTTAAAAACAAATCCTCCAGTCATGGCCTACATTGTCTTACTTTTCTAATCAGCAACCCGCCTACCTCTGGGTAGGTACTATTCCCATTACTGTATAAGCCCCAGTTCTGCAAGCGGTTCCAGCTGGACAAACCACTGTGCTACTCAAAGCTTGCCATACAAGTCGGAGCTTCTCAAACACTAGTTTAAGGACCAGGGACTCTTAACATGATCTTGCCTAGAAGACCTTTCAGATCAAAACATATCAGAGAGCAAAAACAGAGTGCATCAAAGAAGAATGCATGTCCTGAGAGGGTGACTTTGGTACATTTGATATTGAGCAAACCAGATTGAAACAATATTTTATTTAATAATATAATTATATGATGATCATAAATGTTAACCTAATGTAGTTTTCTTTCACATCTATAGTTTAAACAAAATATGATCAGTACAGACACAGCACTTTATTCAATGATGAGGTTTTCTGCTCATTTGATTCAGCAAAAAGAATGATTCTATTTCGGCTTGCAAACTGTTATTTAGTAGAGTAGTATAATGGAAAACTTTCAGCTATTTTTAGAATTTTTGCATTGATAATTCCGAAAAGTGACATATTTATTCTTACAAATACTTTTGCAGTGTAATTAACTTTTAAACAGGAAGTGTATGTACAAAGGAGTGGTACCTGAAGGCACTGAATAGGAAGTTTGAGAGCAATGGTAGCAGACACAAGTGGCAGAGGATTAGCAGTGTATGCTATCACTGTATCAAAAAAGGGTGATCTTTTATTCATTACCTGTTTCATGTCAAAATCCTTCTCTGGGTTAACCACAAGGCATACTATTTAAGGGAAAGGATTTCCATTAGATAGGTCTTCCTTTCCTTTAGTAGTAATTGGAAGATTTAAGCAAACCCCAAGACACAAATTATTGTTATGCAATTGTAAAGAATAATAAAACATATCTATCACAATTACTTCAGTTACATTTTCAATGTAAACCTTAGTGCAAAAATTGTAAATATAAAGTGTCTGTGTATAAGCAGCATCACCACTACTTTACTAAAAAGTAAAGTAATTGCCCCCTGCTGGGGTCCTCTACCAATACAGGTGAAATGTTCAGCAAAACTGGAAAACAGACATTGCACTTTGACAGCAATCTTGATTTGGAGCTTTTTTTTTCATGATTTTTTTGTAGCTCTTTTACCAAGACTAAGATGTAGCTGTTCAAAACAATGTAAATTTGACAAAAGAAGTCAGAGCTTTCTTTTCTAATTGATCTTCAGCACAGGCTCTTGGCTGCCATTACATTCTGCATTTAACGTTCCAAATAAAGCTTCATAATTCAAAACATTTAATAGCATATAGTTATCAGTTGCTATGTATCTCTCCAATATGTCCATTACCTGTTTAAAAGCAATTGCCATTTGCTTCCATAACAGTATAGCATTCTGCTGTTTTCACATGGCAGTGGGATCATCTTCACTTGATCAGTTCAATCTGGTTTTATAGATTGCTTTAATTTTCTGAGTTACAGACATTATCTGCTTTATAATTCATGCATAATCACAGAGTTGTTTCCATAATCTACACATAGAGTGCTATTAAAGATATACATTTGAGAAAAATAAACATTCCTTCCAAATGAATACCAAATGCATAAGACTTACCACAACTTTTTCTTTATGAGCTTTGACTGTTGCCCCAAACCACTGATTTGTCTTAAACTCAATAGGTTCCCTGGTGCCATTGACTTTAATTTTCCTGTTGTCTGACAAAGAAAGAAGCAGTATGTTGACAGCTTATTTAAAAAGTATTTCACTGTGAATTACAGATACAAGTGAACAGACCAAAGGATCTATTACATTGCATCCACTGTCATTGTCTTAGCAGCTTGACTGGAAAGGGATAATCTAGTATCATTTAAGTTTTTCACTGGTCAGTGGAAAATAGCTTAAATTCATGTATGAAAATTCAAAACGATTACACTTAAACTTCAGGAAAATATATAAAGGACTGGAAGAAGAAACCCTATGTTTCACACTGCAAGAAATTAAAAAAGAAGTGTTTACCTGGAATTTATGATGAAGAATGAACAAGAACCTAGAAAAAGAAAGTGAAAAGCCCTAAAAAGTCTTCTCATATGTGGTAGAAGCCTTCTATGTAAAAAGTATGTTCCATAATTAGTTTTTGTCAAACAAATGACATTTCTCAGCATGATTATCCAAAGACCAACTCTATAGATAGCAAAGGACTTAGTTTTTAACAGAATTACATGTGTACACACTGTCACAAGAGACAGCTTCTTAATGTTACTTTATATACACTCTTGCAGATGTCAGCATAAGAGAAGCCAGCTGGGTAAAGACTCAGGCCAATTATAATGCATTTCAGGTTTTAATAAAAAGCAGACATCCCTTCCTTTCACCCTCAGTTCTCTGAAGTAAACTGATTTCCCATATGTTCATGGGCTCTGCTCTTCCCCTACCAGTCATTCCTAATGAACTTCTCAATTTATATATAAGCAGGGCAGTACTCCTTCCCCCTTGGATCTGCATTCCCTTATGTTTGTTTCTGCTTCTTATCAAGAGGATTTTCACAAGAATCAGTCATTTTTATTCATTCTATGTGAAAATAAAACTATCTACTCTCTACCTTGGAGTGTAGAAAAAAATGTTATGTCAGATTATTTTCTCTGGATATACCTACATTTTTTAAAAAACAAGAAAAAAATGCAGCCAACACTTTAAGAAGCCAACACTTCCTGGGATTTGATGCACAGGAATAGAGAAGTTACCTGAATGCTTTCCTAGGATCCTGGATCACCAGTTACTTCACCTCACTGTAACCTCATACATGTTACAAATATAAACCAAATTAGAAAAAAAAAATACATTATATTTGGAGGACAAGAGGACTGTAACTCTGTATTTTTTTCTAATAAACATGAAGGGCACCTAAATGACAATGGATCCGTGAAAGTCTCTCAGAAAATTTCTTCCTTCATATAAATATTTGTTTCTCTGCTGTGCTAATTACAGGAGCTAGTACAGAAATTGATACTTAGATAAATTTCTGGAATATTCAGATTTTTAAAATTCAGGAAGAATAGTATAAATTAACTAATTATAAAATAATCNATTAAGAGTGTGGGAGACAGCAACTTTGACACACTGTGTTGTAGGAGCTGCCAGTTTCTACCCAGTTGTTGGCAACACCACTTTTGATTATTTTTTTCAGTGAAGTCAGACTCTTTCAAACTGTAAAGTTTTGTCTTGTTTTTTTCTTTTAATATTCCAGCAGATCTGAATATGATCAATATCCACAGATGAGGTCTTTATAGAAACAAAGCTTTTGAAGCTTGAAAATCAGCCATGTCAGCTTACAGCAGCCAATGCTAGCCTGGCTCTGAGGATAGTCACGATCACTGTTCTACCTGAAAAAGAGCTGACATTTTCAATCAAGACACTGTACTTACCTACTGGCACAGTGTGCTAAAATTTGACAGAGGTTAGATTTTAAAAGCAGAACAACTATTTGCAGGGTTTATAAAAACCATAGCTGAATTTAGCAGCAAATCTGCAGGAACTGTACATACACTGATCCCGTTCAGTGGCATATAGTGTAACATGAATCCTTCATAATGTGGCATGGGAATTTCATTATAAAATAATTAGTAAATTATCACAGACACACAAATTAATAAATAGCTTTTTTCCCTAGATAAATCTCTTTTGACATAAACTTGCTAATCACCTCTGTTCAGGATCCTTGCTGGAACTATGGAATCATATTCTAGTTTCTAAGGTTATGCTTTAAAACACAGTTTATTCTTTTTTATGTAGCAATCAATAATTATTTCAGATTGCTGTGAAACAGCTCCTGCTTACCCTATAACTTTATCAAAATGAAGCTACGTACACAACTCACTTGTCTGAACACACGTGGACTGTCATTTCTGTGCCCTGACAGCATTCAGTTAGACAACATATGGCTCTGAATGAAGGAGCTGTACACGTCCACTTCGGACCTAGTCACCCACTTAGAACTCAGGACGTGATCTAGGGCACAGTTCTTTACCTCCTAAAGCAAATACCAGAATAACCATGGCCTAAAAGTGCTTGATTTATTTTTTCTTACTAACTGTAGATATCCACAGATGACTAGTTTAGACTAGACTCAGGTGAAAAATATTTGTAACTCAGATAAATCCCAATCCATTTTATTTTTTATATTACAGAATCAAAGAATGGTAGGGGTTGGAAGGGATCTCTGGAGATCATCAAGTCCAACTTCATGTTGTTGTTATTTCTGTCTTTGGTACATCTCTAAAAACTGTGTTATCTAAGTGTTTCAAATAATAACTTGTCTGTATTTCAAAAACACCCTTATATGACCGAGCTATATCTCACATTGTGTTATTTATGGGGATCTGAGGCCCAGAGGCTATGTCTACACTCTACCTTATCCATAGGCTGAGGCTAAGCTGTATTTCTGTGAACAGTAAAAACTTGGCTTGAATTCAGGTTGCATTCAGATGTCATCTTTTCTGGAAGAGAATGCATGGCCCCTTTTAGGATGAAGTCCAGGCTATCTTGTATCACAATACGTGACACCAGTGCAAGGATAGCTACAATACAAGGCAGCAGCTGGGCTGGGCACACAACGCCTGAGCCTGTCCACAGAGCAGTCCAGGGAGTGTCTGAGTACCAGCTGGATTGCTTCAGAGCCAGCCCAGGAGCTGTTCCAGATGATCAACAGTCTGGATGACTCGCAAATTTGGCTTGAAATTCAGCCCTGGAGTCACTGCACTGTACCGCCTAAGACTATCGCAGCACAAGGCCCAGAAACCAGGAGTATGCAAAGGACAGACAGAAGTATCTACATATAAATTTAGGTGCAAGGACAACGTTAAACTGCCTTTCAGCAACTCAAAAGCATGTTATTTTCTACTGCAAAAGCCAAGACTGCCATATGCTGGTACTGCCCCACAATCCAGCTTCAGAAGCAGCTCTGGATATGGTGAGATGATTTTCAAAGTCAGTGTTGCTTCACCCATTTTTTTCATACTTGAGGTATCAGGGGCTACCAAAGGCTAAAGGCCCCTTAAATTGCCAGACTAGTAGCTGGATAAGTATAGCAATTTGCATCCAGACAGTAAAATGCAAACTTGTATAAGGACAGAAGTGCAGAGATTCACTTAGTTCAGGAACTAAAGCCTGAACTTGGAGCAAGTGTTAATGCAAATCCACCATTCGTGCACATCAGACTAAATCTGGCACTTTCTATGGGGTTTGGTCTTCTCTCAGTCACTGAGTCAGCAGATTACAAACTGTTTCATAGGCATGAATTAAACACTCTTACTAATATTCCTTCATTGTCATAATCAGGATGTGCAGAAGAAATGTGTATTTGAAGACATTGACAGTGGTTCATTGTGGTTCATTAGGCTCGAAAACTAGAAGTATAAACGCAGCATCTATTCTGATTTTAAAATACTCAAATGAACAAAAGCAAATAAAAATAAAACTTAGCACAGGAAAACAATGCTTCTAATCAAAGCAACAAATTCAGCTATGTAATACACCTGCAACTCTTTCAGGTTATGTTCTCACCATTCAGGAACTTTGAAAAGTATTATTTTTACTTGCTCCGTTTGTGCTTGCCTCTATGTACTGGATAAACATGGATGGCCACAAGCCAGGCATCTATAGCAGGTTCAGTTACACTCTGCCCTCTGATCTGTACCTACTCAGACTACATCCTGGGTGGAAAATCCCCTTCAAATACCTGTTTTGATATATATGTGTGTGTATTACCTATGCACATCCATACGTATAAATATATTCCATATATTTATATGTAACTATATGTAACTATATACATACATTTATTAGATATAAAGAAAATACTCTTCGCAGTGAGGGTGATTAAGCACTGCAACAGATTGCCCAGGGGGACTGTGTCATCTCTGTTCTAGGGTAGTTTCAGAACTTGGCTACACAAGACTCTGAGCAACTTAATTTGAAAATTAGCCCTGCTGCATCATTAGGGGCTTCTGGTATAGGATGAAAGAGAAAGGGAAGGGTTCATACTGGCATACACAGTCCCATATTCTAGATATGAGGGAAGAAAAGGGATCTTGTCAACCCTGTCACCATGGCAGAGTGGTATTATTTTGGTATCACTACCATAAAAGATTCCAATTATACCACCCCTTGCTACACCAAGGTAAGTCAGTAACATTCACAGGGTTGTTGATATTGGACCCTGAACATAGAGACAGAATACAAATGCAAAGCTCAAGACTGTGATTGAGGGAACCAAGCCAAGCAACTGCCTTCAACATTAATGCTGTGAAAAAGAAGATTCCATAATGTTTAGAGACAGTAAGGACATGCAAAACCCTTGCATGACGAGAAGAGTTGCTTCTATTTTTATATTTATCTGATGCTGCAAACATCTATTTAATTTCTGGGTTTTATTGTGTCTTAGATGCTATTCATATGAGTTATTTTAATTTAATAGATCATATCTAGAGAGCTTTATTTAGACTTTCATGCCATGAATCAAGAAAAAAAAAAGAATCATCAAGCCCAATAGGATTTTTTTTCCCTAAGTACAATCTGATCAAAAACAAACTAAGACCTCAGGGCTTGAACTAACACAGCTAAGAGTATTTTTTCCCTTCTTTAGATAAGGCTGAGACTTAGAAACACATGAGGGTCCCTTATAAATCAGAGTGCTGCAAGTGAACCATGGGGCTCTAGATAAAGTCTTACTGGTATAGTGGACTGAAATGTGTCAACATGTACAAGTACAGAAAGTTCTCCCTCAGCACTTTCTCTTTAGAAGCAAATTCAGTTTTATAACAGGTTTCAAATTTTCCCCTAGAATCTTCCCATTTCTACAGCTAATAACTTTTCCATGTAACTAAACCTCTTGAATCCCACTATACATCCTTTCCTTATGCAGTACCTGGGTTCTGTTACAATCAACTCAACTGCTGGCCAGATTAGCTCATGTCTTTTATCAACTGCATGTTTGTCCAGAACTGATCTACATCCCACTCCCCTGCTCCTCTCCTGAGGCTGTTCAAATTTTCTCCAGATAGTTTAGAAAAATATAACCAATTTTACTAAAACTGGTAAAGCTAACTGACACCAAAGACAACACCTTAGTGAGTTGTGGAAATTTAGGGAAAGTGTTATCTAAAAGTCTGCCTTTAGGAACTAATTTAAAATGTAATTGTTGCAGTTTGTTAGAAGTGACTATTGTAATGAGTTTCTGAAATATGAACTATTAACTTTTTAACAAATTTCAAACGCAATAGTGCACTTCAGGGGGCATGTAAGTTTGCTTCTGGATGCAAGATGGGGTGGTTCAGAAGTTCCCCAGTCCAAGAAGCAGGGAGAAAATTTTCTTCATATTGCTCTCCTGCTACCTCTCCTGGCAGCTGAACGGAAGAGCACCCAGCTTAAACCCAAGGGCTAGGTAATCCTACCTCCGTGCTAAAGCAGAAACAGCCATTGTAAACCTCGTTTCATAAGAGTGAACCTGAAAAGGAGACGTTAGCTTTGTGCAGGTAAGAGAGGTAAGGCAGATCACAGCTCTTTAATATAATGCCAACTCTTGTTGCCCTGTTGTCTCAGAGTTTCAAAGAGTATCACAGTCTTACACTGCAATGGAATAGGACAGCTTTACAGAGCAGGGAAGCAAGGCAGAAGAGTCTCTGCCCTTTGGTCCATACCTCCTGGAGTAAGAGGATACTAAAAGCCCTCCCATTACACTCTGTCTCAGCTCCTTGCCGCCATGGAGCAGGTTAAAGCACCAGTTGCACTCTCTGGAGCAAGTGCTTTCAGCTTCTTCCCAGAACCCTGGCACTGGCACGCAGATTTAGGGAGCTTTAAAGAACTGCAAACATGGGACTGCAGAGTCAGTGCTGTATCAACATCAGGAAACACAAAGAGTTCCTGCTAAAGCCCCTGCTTGACTGGAGGCCATATGACTGGCCAACCCGTATGGGAATGTCCGGTTACATGACTTGCATATGGATGGATCGGCACAAATCCTACAGCATGTTAACACTTCAGCCTCATTCCTGCCTCTGTCCCTTGTCATGAACAATCAACAGGAGTAATTATTGATGTTGGTTTGCGAGTTAATCAACTTGGTGCTTTGGAAATCTCTGAAGAAGAGAGGTGACTTGAGAGATTAGTGACAATCTGGAAGAACTGCCTGTAGAACAATTTCATTTAGGTGGTCTGACTTTTAGGAATGGGCCACAGATACCCCTGCACCTCTACTAACTCTTACCAAGCCATCTTCTCAGCAGAGTAGTTTAGCCCCCACAGATTTCCATATTAACACAAGTTATGCAGCTGCTTATAGCACTCAGACCAATTTGAACATCCTAACATATGCACAGGGCCACAGAGATCATTTCAGGAGTACTCTTGGCTTTGGGTTATGTGTTTGACAGCTGGAATGTGGCACTTGGAAGTAATGACACATTTTAAAGGTGGTTTTGTATCTTTCAGTGGGAATTGAGTGGATACTGAGTGTTCCTGTTGGGTATACATTAGTAACCACTGCAATGTCTAGTCTCTCATCTGATCTTAGTTTCTGAGAAAAAAGGAGCAAGAGATCTTCACAAACCATAAGGACTTGTCTTTTGATACTTAAAGTTTACGTGAGACAAAAAATGAAATCTTCCAGCTCTGAAGCTGCCTCTGTAGTTTTTTTATGTCAGAAAACATTCTCAAAACTTTCTAAGACTTTTCAGAATCTCCTATTAAGCATGAAGAAATAATCTTTAAAATGAAAGCCACTAGAACAGATTTTCCAGTCTTCTAGCAATTACTGGGTATTTTTGTTTTGGGAGAAAGGATAATCTTGTGTTTAAGGAAGTGGAGGAAGAAGAAAATATCCCAAATCAGTTGCCATTATCATCACCAACTTCCTGCATGATCTTTGACAACCCAAACTGACTTTTTTTTCTGTCTATCAGAACAAATATAAAGATGGGAATATAAATATGAAATTGGAATGGTGGTATTTCTGAGTGATGTTGTTGGCATATGATGGCCAAAGACTTCAAAAGGAGCTAAGTGTAACAGACTAGAGATCATGTGGACTGCTCTGGGGGTAGAGTGGAAAAGATGCAAAACTCACTTCTGTAAGTAGCATATTTTGGAGAGCACAAAAAACCTGACATGAAAAATACATCCATACTTCAGCAAAAATCATCATCCAAAATATATTGGAGATGGCCTTTCTGGTGCTAGCAGTGAAGAATGGGTGCTGGTAAAAGATATGCAAACCATCCCAGGGTTCCTATGTGTAGTGGCCATTGCTGAATTGTGCAAAATAACATCTGCACTGCCCCTTGGTCCTGCAGTTAGACAGCTAATGACAACACTGTTAAACCTGCCTATTCTGCAGCCTTGTCTCCAATTACAGGGCATTTATATCTACCCAGCGGGCTCTCTCTGGTTCACCTTCGGCTGTCTACAAGTCAGGCATCTATACAGAGGAAACAACTATCTCAGGAAGAGTGAATGAACCACGATGGAGATTCTGAGCCGAATAGCTTTGTGATACAGTCCAAAGCCTTGTCGCTATACTTACTCACCAGCCTGTGATTATGCCTTTATTAGAAACATTCAAAACACAGTATCTGCAAAAGGGCATCTCTGCCAAGACTATGGTGTTGTCCTGAGTTTCTTTAGTTAACTTTTCAGGAGTTTCCCACAGGAAAGCCAGAAGTCCTTCTAGGTTTCATCAATAAGTTTTCCCTCATTTTTTAAAAAAAAAATCTTTGTGATGGAATTTGCATTTGTTCTGTAAGTTCTCTGTGTAAACCTGAAATTATTTTTTTCCAAATATATTCCACTTCTGTTACATGAACTATATAATCATAAGATGGAAGGACAGGAAAAATTCCTAAACTGTTTCTACTCTAAAGATGTACACTCAGGGCACATCACAAAATAATGTAGGCATACCATCTATGTGTGTATGTTCACATTTATATATAACCATATGCTTACACAATGTAGCATGCTCAGATAGCCACATACACATACAGGAACTACCTCTTGATCTGTTTTGAAGAATGCCCAGCATGATGGGAGAGTCATTCTGAGCAGAGTTCCCAGACACTAACACAGGAGTGGGAGCTGAAGCTGGAAGGGGTAAAGAACTGCACTGCTTATTCGCTACATTTGAGTAAGCTCTTCTAATTTAATTTGTGCTCTCAGGAAAATGTTGAATTGTATTGTGTTCGCATTTCAATAAGCCACACAAATGTTAAGATTAAATATAACCTAAAGAATCATAACTTTTGCTTAATGATTAAACAGTCAAAAGTCTGCCTAAATAAAGCCAATCATTTTAAAGTCCCTGCAAACACTAGGCTTAAATTATATTTCAAGACCTATAAAAAGACAACAGAAATCATAAAAGACCTGAACTGTTTAAAACGTGTGTTCCTATTAATTAAATAAGAAACATCTGTCTAGGGATTCTGGAAGTGGATAAAAATCTATCCACATTGTGCCTAAATGAGTTTGCATCTAGCTTCCAGTCTTCTGAAATAAAATTCTTGCTTTCTAAAGAATTAAATAAGTATGTCACATGAGGTATTTCATCCATCTGAATGGATGGAAATTCCCTTTCTGAAAACAACAGCATAGACTATCAATCCTGTGACTTCCAGGATTCTGAGAAGTGTGTGAGAGATGGATCTGGGGGGCGGGTTGTCTTCTGAGCAAACACTCAAAAAAATTTATTTTTTTTTTTTCAAAAAGAGGAATCTGCCAAAACCATCTTTCATTAAAGCATAAAAAACCCCAAAAAGCAGCAGTTATTAAGATGAACTACAAACAGATCCTGAAGGTCATATGCCTGTTACTTCTCTGGGGACCATTAAACCCTCCTCTGGCAGCGCACATGCATACGGACTCCCAGGAGCGGGATTTCTCCAGCGAACTGCAGATGCTCAGATCAAAGTGACACAACTACAGCGAGCGCGGAAAAGACTTGCTCCGCAGGGGCCACGAGCACGGCGGAGCAACACACACGACGCTGCGCCCCAGCCCTCAGCCACTTACTGGTATTATCGAAGGGTATCTGCCTGCAGTGCGTAGCGGGCCAGGCGCAGTAGTACACCGCTCCTCCTTCCACGATGTCTGGCTGCGTGGTGTTGGCTTTGGGAGCTCCCACCAGGACACTGACTCTGCGAAACACCCGTGAAGTCACCGGGGCGATCGGGACCCACGGGCGGCGGCCCTCGGCACGGCGTCCAAGGGCTGTCACCCCAGGACCGGCCCAAGGGCGGCAGGCGGGATGCCGCCGTTTGCCCTCCGCCT